>CAXKWD010000002.1:78927709-79404254 GCA_964059195.1 Ectobius pallidus | reverse complement strand
GCACGATAAAAATAATAGAACAACCTATACAATTTATATTATCAGATATCTACAATTTACACGTTTACAGATCAAACTCGGAAAATGTGAAAGGCAGTTGTAATGCAGCATAATCCTATGTTTTAAAATATTTACATTTGTGGGTATTCCGCTGTGCCGGAAGGGATGTGTTTGCTCCCCCACGCAGCATGGCCCGGGTTTCATTCCTGATCGAGACAAGTTACCTAGGGTGGGGGTTTCGGGTTTTTCTTCAACTGTGAGACAAATTTTGGTTAACTTTAGACCCTTGCTAGTCCCTGGATGTCATCTAACCATTATTGACATCTTCATCCCATCCGCGCCTTTTCGGAATTAGTGTATGTTTGTTTGTGCGACTGGTATGCCTCGTCTATGTGTTCATGTTGTCTTGGGGGTGGCCACGGTATTGGGTTTATCACTCATCGAAGAATGGTCCTTTTGTCTGGTATAAAATATGTGTATGTGATCCAAAGAAACTCCCTCCCTCGACGGGTCGGGGTCCTGTGAGGCCCGGGTGACGTTAGCCGCATAAACTTTACTACAAACGGGAGGATAAATCACAGGGAAAGAAGAACGAGCAGGAGGAGGAGGAAGAGGAGGAGGAGGAAGAGGAGGAGGAGGAGGAGGAGGAGGAGGAAAGGAAAAGGACAGGCTTTTAAAAATTGACAGTAACTTTATTTTTTTGTGAAGACGATAATTGATTCCATTGTAATTTCCCTACAGTCCGCAATACATTGAAGTGTAAGTAACTGTTCCTTTCTGAAGTCTTGTTATTGCTTCTGTTGCAGACATTCTGCGTAGTGTCGAAGCGGTTCAAGAAGAACTACATCCACCGCTTCACTGCAACAAAGTCTTTCTTCTTCTTCTCTCCGTGGAACGCTGTCCGGCGCACCTGTATTTTCCTCTCCACCAATCAGTACTTTGATTACGTTGTCATGACAACCATCCTGCTCAATTGCGTCTTCCTGGCCATGACCGACACCGTGGAGGAAGCAGAGTAAGTTCTCTTCTAATTTTACTTATTACAGAATATTTCATGTTATGACGACCACTTTTCCTAGAACTGCTGTTTACACTACTTTACCCAATCCCTTAGACCTGTCAATCAGTGAACAGCAAGTCAATTAATTGTAAGCAGACAGAACCTAACCTCCTCAGTTCCAGAAAACATAGAGTGTCCAGATTTTAAATATATATTTTGATGAAAGAGTGATTTTACTGCGTTTTTCATTGCCTCATTTCACATTTCCGACTTTTTCCGTGGATTTTCTAAAAATTTCGTTTCATACAAACCTTGTCCTGACGCTTACGACCACAACAAAAAAAAATCAGCCAAATCGGTCGAACCGTTCTCAAGTGATACGGCAACATACATTTTGGCAATTCATTTTTATTTATGTAGACTAACAATAAGAAGCAAATATGTATTGTCATTTACCTATGGTATAAGATGTATTAACTAGCAGTGCACCTTCTCAATGAAGAGCTTTATTGGGAAATCTAAGGGAAGTAAAAGCACATAAGCAAAAAACAAAAAAATAAATAAACGATGATAATGCTAATAATAATAATAAAATATATAATAATGAGAACCACGCAAAATAGTGCGCATTCAATAGTCTCGAAAGTCGCATTATTCGTGTGGTATATTTGTGTATGAAATAAGTAGCTTATAACTATCCTTCAGAGAATTTATTAAGAAAAAATGTCAAGTGAAAGATTTAGCTGTTAGCATAATATAATACATAGTGTACACTATACCGGTATAATATATTACGTGTATTATACAATTCATGCAGAAAATTTAAACTAAATCGTTAATGGCATTTTCGAAAACACGAAATTCTATCCATGGTAAAGTCGTAAAAACTGAAGAGAAAGTCGGTAGACGCTTCGTCATTCCCCGAAGGATAACCAGAATAAAGTGTGATGTGATTCCCTCGCAAAACTTTCGTTACTCTAAGCCTTTCACACCTTAAATTCTTATATAGGCCTAAAATAAGACATTATATTGCAGTTGATTCACCACGATGCAAAGATTTATTGTTCACCGGGCAAGACTGACTTCGTGTGAATGGTACCTGACTTATAACTACTCTTCAGAGACTTATGCTCTAATAGAGGATGTACAATTTTGCATCCCATCGTTCCTACACACCAAGCCTGGTAGGAGTTGAAATAAGAACAAACAGAAATTGCGGAACATAAAATTGTATTGTATTTGCGGAATATTTTATTTCTCACTCTCATGTTTCCATACAACCTTTCGGGGATGAAATCAAAAATAAATTCAATACCACTTTCATACTTCCCTCCCCAAAATCCTGAGATATAATAATATACATATTACCATACCTCGTAATGTATTCTCTATGTCCAGGGTAGAGAAAGTTATGTGACTGCATCACATTGTGCAATTAGATTAATTATATCGATAGCTTCTCTACTTTGTCAAAGTCCCGTATAATTTATTTCCAAACCTACCTGTGACCACTGCCAACAATATACTGTTGCCATGTGAACTGTACATGGAATGTGATTTGGATTTGATATTTCTGTGCAAAAAGGTATTAAGTATCCTCTAAAACATTTTATTTTTGGCATTTAAATTTTTTTTTTTTAATTCTTTCTTAGTGAGCACATACATTATGAAACGAAAGTACTGTCATAATTCCAAGTCTCTATCTATTATAGTTTAGGCTCTACGTTGATTCTCTGTCAGTCAGTCAATCAGGACAAAGCCTCTTATATAAATACTCGCTTCGCTCACGTTCTCGGGAAATGTTTTTTAAAAGATCTATGGGAGATAGGCCTAGTATTTAGTCTGCTGTATTGGCTACAACCTTTTTTTGCCACATTAAACCTGAAAAAATAAACGTGGGAAGACTTTGGGATTTTTTCGGAATTTTCCTGTCGGTTGCAAGCTAATATGTATCAGTTTGGCAAGTCTAAGTTTTCTAGATCAACTGGAAGTGTACGTACATTTATGGTGTATTTTATGGAGTAAATTTCAACTGATATTAATTTAAATGGACATGATACAAGATGAAAATGCGAGTAAGATTCATGGTATGTAAATATTCAATTTGGCATTTGCCTTTACGAACAGGAAAAATCATTGAAAAGCACAGAACACCAATAAGTACAAGTAAAATTGGTTATAATATGTTGTAAAGAATGCGGGACTTCATCTCCGAGTTATAATTAAAGAATATAAATTATGAAATTTCTTTAAAAGATAGAAGAAAATTTTGTTGGTTCTGGACAAAAATATGTTAATTGGATTTAATTATTATGAACCTGAGACTTCAGAACGCAAGTCCAAGACGTTACTATCTCGACCACACCGTTAGGTTTACGGAAATTTCTAAACTTTCTGTGCCAAACGTGAACACAGTTGCCTTGGAAACCGATACATTTTTCGGGGGTTTTCAGTGCTAGAAATTAAAAAAAAAAATTTACATTTTGGAATTTTCCTATGGTTTACAGCCTAAAAGCTATATGTGTACCAAATTTAAAGTTTCTAGCTTATCTGGAAGTGGACAAACATTAATGTCAGTGAGCCGAACCGAGCCCTTTTTCGGGAGTGTTTAGGGCTAAAAATAAAAAATAAATAAACTTTTTGGAATTTTCCTATGGTTTACAGCCTAAAATCTATATGTGTACCAAATTTCAAGTTTCTAGCTCATCTGGAAGTGGGCAAACATTAATGTCGGTGAGCGGAGCTGAGCCCTTTTTCGGAAGTTTTTAGGGCTAAAAATTGGAAAAAATAAACTTTTTGGAATTTTCCTTTGGTTTACAGCCTAAAAGCTATATGTGTACCAAATTTCAAGTTTCTAGCTTATCTGGAAGTGGTCAAACATTAATGTCAGTGTGTCGAACCGAGCCCATTTTCGGGAGTGTTTAGGGCTAAAAATTAAAAAAAAATAAACTTTTTGGAATTTTCCTGTGGTTTACAGCCTAAAAGCTATATGTGTACCAAATTTCAAGTTTCTAGGTCATCTGGAAGTGGGCAAACATTAATGTCGGTGAGCCGAGCCGAGCCCTTTTTCGGAAGGTTTTTAGAGCTAAAAATTGTAAAAATAAACTTTTTGGAATTTTACTGTTGTTTGCAGCCTATAAGCTATATCTATACAAAATTTCAAGTTTCTAGCTCATCTGGAAGTGGGCAAACATTAATGTCAGTGAGTGAGTGAGTGAGTGAGTGAGTGAGTCAGCCATGTGGCTTTATATTATAGGGACTAGCTTAAAAGACCCGGCGTCGCCCGGGTTTTTTATTTTGTAATTGGAAATGAACTTATGAAGGACTTTTGATTTTTAAATTCTAGGTCCTTATATAGGTATTTATAATCTGAAATAGGAAGAACGACTTATTACACTAAAACTATTCCCTCAGAAAACGCTTGATATAGTTTTTTATGGCTCATAGAGGATGTAGAATTCGGCATCGCATCGCTTGTACACAGCAAGCCTGGTAAGGGTTCAAATAAGAAGAAACAGAAATTCCAGTAACATAAAACTGTAATACCGAGGAGGAAAATTTTATTTCTCCCTCTCATGCTACCATAAAACTGTTTTGGGGATGAAATTAAACAGAAAGCAATATCACTTTCATACTTCTCTCTCCAAAAACCTGCGATATAATAATATACCATATTACCATACCTCGTATTGTTTTCTCTATGTCCAGTGTAGAGAAAAGTTATGTGACTGCATTATTTTTGTGGATTACATTCTTTAATATTTATTTATAACATGAATTATAAATTGATATGTAAGAATTTTTTTGTGAAAATAAATACACACTACTACCTTCTCTTATTTGTCAAACTTGCATTTCTTTTTTTTTCCAAAGCAATTAGCAACAATATGTTCTGTGAATGGGGTTTTATAATTCTGTGTAAAAAGGGATTAAGTTTTCTCAAAAACATTTAATTTTTGGCTTTTAAAATCAAAATTTTGTAAATTATTTTCTTAGTGAGCACCTACATTATGAAACGAAGGTACTGTCAAAATTCCAAGACTCTACCTGTTATAGTTTAGGCTCTACTTTGATTCTTGTCAGTCAGTCAGTCAGTCATTCATTCAGTCAGTCAGGACAAAGCCTCTTATATATATATATATATATATATATAGAGAGAGAGAGAGAGAGAGAGAGAGAGAGAGAGAGAGAGAGAGAGAGAGAAGAAGAAGATAGGCTAGAGATTTTGTTTACAATTTTTCCACATTATTTTTTCGTGAAGTGTTTATCTTTTCCTACTCCTTGGCTAGGCCTACGTGTTTAACTAAAGTAAATGGAAAAGGAATTGAATGCACGACTGGGCTGTTTCCTCTAGCCACGTTGCAGTGGAGGTGAGAAGACAGACGCTTTATTACTCAGCACTCCGACGCTCACGTTATAACAGTTGGCAGGCCTGATCGGACATCTTTAATTGTCACGTGGGTGATAAAAGTCCCCCTCTCGTAATGACAGAACAGATAGGCAAATACGTCAAGATATATCCTGTAAGGTTAGCAAGACTCCATCATGTCACAGTGATAACGGAGTGTATGTGTTCGCTCTGATACATTTAATAGGCAGCAGAAACGATCTTTAGCCAACTTAATGACTGTAGTAAAATGAAAACGCACAGCTTTCATTATATATACATGTAAGATTATGCATTTTATTGCTAAGTATGAAACATCAGTTTTATAACATGTTCTTGTAACATGAAATACTTTATCGTTATTTCAATTTAATCCTTTTAAAATGTCGTTAAATCTGTCTAAGATATCAATTTCACTGGATCTGGGTCGATAAGCATCCTCCAGGAAAATGTATAAGAATAAAATAGGATCACATTATGAGTCAGCATTATTTTATGCTCAATAAAAGTTACTTACACAGCGGGCTTTAAGGTAGCTAGCCGAAAGCATTAATGGAAATAAAATTCTAAAAGTAAAAAAAAAAATTATTTTCCGACTTCGTTCATCTGTTAAGTAGTGATTATGAGTTTTTCAAAGTAATTTCTTCCGTAAACATAGATAGTACAAAAAAGTAAAGTGATCCCTTTACAGGTCATGGAGACCCTCAGAGTTCTTGGAGGTTGAAACGCCCAGATGATTTTCATGCACTCGGCACTGACAGACACTTCGCTCCAGTATTGCCTCTGTATATGATCATTGATCACCACAGTCGTGAGTGAAACATCAGGCCACGAAAACCTGGGACCGCGGCAAAACAGCCCGGAAATTTTCTACATTCATCATGACACCGGCTATGAAAGCTTACGCATATTGAACCATTGAAGTCCGAACAGATTTGCCAGAATTGTTCATAGAGGAATGCAGAATTTGTTTCATTAGATTAAGAATTTGTTCGAGATGTTTCTTATAAGCAACATGATTTTAGAGATTCAATTGTTCTTTAGAGGCTATCCAGGCATCTCCTATACCCCTATAGCTTCGCCTAAGCAGCCAAGCAATCCTCTGCTGAGGTATAAGGATAGATATATGCGTATGCATTCATGTGCCACAGATTGTTGTATCTGTTGGACATTACATGATAAATTTTAGAAGAAAAATTCCTCTGACACTGGGACTTGAACCGAGGACCTTTGGCTATCCGTGCCAATGCTCTTACCAACTGAGCTACGCCAGAATTCAATTCACAGCGCCAGATGGAATCTCTCTCCTATGACTGCCTGCCCTACCTCACTGACAGACAAGTTATGTCATATGCAGTACTGTGAGGCAGTCATAGGAGAGAGATTCTATCTGGCGCTGTTAATTGAATTCTGGCGTAGCTCAGTTGGTAAGAGCATTGGCACGGATAGCCAAAGGTCCTCGGTTCAAGTCCCAGTGTCAGAGGAATTTTTCTCCTAAAATATTATCATGTAATGTCCATCAGAGACAACAATCTGTGGTACATGAATGCATATGCATATATCTATCTTGAATGATACTGTACAATAACAGTGGAAGCTCGGTAACAAAATCACTAATTAGTGTGCCTCACAGTACTCATAAGACCATTAGGGCGGCCAGTCATAGGAGAGAGATTCTATCTGGCGCTGTTAATTGAATTCTGGCGTAGCTCAGTTGGTAAGAGTATTGGCATGGATAGCCAAAGTTCCTGGGTTCAAGTCCCATTGTCAGAGGAATCTTTCTCCTAAAATATTATGAGGTATAAGGAATTCTGCTTAGAGCGATGTCACAGTGTCACAAATGAACTCTGAAGAAGGGATGCTTAGTTTAATTCATTTCTTTTGCCAGTTTTAATTCTGTAACCTAGTCTGCTCTTTTGTATTGATGCTTTAGGCCTACTTAAAACATGCCTCACAGGAAATTAAAATGGATGCGCGGTATTATTCAGAAGACGAATATAGAGCAATGAAGAGTCTCGGGAAATGAAAAGGGAAGGAGTTAATTGGGAGAGAGAATTAGTAAGACCACAGGAAGAGGTCACGTGCTGCCCATGCTTCAGCAGGAGCGACCACAACAATAAGTTCATGTGTACGTGCTAATATCCATCCCCTTCATGGCGCCTGTGGTCTGGCCTGGCCTTCCTTTCGTGTTCTGTGCTCTGTGCGATACAAACCTTAAGCCAACAATTTTGTCTCATAGCAATCAGTACACAATGAAAAATGTATCCTGTGTTTCTATTCGTCTTTTAATCTCACTTGGCCGTGACCTAACTATACAAAATCGCAGCCAATAGTAATAAGGCTGTTAAAGTCCCTATATCAAGTTAGGTTGCTTTAAATTTTGACCACTATTCAAACTTTGGCCTGTAAAATGTTAATACATTTTTATTTGACAGTCAATAAATAATTTAAGTGTTGCGATTAGACTCTCATGAGTCAAAGCGACAAAAAATAAATCATTTAAAACAAATTAATATCATATTTATCTGTCAACAAACAATTGAAATACAATGCCGCATTTTCTTTTTTTCTCATTGACGGCTTCGATGCAGTGCAGTCAGATGTTTGTTTACTTCGTTGTTCTAGTTAAAATTGAGTACTACATGAATACTGTTATACACAGAAACATTACTGTGAAATTATTAGCGGAGTTATTTTCCACTGAATTTCAAGTTGGAATACATTTTAGATTTGATAAATAACACTATTCTTTTACTTATGCTTATCAAACTAGACCGCCAAACTGACTGAGTAGGCCAAATGGTAACGTCTTGAACTCGTATTTTGGAGGTCCCTGGAACAAGTCCCGGAGCTGGCCGATTTGACATGGATTTTTATTTTTATTTTATTTTTTATTTTTATGTGAGTACGCGATTGTCAGGTTATCACAAATCTGTAGTTCTGCTGACGTTGGTCGATTTTAATCTGACAAAAAAAAATATTTTCTGCATATCATAATTGCAATTATAATTGATGTAACAAAAACATTCTGGCACTTTGTTATATCAGTTTACCTGATTTTATTTTTATATTTATTGAGTTATATTTATTGTGACTATGTAGCAAATAAGAGGCAGAATTATTAACATCATACTTGCTTATGGGGTGATACCTCTATTTCAAAATTCCATTGCCTATGTGAACAATGTGGCTAAATATGTACATACATAGGGCTAACAATTCTCAAAATATGAGTAAAATATGGACTAATGTTTTTTTAATGTATATTATCAACGTTGCGTAGTTATAAAACAAGTACAAGTAAAGATTTATTGTTTAAACATGAAAGCCACAGAAAAGAATAGAATACATGCCACACAACAATAAAAAGAACTACGCTCTCGCAAATCTAAAATCCCTTTAGGCAGGCCTACAGGCTGAGGTAGATTTTGAAGTGCTTTTGGTTTAATATATTGTCGCTGCGCAGCACTCTCCTTCTTTAGCCTTGGCATGACAAACCCGCAATAATAACCGCAAAAACGAGGAAGGAGAACTTTTTCAAACATTCAAAATCTCGCCTTATATGAGAAGTATCGAGAAACTAGTTATTGATTTGTAGAGTACTCATCAAGAGCTTTTCAACGATACCCCACAAGACGTGGTTTCAGAAATTTCGAATTTCCATCCCCCCACCCCCACTCGTACCCCCAAAACCCCCGAATCGTTGGTGTCACTGTGAACTCCATAGGGAATACTCTAATTTATTCAAACAAAGTTTCCCTCTATACTCCATAGGGGCCGAGATATTATTTTTTCAAAATTTCTTCCCGCTCCCCCGACCTCCCCTTGGTCCAATTTTGCTCATTAACGAACTTGTCCGAACTATTGGGCCCAGAAATAACATAATAAAATTTGGTTCAAATATCTTCAAAATTAGGGCCCTAGCGTGTAAAATATATATATTACTAATTATATATATAAATATATCTTTTTTTTGAACGGGCGGTGGTTTCGTACTTCGGGAAGCATGAAACGTAAAGATATGAAAGAATTTTTCGAAAGTCATGAAATGGTATAGATTGCAATAGGTAGATTTTTCTATCTAGGTAGAAATCTACCTAACAATCAACTCGTAATCTCTCCTGGGATTACCTGTGATAAAATTGTGAAAAATCTCATTCCCAATATCCCTTAAAGCTCACTGCCGAAAAGTTAACTCACACAATACCTGACCTCACTCCTTGCCGTTTCAGGTACATTCCAAGTTGCCATGTTAGTTTTAAATTTGTATTTTAACATAAAACACCTGGTTGCTGCGGCAACTACTTTGGCATAGAAGTACTGCGTGCAGTCTAGTCGTTCTTCTGCAGGGGCGCTGCATGAAAGTCAGTTCCAAGAATTTGGGTCGTAATGCATTTGCCATAACTAGCAAAGGATTTAGATGATAATGATGATCATAATAATAATAATAGATTATAATTACAGATAATAATAATTGTTATCTATATCATCTGCTCGTTACGGCAAGTGCATACGAGCCCAATTTGTTGTGATTTTTAGGTAGATTTCGAAGAAAAATCTACCTATTGTAATCGATACCATGTCATGATTTTCGAAAAATTCTTTCATATCTTTAAGTTTCATGCTTCCCTAAGTACGAAACCACCGCCCATTCAAAAAATTTACACGCTAGCGGCCGTAATTTTGAAGATATTTGAACCAAATTTTATTATGTTATTTCTAGGCCCAATAGTTCGGACAAGTTCGTTAATGAGCAAAATTCGCCCAAGGGGGGATCGGGGGAGGGGGTTGAAATTTTGAAAACTTTATACCTCGGCCCCTATGAAGTATAGAGGGAAACTTTGTTTGAATAAATTATAGTACTCCCTATGGAGTTCACGGTGACACCAACGATTCGGGGGTTTTGGGGGTACGAGTGGGGGTGGGGTGGGGGATGGAAATTCGAAATTTTTGAAACCACGTCTTGTGGAGTATCGTTGAAAAGCTCTTGATGAGTAGTCTACAAATCAATAACTAGATTCTCGGTAGCTCTCATATAAGGCGAGATCTGAATGTTTGAAAAGTGCTCTTTCCTCTTTTTTGCAGTTATTATTGCGGGTTTGTCATGCCAAGGCTAAACAAGAAGAGTGCTGCGCAGCAACAGTAAATTAAACCAAAAGCACTTCGAAATCTACCTCAGCCTGTAGGCCTGCCTAAATGGATTTTTAAGATACGAGAATGTTATGAAAATAGCAAAGCAAGTCATAAAGACAAATTGCATACTACTGTTTTTGTTAGACTATAATATTATATGTTAAAGTTTTGAGTTTTTAGAATCATCAAACGGGGACTACTGCCCTTTGCAATCAGTCGTTCTCGTAGTAATTTCTGAAATGACCGATTCACTTAGCTACGTATGAAACGAGGAATTTATTTGAATTCTCATCTGCTAACAATAAAATAGGTGTTCTAATAAAAGAAGTGATGCAGACATTTAATGAACTTTATTTATTTCATGTATTGCCTCTGAAGATGCATTTTCGACAAATGACAGCTCATGGCGTCCGGTCGAAGCTTCTTCTTGGTCATCGGATTTTGACTACACGAATGATTCAGTTTAGTATAATATTAAAATTAACACGAACAGATTTTATTTTATTTTAAATACAAGTTGATTTAAATAAAATTTGATTTAATCTTTCTCTCTTTGCCTGAGTGTTACCTCTCCCTTTTAGGGGCATAAGTTGATTTAATAAATTACTTTAAATACAAGAAGATTCAGTTGCTACTCCCAAAATTTCAAGATCATTCCATGATTCGGTAATATAATCGACACGACGTCAATGTTATAATGAAAACCTGTACTTTAATGGGTCTCATTAAGATATATTACATCACATATAATAAGTGTATTGTAGTACGGTTGAACAAAAAATCAATACGCTTGTCTCACTCTTATGTCTAATGAGACAGAGGTGCTGGTTTTTATTTACTTTAGGATTGTTCTATACTTTAGTAGTTCTGTCAGAAGCCAACCAATCGAGTAATGAAGTATGCAATCTAAGTGTTCATGTACGCTCTCAAATTGACAGTTCACAAGAATCCAGCACTTTCGTTAAACGAATTAGGCCTATATTAAAACCTGTCAGTTATTGTTATAAATATGCGCCAGCCACAGTTGTTTGAGATGGCTTCATCTTCCCATACTTTCAAAAAATTGCTGTCTTAAATAGTTTGACATATAACCTGGTACTGCTATCAATAAGGCGAGTTATGCTAATTCATTGGGTTCATATGCTGCAATCTGATTAATGGGATTTTATCGTAGTTTTATATCAATTACAAAATTAAAAATCCCCCGCAAGCAAGTCTTATAATCCATTGTAAAACGCCGGTAAACTTATCCGCGATTGTAAAAACATGTTTTGTAGTGATTTGGTACGGGTTCCACCACGGTTCGTAAATTATATTGATGAGCATAATAAGACTACCAAACACGATAAAGAAGTAAATCATAATTTCAATAGCGCATGCTAAGAAGTGTCACAGTACAGCAATGTTCTAATACAAGTATAAATTGCATGCTATCAAGCAGAAATTCATTGTCATGCCTTCAATAATGTTAACCTTTATTCACATCAGCAGGTACATTTATCCTATTAAAGCATTAGGTTATCCTTTTCTACACCATTCAATTTGTCTTAAACTAGAATATGCCCGCATTTTCGCTCGCTAATATTTACTCAACTGTTAGATGATTTATTTAACTCAAAAATAATTAAAACATACATTAAAACTTACATCGTTTTTAGATGAATTACATGAATTACATAATTTTATTACTAATTATATTGTTTTACGTAGTAAATATAAGTGGTTAAACGAACAAAATGAATTCTGTGCTTCCGTATGGACATAAAGATTCGAAATGAAACTATTAAAACGTATCACAGATTCATGAAACTTGCCCGAATCATGCATAAACAATTAAAACGATTGATAATTAAACAGGTAAAAATCCGGCTTCGAGGTGCATTTCACGGTTAAAGTACGCCGCCTGGGAAAGATGACCTTAGATTTGAATTCCCTTGCCCAAAAATCCCCGCATAGTGAGTTTCGTCCAAATCATTCAATATTTTCCCATTTAGGGTCACATTCATGATTCCTTTCTGTTCCACTTATGTAAAAAAATCAGATCCCTGCGTGTCGTAATGTTATATTAAAATTAAACAAGAAAAGTGGGTTTACAAAATCGAAGCGATCAACAATTTGATCTAATATATATATATTTCAGTGATGCTCTTTTTTCCGGCTTACTATGGCTACCGGGTAAGGTCTCTTTCATTTAATTTCACAGTTGAATACAGACTACACGGAAACACCAACTGAAATATTTTATCAGATAGGCCTATCACAGTAAAATATTTAAATGAAAGAATGGTGTACTGTGTTTTAGAAGAAGTTATAACAAACAGTGCTATTTTTGATTGTACAAGCAGCAATATTTCCACTACTACTTTTTCTCCTCCATCTGAGAAAGAGTGATCATTTTCGTTGTAACACTTGGAACGAGCGGAGTCCTCAGGGAAAACTTGCAATCAGTGCTAGTGACCAGCTCCGAATGATAGGTTATACAAAATCTCTAACAAATAATTAAACTCCATTAAATGTCTGCATCATTTCTTTTATTAGAACACCTATTTTATTGTTAGCAGATGAGAATTCAAATAAATTTCTCGTTTCATACGTAGCTAAGTGAATAGGTCATTTCAGGATATAAGTCACTTTTGCAGCAACATGAAGTTCCGCTAGATTCACACTGTACACTGGTAAATGCATATTTCTTTATGACACTAACTCAGGTTATCACAGTTATGATATCTGAGTGAAGAAGAGTGAGCTTTATTTACACCCTAACCCACGTTTTAAAAGTACGATTAAGCGTATACTGTGATGAAGCTGTTTTTTATTCCAGGAAACCATGGACGAACTGTCCAGATGAGGTCATTTGAATTTCAAGTAATCCGCCCAAGGGTAGTTTTTTTATCGGTCTACTAACCGGGTTTGCAGGAAATCCGAAACCGTTGTTTTGACATCAAGGAACACTGAATAACCCGAGATTCTCAAGACAGCCTAAAGTAGGTTGCTTTCCTGGATTTTCAGCCTAACCTGACCGCAAATCTAAATTATTAATAATAAACAAATTAATGTACTAATTAAATTAATGTTTGTGGTGTTATAATAATTTGTCTAAATAGATTAAATAAATAATTGAAGGGGCTAGTTCCATAAGGGCGTAAGGCACAAGAGCATTGTTTTGAGAAATCTTAATGTTTTTAAACAATGTTACCACTCACAAGCACAGGTCTTTTCTTATGACTGGGCAGAGGTTTAAGGCACAAGTATAAATTGTTCACTGAGTATTTAAGAGATATGAGGAGACGGCATAAATGTTAAAAGCTCAAAATTCAAGATGTGCCTTACGCCCTTATGGAACTAGCCCCATCAATTGATTTAAATGATATTTAAATACGTTTAAAAAGCAAGACTATTATTTTAAAAACAAAACTGGCAGAGCGCCACTTGCAGTGCTATAACTAATTATAATATAACCGCGTGTGCCGAGCTTAAGGAGCTTATTATTGACCAAATAATAGCCAGCTTTTATTTTTCATTTTGTTTTCGAGATAGTCCTGGAGTAAGTCTGTGGATCACAGCGAAGGCAGAGGCAGGCTTTATATGCGAAATAATGTACTCAATACTGAATCTTGAAAACTGAAATATTTATTACGTTCGAAAGTTGACCGGACTTGATACAGGCAGTCGTTACAGTAAAAAGCACTCAATTTGAGAAAAGACTCAATTATATGCCCATTGTATTATCTTCGACCGATACTTAGCATTCTCATGCACTCAGCTAACAACACTGATGGCGTCAAACTACAATAGATGAATCTTTTGGTCACAGTACAAAAAGAAAACCATACTTACTCTGTAAACTTGTACCCTGTATGCAGGGCCGTCGCGTTGTTTGTTGGCGCCCGGGGCAAGATTTCGTCAGGCGCCCCCCCCCCAAAAAAAAAACTCAATCCCACGTGCACCCACCCGACATTCCACCTATCTGTAAAGGGTTCAAACACAAACACACAGCGAGCGACGTGACGCGACACTATCAAATAGGATTACATATAAACATTTGGGATTAAACACGCAATGCGCGACGCGACTTGGGGCGACGTGGACTGGACAAGTTCCAAGCCGCATCGCGTCCAGTCGCTCGTTAGCCAAGTTGCGCGTCGGGTTGCGACGCTGTCTGTGTTTTTGTGCCCAAAAGAGACACCTAATCGGATTACCTTACAAAAATACCAGAAATAAAATTATTTAATTTTTTTTTTAAACATTGCATTGAAAATCAAATTAATACAAGTTTAGTAATTTTAGAAAATCTTAACAATCATAAAAAAATACTATAGGCGTTATTAATGGACTACAAATTAATAGTGTGGGAAACCTCGATACGTACATTGCATAGAATATAGAAAATGGAACCGCGTTTATCAAATTAAGACAAGGTACTAAACATTAAATGGCATTCGCCTGGTTTTTGCACGAGCAAATGTCGTTAGAATTTCCTTCAAGTCTATTTTTTGTGCTTTATCGTTTTCAATGGACAAGATGGCCAGAGAATTCAGTCTTTCCTGTGATGTAGTTGATCGTAAATATGTTTCTATAAAGAATTATTTATTTTGGGATAACTTAGCAAATATAGGCCTAAAGTTATTGGTGTCAAATATTTATTTGTTCAATAAAAACATACAACGTAATATTCAAAATTCAGTTATACTTAACTTTAAAAAAATGTTATGTACATCCTACTTATTTTTTAAAATTTTGTTTTGTTTTTTCCGTTGCCACGGCGCCCCCCTGGTCGCGGCGCCCGGGGCGATCGCCCCGCTCGCCCCGCCCACGCGACGGCCCTGCCTGTAAGTTTGTTAACTACGTGTCAACACAGAACTGGTGTTAGCTGTGTACAGGACCTTTCATTTTTTATTTAATCACGTATGAAAATTACAAGTATACGCCCAATTACATTGTTCGTGACTATGTTAACAATGCGTAATGTAGGAATATAATTACTTCACGCTGGTAGCTCAATTGGTAAGAGCAGTGGCACGGACAGCCAAAGATCCTGGTTCAAATCCCGGCAGTGAATTGTTCAGTCTGACTCTATTTTTCCAATACGTAATGTAGTTACAATAACATGAATAAGAAATAGGTGAATAAAATGCAGGAAAGTTAGAGTAGTTGCCTCTTTAAAAGTAAAAAGTAAAGAGAATAAGATAAAGTAAGGAGAATAAGGAAGAGTAAAGAGAATAAGAGAGAGAGTTTATAGAATATAATTAAGCATGTGGTAATTGGCAACATTATACCCATAATAGTTAAACATTATTTAAACACAGATCCCTATGAATTACCATTTTGGACAAGTTTTAACAATTGACTTGCGATAAAATTAAATTGTAAAATATTCGTTCCAAATACATCTGGTCTATATTAAGTGTTATATTACAATGTTACAAATTACAATTAATGTTATAAGATTTTACTTAAAACCCTACCAATAATAAGTATTTCCTAAATACCTCTTACAATTTATTGTAAATGCAGTCATTTTAATAATAGGATGAGAAAGTAAGTTCAAATGCTACAGCATAATGCACAATGAACATATCGTCTTTGCGAGATCAGAATTTTCTTATAACGTGCTTACAGACCCATGAGAGAGCACACAAAAAGGATTGATCTCTGCGAGTGATTGAACAGACCCGCAACAAGTAGTGCCCCTTGCCGCTCGGGCCACCAGCGTTCATTGATTTCAACGGTTTGTGGTGGTCTCAAAGTATGAATTATTTCCAGAGTCCGGGAGCAATCCATAAGAAGGAAGGTTTGCACTTTATATCAGCTCCTGTACCCCGGGTGTGCCATACATACAGAAGCTGCAGGCAGTGGCGTGCTACAAAGAAGGATTGGTTGGTCATAATTTCAACCCACAGCCCCGTCAACATACATATTTCAAACATATACAATATACGTATACAGCCTGCAGAGTGTTAATGAATAACACCGAAATAGTTTACCTGTGTATAGAGGGGACATAGACAAGCAACTTTTATTAGGAGATTTTTGCTCTATGGATTCAATTTTTTCCTCTTACAGCATAAAATCTCCCAGGGCATGGCCGCCGCTGACTTCTATCATTTGGAAAAATGCAAATCAAAGAAACTTCGTTGTCAACACTGGAGTTCTGAATAGAAAAATTAATGCAGTGGCGGCCAGTCATGTGATCAATCTGTAAAATTTGCAGATTATGGAAACTCTAAGCTATGATATAGCTATTGATGAATGATTAATAGTCGGGAATTTATTGATCACTAAGAAGGCATGAAGACAATTTAATGAAAAATTTAACCTTATTTCGCTTTATTATTGACTTATGAGCACCAAATTGTAATGACTAATGTCCTGTAGCATAGATATTTTACGTCATAGACCAAAAATGTCCAAATAAAAGTTGCTTGTCTCTGTCTTCTCTATACACAGGTAAAATATTTCGGCGTTATTCATTAACATCCTATATATCGTGAAAATAATTGTTCCGCCTTGATAGCCTAACTTTCTTTAATACGCGGAACTCCACATGTGGCTCGGGTTTGTTTCCCAACGATATCGAACTTTTAATCCATACTGTAGCGATGCAACTGATTGCTACACCAAAAAAAAAATCTGGGATTTGTCAACTTTATCTCTTTGAATAAGCGTAGGCTAAAGCGTCAAGCACGCTGCTTCCTTTGGCATAGCCCAGTAGATTTCCGCATGGTGAAATCAAGAATAATTGTATTCTTCAGTTTCGGATCAGTCTGTAATTTCTGGCTCCATAAATACGCGGGCGCGGACCGAAATAATATGGAGCTCATCATCTGGCGAGAGAAAGGTAGTCCCATAGAAAGGCAGAGTTCATTTCTGGTTACAACCAAGAACTATAAAATATCGAAAATATTTTTTCACATGTTAATGATGATTTTTTTAAGTTGGAAACGTAGCTTATATGTTTCTTCTAATTTTATATTCAAACTGGTCATTATTCAGTATGTTTGGTCACGATTTCTATTAGAAGTTAATTAAATGTAAGAAGGTACTTTCTAAGTTTACATGGTGAACGTAAAAAATGCTGTCCGTCTGTCCGTGCGCGGAAACTAAAAAAACGCTTCATCAGATTTTCATGAAACTGTACTTATAACGTTCATAGGAAACCCCGTATTGATTTTGGACCAAATCGGTTGGCAGCTACCGGAATAATTATACTATCAATCAACGGTCACATGCTTTTTAAATAGCAAACTTGCATCAATCGATAGAACTGAATATGCTGTTGAGAACTGAAGACAAAGTATTGCGATTTGTATGCCTTCAGAAGTTTTGGCAAAAATAAAGGGATATTGTTTATCGTGAGGAGTTTTTTTTTATAAATTCGTCCTGCTATCCCACTTATTCCTTCACATATGCTGATAAAACTTTCTCAAGAAACCGTGGTATAAAACTCAATAGGTTCTAAAATATGACCTATTAACACCAACTGGCACTTTGTTTTGTCAGTTTACCTGATTGTATTTTAATTGCACTCATTGAATAGAAATGAAGTAACTTATACATACTATAACAATGACAAATCCTTAGAATAGCAGGCATCATTATTAGAATTAGAATTACAATTAGCCCACAAGCATCCCATAGCGGGCAAGGGCCTCCTGGCATACCAGGGTGGCTGACTCGTGAAGGAACGAGTGAGGCTAGCCTCGCCTGAGAACGCATCATTATTACTAATGTCCAATTGTTTTTATTATGTTTTTTTTTTATTTATTGAATTAATACAGCATGTTCCATTGCTTAAGTGCTGCAATACTACATGCTATGTCTCATTTAAAAAAAAAAATAAGTATATACAGGTATCTACAATGTTAGATACATTAAATCATTAAGGTAATAGTTTCTGAGCAAATTCTAATAAATTACAATTTTCTTATAAAATTCTATCATTGTACAGCTGTGTTATCTAAACCTGTATTATTATTAACTATAATGAACTGAAGTCGATTGCGTGTATAAAGCGTTTAAATGATGTATAGTGTTTCGCAATGAGTTGATCTGGAGGAACCGGCCATTGCCAGTGTTTGATTGCAATATGCTTTTTTAAATTGTCTCTCTGTTGTTGGAGTTTACTGCATCAGTATAATAGGTGGTCTACAGTTTGAGCCTCTTGAAGACAGGAGCACGTGTCATCATTCATTATGTGGAATCTCTTCAGGTAGGATTTGGTTATTCCATGTCCAGTAACTATTGCTGCGATTGGTGCTGTCATTATGATCCTTTGTCTTATTCTCTGACGAACTGATGGGAAGAAGCCCCTACAGGTAGCTCCCTTAGTCGTGTTGTTGGGATTGTTAATTTCGTCTATTAAATATAGTAGGCGAGGATATTGCAATAAAAATTATAATAATTACTGGAGTAATAGTTCAAGCAACTTCAATTAGTTGTCCTTCAGGTAGAAATCGATTAGTATTGTATTCCTGTGCCACTTATCTGCAGTCTTCATTCAATTTTGCTTTTACCAACTGAGTAAACGGATGAACCGACAAAGCATGTGTCTACATTCGTAGCAACACACCTAGGTCAAATTCACGGAACCAAATGGAAGTTGTGTGCTTTCAGCTTAATGCCGACATTGAATTTCCCAATCATACTTTCGCATGTGGTGGGATCTTCACTCACCTATAGCTCGTTTTCTTGTGTTATTGTGTTTATTGTATTACTGTAGTCAAGGGCTGTACTCTGGATGATCTGGTTGTCCTTTTCTTTCCTATCCATTTTCCGACATTCTTTTTACTTCTTTGTTTCCATGAACTGAGTTTAGATTATATACACATACGTATTTTCCTGCTTCCAATTTTTTTTAAATTTTAAGTATTCCACTTAGTTTTATGCTTGAGTATCTAAATACCTTGATCCTGCCACTGTTCCTCACAGTTCACTGATCGTACAGAATCATACATATTGAATAGTAAGTTAATTTTTCTGACCCTACAAACACTATTTTGGCGCTCTTGTGTTCATCGCGATATAGAAAGACTCAATTGGAGTTTAGTTTTTCCTTAGGTACTTCTGTAAGACACCAGGATGCGCTATTAAAAATGTTTCACACTTCTGCCTTCTGACTATCTCTCGATTAAGGAAATACCTGATACTGAAAATATATATGCATGTATCTATATGATTTTATTAAAGATTAATAATAAATGACTGTTTTGAGAGAGAAGTGAAATGCATTCAGAAACATTATTTTATCTTTTTCTCAAGATAATTCAATTTTATAAATTATTATTCATATTTAATTTCAGTTTTAAGAACTCTGTATTCTAGAGAAATAACTAATGGCAAATAATGCTAATAAATATAATCCTGGAGACCATTACTAGATTTAGGCGTTAATATAGGCTAAATGTCAATGTTACAGGTACATATTCCTTGCGATCTACACGGCGGAGATGATCATCAAGTCGATCGCCAAGGGTTTCATCCTGAACAAGTACACGTACCTGAGGAACCCGTGGAACTGGCTTGACTTTGTCGTCATCACGTCTGGCTACGCTACCATCGGCATGGACGTCGGTAACCTCGCCGGCCTGCGGACTTTCCGCGTCCTGCGAGCCCTCAAGACTGTTTCCATCATGCCAGGTAAGATCGTGCAAATAGCTGAGGAGATTGTCTGATATTTCAACTATATGCATGATGGGACGGAATATTATCTATCTGGTTTATTCAATATATCAGACGCTCCGGCGAATATGGAAGAAAGCATAGCGAACAAAGGACTTAGTCGAGTTCTAAATTACCTCTATTTCATCGAGGTGCCCCCAGGTCCTAAAACGACAAACAATCGACTTCATCATGGCAAGAAAGTAAAACCCACGCTAATACACAACGACACAAGTAGGCTACACAGCGCAAACGTGTCAATTTCACCACACATCCCATCAGGATGTACATAAGGGCACTGTTAGGTAAATACATGGTTATCGCAATTTTGTTTGACCGGAGGTAATAAACTTCATTGCTTGGCACTCCGGGGGTAAGGGAGGGCACACAAATATGCCCCCAGGTCCTTACCTTACGGAATAGACTAGGATGGAGCTATGTCGTCGCCCACTGAAGAGCGGAAGGGTCGTCCTGTTTCTCACAGATCTCCACACGAGGGGCCAACGTTTGTGGCTGGTCTCTGCCGAGCAATGGTCGCAACACCCGTGAGATTTAGGAGAGATGGTTATATCCTTGGCGTTGTTAACTTTATAGGCTACTATAACTGAAATAAACGGCTCTTTTGATGGAGGGTGTCACAACTTAAAATGTGTAAGGTGGCCTTCTCTACGCTATGTGTGTATCTTGCTGTTTTATCACTCCACAGTTTGACAGATATCAAATGGTCGCATTGCACAAGTTAAATTTTCTCATCACCTTCAAGCAAAGCGATACTGATACAGTATATACATATGTCGTGTTTAATAACATCAAAGAACATGTTTTCAAAATTGGAAGAAAATCGGACAACGCGTTTGTTCGTGACTGTGTAATAAAGATATTTACAAACAAGTAGACGAAATGCCGAACGGTCGGTTTAAAACTTCTGCAAGAGACTAATAGGTTAAAACTAGCCACCATAAAATTTTTTACGAAAAAAATTGTAGGTATTAGTACGAGCACTTTTTGCTGTAAACTAAAACAAAATCGTTAAAGACATTTTAAAGAATATCATGATAACTTTTTTTCATTGAATGGAGTACCGTAGTTAAAGTGAGAGGAAGTGGCCTACATGATTCGTGTTACGTTTCTGGAAAATGTCGTATCAAATACTACAAACTAGTACGATATTTTGTAATTACAGGAATTGTTAACGTAATCACCATTACCCATAGAATCAAAGTTGTATTTATCTAACTTACTTTATTCACACACCTGTCATAAATACGAGTAATATACAATACGGATATTTTCGATATCGCAAAATCCATGTGGCGATTCTCAAACATTGCTTTCCTAAAGAAGAAATTAGTACAGATTTTTTATGGATAGTATATCTGTTTTGTCTTATTTTTGAAGTAACTCTCAAGTAGAAATATAATAACATTATCTATACGAATATAAATAATATATTCCTATTTGTAAAATGCTTTACTGATTTCTGTAGTCTTGAACTATTTTAAATTTATTTTGAAAAAATTGATTAGCTCAGTTTGAGTTTATATGTTAACTTATGTAGATATTTGTATATATTTTCTTTTTTGTTAACAGCTGTATTTATTGCAGCCATTAAACATGATCTTTGTTCATCTTTCAAAGAAGGTTCATATTATAATTTTTGTAGTATGTAATTGATAATTTGTGAAATATATAAATTGTATAAGTTCATTAATTCATTCGTTCATCTAACATTGTCATATAAGAATGAAACCTAAAGACGCTGGCTATAACGCAAAGATCATACAGTGGAACGTATCAATTGCAATACCCTAGAATCGTGATTCGCATTAAAGGAATAGTTCTCGCAATATAGTGTGAAGTTAACTAAATTTAGCTTAAATTACATAGAGATACTAAATTACTTTACTGTCCACATAAGAATGAGATAAGTCGAATTTTTACTTCTGGAATGATGTAGTAGAATTATATAATTTCTGTATGGTACAATGTAATAAGTTTTAAATTTAAGACCATGGGATATACCTGCAATGATGAGTAGCTTCTCTTGTGGGCTCTATTTACAATAAAAAATACTCTCCCCACCATTGTGATAGGACGATGATGAATTTGAACTTGAGGAAAATTACATATTGAAACAGCAGTCACAAATGGAAGTTAAAAATGTGCAGTATACAAAATTTCATAGTTACATTGTATTTTTCAATAAGCTTGGGAATTGAAGCTCTATTTTGTATAAAAATAACGCTAAAACTCAAAGTCTCCAGTAAAAGTTAGTTAAGCTTACATGAGATTTTTTTACGAAACACGAAGGAGCATTTTTGTTCACCTCTATGCTATACAGTAGCTAGCACATGGAGGCAAACGTAAACAATTTTGACCAAAGTATTGTAGAAGGACTGAATTAGATCATCTTTACTTACCATATCTTTTCCCCATCCATGTTGGTTTTCTTTCTCGGTGACGTCAGTTTGAGAATTGCTTATTTGCGGAGAGACGCTCTTGCAGTGAAGTCCTGGTTCAAATCCTTCTTGAGTGGTGCGAGTGACGTCAGAACTGTGAGGTGTTTGCTGCAGTACTTTCATCCCCACTGTAAACAAGATCCCAACACGGTTCATTTCAAGTACTGTCCAGCGACAATGTAATCTGTAGGGGTTTAAGTATAGACTAAATATTGTTTTAGGGTATTATTGTTGCATCTATGGTGTGTATTATCCTATGCGCTCAACCCACAATTTGAATAAGTTAATAATAGAAAACATATACCGGTACCTAAATACAGAGTAATTAAAGAAAACTACTTTTTTACCCAACATAGTATATTTGTATTATTAATTAAATAATGTTTTGCATTATTTTAAAGGTAAGAATATTAAGGGTTGTAAAGAAAATACAATAATGTATCAATTGGATATTAGTCCAGTAGCATTATGAGGCTAACTATTTGCGAAAATGACATTTGATGTTTATTATTATTATGATTATTATTATTATTATGATTATTATTATTATTATTATTATTATTATTATTATTATTATTATTATTATTTCTTTTTTGTGTGTGAAATTATTTCATGTTCATGCAAGAAAATATATCTTGGAATTTATTTTGCATATTGGAATCGAGATATTTTATAGCGAGATAGTAATAGTAATTCCATAAACGCTTTCAAAGTTAACTTCAGTGCTTTGCTTTTTATTTTAAGAAACTTATCTCAATGTAGCCGTTTACTAAGCCGATAGAAATTTATTTGAAAACTTGTATAATTTATCTTAATATAATTTAATAGCAAAAATCTTCAAGTTTTCACATCATTTTCAATGTGATATATTGTGACGTACATTACTCCTACGCCACTCATCCTTAATGAAGGTAATATTTCCCCAAAGTCAATGCAGTATATCAGTGATTCTTGAATGAAATAGAATTTGAAGATTTTAAAAAAAGAAGTATAAAACATATTAAAAGAAAAGTGGTGATGTTAAATTCTTAAAGTCACTTAGCCGATACTCTTTAGTCTTCTCTTTTGTTCTAACTCTTTCCTCGTTGTTTATTCCTCGTTTTTTCCGCTCTAGCGTTCTCCTTTGAACGTATCAATTCGAGGAAGGTGTTATTAATAGAGTAACATGAGAAGATCAAAGCGATCAGAGAAATGTTTTCAATAATTTAATGCCATTATTTTTAATAGACTTGTATTATTTTTAGCTGCTTTTACTTATTTATTTTTTACATTCAATTTGAAACTTCTAGATGCTCTCAAGATCATATTTTAAGGGGGCTCGTACACTAGAAATATTTTTAAAAATGATTTTTTTAACATTTCAAGTGTCCTAATTTTCAGAAAAACATTCCATTTAATAGTGGTATTATACAATCGTTTTCTAAAGCTGCGTATGTGCATATACAAGTGCATGTCATAATTTAGACTCGTTTATCAAATAGTTCAGTTTTCATTTTTTTTTAATGGACCTTAAGAAACATTTCTTCGATTTCATTAAATTTTTGCGTAGTTGTCCTTTGTATTAATCTACTAACGGTGAACCTCAAAAAATTATTGGACACTAAAAATTATTAATTGGAAAATAAAAACATATTTGAAATTAAAGTAAAAATAGGAGTGAAAATGTTAAAAAATAACATTCAATATTAAGGAAGATGCATTCCTCATTGAGAGCCACCCTTCAGGAAAGGATTTCAGATTTAAAAGCAAAAATTAGATTATCAATAACTTCCTTACTTCGGATGACATCTTCTTTAATAGATAATGAGTTTTCATTGTTTTTAATAAATTAAAAATCACTCATATTTATATATTATTAAAAATCTAAACTCCTATAGAATAGGTGTAAAAATTGTTTGAAATCCTGCCCAAAGTTAAATTATTCAAGATCACTTCAAAAGTGAGTTCGCTACAGTATAAGCCCTTAAAATCGAATGTCCCAGCTTAAATACAGAAGATAAACTTCTGGAAAACGGTACCGTATTTATTACATTATCTTATTTTCTTTTTTGTGCCACTCATCGCAGGCTTACTTGGGCTAAGAACCTAACGTGTAAACTTAAGAATAATAATATTCCTTTTAAAGTTTTTCTTAGTTGCTTCTCCAATTTATTTAAAGGTAAAATAGTTATTTTGACACCGTTTGTTAAATTGCGCTCACATTTCTAATGTAAAATTCCTCTGTGCTTACAAATGCACATATGATTACACAGAGAAGCATGTAAATTTAAATCTGACTCGTAGTTCGTACTGCATACGCATAACGATCCTGACTCGGAGCTGCTGTCAACGCTTCAGCACGCAAAGCGCAAAGGCACGCACTGACAAGGACGCAGCACAGCTGCCGGGAGAATCCGACCTGGTTTATCCCAGCTTCAAACTGCGCTTCATCTGCTAATGTAGAACACATTTTCATTTAACCGTTCTGTGGTTTCATAACAGTCACATTCAGGAATATATTCCACTTTTTATTTTACTTTCTTTATCCGTTCCATTGGCAGCGTTGCTTGTTTTTATGCCGTTCAGAAACTCTTATCTTCTCGTCTTCTGTCCAGAAATCTAAAAATTAAGATTTATAAGACTTTTGTTCTGCCGGTTGTATTTGAGACATGATCGCTTACTGATCGGGAAGAACATAATCTGAGAGTGTCAAAAATAGGGTGCTTAGAAAAATATTTGGGCCCAAGAGGGATGAAAATGGGGACTGGAGGAAATTGCATAAAGACGAGCTTCGAGACCTGTACACTTCACCGGATATAGTAAGGGTAATTAAATCGCGAAGGATGAAATGGGCTGGTCATGTTGCGCGCATGGGGGAGGAAAGACATATCTCAAAAGTATTGACTGGGAGACCCGAAGGGAAAAGACCACGCGGAAGACCTAGACGTAGGTGGGAGGACAATCTTAGAATGGATTTAAGGGAAGAAGGATTTCCTAGGGATGATTGGATGGAGTTAGTACTGAATAGGGTTGAATGGCGGACTCAGGTAAGCGCGGCAATGAACCTTCGGCTTTCATAAAATAGATAATATTCCTTTAGCTTGCTGAGGAATTGTCTGTTGCCATTGAGTAGGCCTAAGTAAGTAAGTAAGTAAGTAAGTAAGTATCCTTTCCATAGGTAGGCATACTACAGGTATAAATAGAGGACTGAAATTCGATGTTTCGTTTTTAGCATAAATAGGCCTACACGTTTTGAAATCTCATTATTCATTGGAAATTAGAAAGAGGTGGGGATTATAAATATATTTATTAAGAAATACCAAAGAAGAACGTGAAGGTTTGTCATGGGAGAGATTGGCAATTTGGAGATTAAGGAATAGGAGAGGGATACAAAGAAAGGTATTTGTCCGCTCCCCAGTAGTAAAGAGGACGCCTTGCATATTGCATTAGAATGCACAATAACAAACTATTGGAGATATAGTTTATTTAAGAATAAAATTTTGAAATTAAATAAAAACATATCATGCAAAAAATTGTGGAACAGTAAATATAACAGTTTTGAAATAATTAGGGAGATTTCTTTTCATTGTCAAGAAATAATGGGAAGCGAAAATAGAAGAAAATAAAACATAAATAGTATTGATTACAGTAATTTTATATTTAATGGGATCCTGAATTTCCATAAATTCACTTATGTTATAAAAGGGATTGTTTATGAGTTAGCAAGATATAGTTTTGTTAAAATGTAGTTTATTTATCTTAAATAAATCGGGCGACATATTATTTGCACTTTCGTAGCCATACATTCGGTTTTTTTAATTGATTTTGGTAATCTATTATACGGTATATTGTATTCCTTGTATCATACTCATGTATGTCATTCTTATTTATGAATTTACTGACAAGTCTTTACAAATAAGTGAACAAACTAACTATATATATCAACATATGAGTGTTAAATTTCTTTCGTTAACAAAGAGTGGTTTGAAATGTTCGGTGTATGTACAATTCTTCGTGACTCTTATGAATTTATTTTGTATCGTAAAAACTTTATGTAGTCTGATAAATCGATTTAATGTAATAGTTAACTATTTAAATAACTTATTGCTGTAAATTTTAGAAATTACTATCCATTATCAGTAGATGATCAAAAGTTTGTTTGACAATTGGCATTATTTTAATGTACTATTTTTTAATTCACTCTACCCGGAAACTGAGTATTTTCTTATTTACGATAATTCACGCTGGAACTATATGTAAATGTTCCTGTTTCAGGTCTGAAAACCATCATCAACGCATTGCTGCACTCGTTTAAGCAGTTGGCTGAGGTAATGACGCTGACCATCTTCTGCTTGATGGTGTTCGCTCTTTTCGCGCTCCAGGTCTACATGGGGGAGTTGCGCAATAAGTGCGTGCTCAAACTCGACACCACGAATGCCTCGGATCTCGAATGGACCGAGTAAGTAGTCATGTTGCAAAAATTTTAATGAATGAATGATTAAGCTGTGTCCTTTGTGCGCTCTTTGCGTCGAGTGAAAGTAAACTTCGGATGCTTTGGTTTCTTCTAGTGTTTTTCTTTATTTAAAGTTGGCATTGAATCTTTTTATTATCTGTTCATCTGTGTTCCATGCCAATCTCTTATTTGTTTGAATTCAAGTCCGAACATACGCATTAGCCTATGAACAACGCTCAGACCAATGTGAGCGGTGAAATGGGGTGAAGTATGGGAACATTCCATTTCAGTGGCTGGAGGGCGTACCTCACGACGAATGTCCACACCACCCCCTGGATGAGACTGATTCGTGTTGGTTTGATGTCAAAAGCCTGGTACTCAATCGTTAACCTATGAACGCGGGTCGGTTTCAGGAGGGAGGGAATAAGACAAATATTAAGTGAAGGGTTAGCTTCTTCTGAGTTTCCTCCAACGCCAAAAAAGGATAGGATAGGGTGGGGTGGGGAGTGGCCCTAGCCGAGCGGGTTATGTATTCCCTTACCAACATAAACCACTGCTTGTTATACCGGAAAAATTCCGTGTACTCGACTGTACACTATCGCGCCTGCAGGGGTAAAAGCTTAGGTTGTTTGCCAGGAGCATAAAGCGGTGACAGCTGTAACGCTTCCTGCAAGAAATGTTGTAAATGCCCATCAATGTGGTTATGTGAAGTGGAACGAAGAGCGAACATCAAGGATTGCATTAAGTTTGGAAAATCAGCCACAGAAACTGTGTAAATGCTACAAGAAGCCCATAGCAAAGATGACTTTGGTTGAATTTAGTGTTTTAAGAGGTAATATTGATTCAAGGTGGCCAAACATCGCGAGGACGATGCAAATTTGAGCAAACCCGCAAAGCAAAATTCCCAGGTTATTGAAGAAATTGCACTTTTTTCTTTCTTTCTTTTTTCCAAGTGACTGTCGACTGTTTCCAAGTGATCTAGTTTTTTTTACCCTATGAGCATGAAAAACAATACGATCGGATTTATTTGTTTGTATTTGAAACAGGAAAAGGCTAAATGGATATAATATGTAGTAGAAAACAGAATTATCACTTGTATCACCTATAAAATAATAATAATTATAATCATATTAAAAATATGGCAACAAAACTCAATAAAAACAATAGCAGTAAGGTTTTCTTGTCCTATCTTTGTAATTACGGAGCCATAACACCGGAGCCATGAAGACCGGCCTAAATTAACCATAAAACCTCATAAATGTCTAACTGGATCATAAGGACCTAAAAGCCCTAAAACTACATTTCTATCCTAAACTAATCATTTTAGCGGTATCATCATTTGATTGATATAATGTTTTTCGAAAACTTTTCTTACATTTCCTCGATTTAATAGTCATTTATATTTCCGTAACTTGGAACCATCGTGTAGTTTACCTTTCTCATCTATCCCATGTAGTTCATTTCTATAACCGTCAACTTAATATTCAATTTGCTTTTATTGAACTGAAAGTTCAATAAACATTCCTTTGCATAGGCTACTTCTTTCCTTGTTACTCTGCATAACTCTGCAGCGCATACGTAGGTACAATATTATCAGATGTTAATATGGATTGGTTATCTACAAGGCGATATCGTGCTACTTAAAAGTTGTCCGGAAAAGAATGCTCAAAACAACTCTCCTTTCAAAGTATAATAATAATAATTTCACTCGCTTAACCACTAATTTGAAATTTGCGTGTTTGCTTACATGGCCAGTTTGTATCAAGTCGTTTTAGCAGGCACTGCACTAATGGACTCCTTCACACATTACATTGTGACCATTGCGTGAAAATTAAGATAGACTAACTCTGCGACCAAAAGAATATCACATTTTTTTAAAAGAGGATCGGTATTCTTTCGTGCTTACGATGACAGATTTGCTACATTTAACCCTTTATCTGGCAGACAAAATGAAAATTTATGCCCACTGGATAGGCAATGTTGCTCTCGGGCAACATGGTATATCACAAGTCTAATGGTTATTACCCACAATTATACCTCCTATTCGGCAATCATACCTACAGGCAACAGCTACAATATCCCAAGTATCATCTACTAACATCATCATTTAGTTCATATTCTAACAGTTAATGGTCGTAGGAAGTGTTTTTGTGGTCCGAATGCAAAAGAGGCTTGCCAGGTTCAAGGAGGTATTCATAGGTGTTGCCTAAGAGCAACACTACCAGATAAAGGGTTAAGCAGCTTCATTTTAGCATATATTTCATTCATGTTAATTATCTCAAATGTACAATTTTTAATTTATTACTTGACGCTTTTTTGTTAACTATAAAGGATTGTAATATAATGCAGCAAATATTTATATTTAATAATTGTAAAGAATAAACAAGTCCACCGCTGTGGGGTAGGGGATGCGTTCGCTCCTCTCACGCAGCGGGCCCGGGTTCGATTACTGGTCGGAACAAGTTACCTAGGTGGGGTTTTGTCTGGGGTTTTTCCAAATGTAGGGTAACTTTAGGCCCTTGTAGTCCCCAGATATCATCTGGCCGTCATTATCATCTTCATCCCATCATCGCCTTGTTTGGAGTGAGTGTGTGTGTGAATGGTGTTTCTCGTCCTATGTGTTCTCGGAGGTGGCCTCGGCATTGGGCTGATCACTCATCCGGGGAGGCTCTCCATGTGCTTGTCTGGTCAAAAAAGTATGTATGTGATCCAAAGATAATCCCTCTCCCGACAGGTCGCGGCCCTGTAAGGCCCGAGCGGTTTTGGTCGCTTAAATCCTAAAAGGGAGAGGTAAAACTAAGATAAAGAAAGAAAGAATAAACGAGACGGAAATCCTTTTCTTAATAAACTTTCCTCTGTCGAATATTTAATTACTAATGGTTGTTCCTTTCGTTTTTGCTATACTGCGTAAGAGCTAGGCCTATACTGCATAACTTGCATCACTGTGCACACATATCTTTATTACTCTTCCTCGCAGCAGAGTAACTGCCAACATGATTAGGCAACTTTAGGTTGGTTCGGAATAACTTACTATGGTACTTTAAATTGTGTTAAGTTGCATTCGATTCAGATAGTTTAGGGTATGATAGGATGGTTACCGTACACTATTTTAGTTCAAGTTAGATTGAGTACGTTAAGTAAGTTGCGTTAAGTTAGATTAGGATCAGTTAGATTAGGGTAACTTAGGGACAATGTGTTGGGTCGGTAGTTTAGGCTGCTTTAGGCTATATTATGACATGTTATAGGTTGTGTTTTATTTTTTCCCATTTTATGCTAAGTAAAATAGATACAGTCGGCCGCGGTAGTTTAGAGGTAGCGTGCTCGCATCTAGATCCGAAGGTCGCGGGATCAGACCCGGCCGCGGTCGATGGGTTTTTCAGGACGTAAAAATCCTGGGCACGGAGTCCTCCGGGAGCTGGGGGGGGGAAATCGTAGATTTACGGCGTAAAAGAACTCCAAGCCTAAATTAGAGCCTCTGGACAAAATTTGTCGAGCCTTTCACGTCCAAGTAATACCTTAGTTTCCGGAGGGGGGTTGAGAGGCGATGGGCTTACCACCTGTCCCTCTGCCCTCTCTCGGAAAATAGCGTAACAAAATTCTCATAGGTAACAGAAACCTCCACTTGGAGGCCCTTCGCCCCAACATTGGGGATATAGGATTCCAGACACAGAAAGTAGATGCATGTATACACAGTTTACATCGTCTTGTATTAAAGCTTGGTGCACTATATACCATGCTAATGTTACTTTTTTATTTCCATTCTTGAGCAAAAGCCGTTTCGTAATTATAATAAACGTGTCATATATATGCATTCTATTTTCAAAATTCCCATGACTAACACACATCTATCCTGCCCTAGGAATATAGCAATAAGAGGTATTCTCGTCTTGCATTAAGGCGACTTCTTTTGCCTTACGCATGAAATGGAATAGGTGTATCGCTTATTGGATCAATAATTTCATTTTTAGGATTTCTTATATTAACAAACTGTTAGATAAATTTTGCAAAAAAAAGGAACAAAAGTTTTCGGTCTTATTACAAGCCTTTATGGTTTGAAAGTTATATAAACTACGATCAGATATTTTTTTTAAGAAGTTGAAATCATCAACATTAATCGTGTCGAGTGCCAGAAATGTTTAGGTTTACTAAAATATTTTGATACAATTTTTAATTTTAAAGTTATGTTGTTCATAAGATTCACACACAGTTTTCCTCAAAACGTGTATTTCTTTTAAAACTAATATCTAATTTTGAATTGAGTCTAATGCGTCGAAAAATCTAAGTTATTTAAGTTGTTAGTACATGTGAGAGATTGAAATTACGTATGATATATATTGTATTATATATCTTATAAGGATACATAGAAATAAAAGTCCGTTGCAGTTGCATGAAACTGTGTTTCATGCAATTAAGCTGATCAGGTTTCCTTTCCTCAATTTTAATGGTTTTACTACTGCTTATTTTCCTGTCATTATTTAATCATTAATGACCTAACTGAAAGCTTGTAATTTTTGTGTAAGTGTATATTCCGTTGAAAGATATTCTTTGTCTGCAAGGCAATCTGCGTTGTGCAGAAAGATTATACCTAAAATAAAACCTATTTTAAAATAAAATTCCTTGAGATTAAACTAAACAGCTAGACTTTATGTCTACATTATAATGTTTGGTTCTTGCAGATGGGTGAACGACGAGGACAACTGGATCATAAACGAAGAGGATGACACGCCAGTGATCTGCGGGAATGTGACGGGAGCGAGGTGAGTATTACTAGAAGATAATTATAATATTTATAAATGCATGTTTTCATTTCTTAAACAAGTTCTCAGTGTATCTTTATTTGAAAATAATATGTATCCCCATCCAGATATTGATCACTTTAGTTCAATATTCATATGAATTTGATCGCGTATTCTTTGTTTTCAAGAGTTAATACCTTTATTTATAACTATAAAAGGAGCCATGATTGCTAGTTATGTTTTAGATAAAGAATTTGTGCTGGGTAGGATATCTTAGATATTTTATTGAATAATATTTGCACATTACGTAGATATTTGCAGTTCCCTCTCCTGTTATAGTTTCCTTTAAGAAAGCAGGTTACAAAGAGGACACAAATATTATGTAATGAAAAGTAAATAATCGTTAACCGCCTTACAAAATATTATATCTCTCTAATTGTCCATTGTATCAAGAAAAAAAATGTATTAATGATGATTTGGTACAGTCGATATTAAAGTGAAGTAGTATTTCCTTGATCCACAAAATAAAATAACAAACTAACATATTGTTGTGACTGTACGAAATAAAAATTCCTTATTAAAATTGTGACTGCCAGGCATAAACGGAAGGTTAAACCCCATAAATTGTGTGAATCAATTGCACACAGCAATCATTCACAGGTAGAAAAGTAGTTAACAAGTTTTCTTATTTCAGACACTGTCCGGAGGGCTATTTCTGTCTACGAGTGGGGGAAAACCCCAACCACGGGTACACCAACTTCGATAACTTCCTGTGGTCTATGTTGACCACTTTCCAACTCATCACCCTCGACTACTGGGAGAACGTGTACAATATGGTATGTATTCTGTTGATTGAATTGGTCAGACGTAACAGGTTCTAGAGCTGTGGTATAAATATATAAATGAATCGTAATTCCTCAAACTAATACGGAAGCCTAATGCTGTTCCCCAAAAAGTAAAATATTTTAGAATAAATTTCTTTAGAATATTAAAAGCTACAAATTGCACAGAAACTCATTATTGCAACGTTCCTGACAGAAATACACGAAAGGATAATTGTGATAAGCTTGCTTTAAATTACAATTTGCAATATTTTAAATTTAGTGTGCAAATAAAATATATTACTGCATTATTAAATACATACCTCCTTTTTTATTCTATTATACAACTTATCTTCATCATACTCTAAGTTACAGTGGTTCGAGTTTAATTTTTTGTATAGGTCATATATAATGATTATTTCACTTAGATTTGTTTTAAATTCTAAATTTAGCCTCATATTACCCGAGAGACACAGTAAAATTGAAGAGTACAGAACAAGAAGACAAGTTTCATGTATGATTTTAGGATTTTCTGGCGTGCCATATGAAGAAATTACTTTTCAGGTTATCGGTTAGGTGAGAAGTTTTGAATTATCCGACGTATCAGAACCTGGCGTTGCCTCCATTCTCAGGTATCAATAAGAAATTCTTTACTTTTTCAACTATTCTAACGGTCTATTATTTAAAAAGACATACAATTTCCTTGTTATTGTAAATTGAGAAACGTCATTTCTTTCTTTAATTACACGAAAATATTCAAATGTTTTATTAATTGATCAAAGTAAAATAGGCCTACTAGAGCCTGTACCGTCATGGACAGAAAATCAGACTATTGTCACTGCAGTTTTCTAGTGAAACGATGGTTAAATATCTCGATGGAAGGTATAAAATTTCACCAATATAGTATTAAATTTTTATAAAATTTCACCAATGTTGTATTAAGTTATTTTGTTATTAAAGGTAACTAATTTATCCGCGTAGTTGTTGCGGTTTTATTCCCTGATTCTTCTCTAGCCATAGAGAGTGAAAGTTATAGGATGCACTCGCATGGAATATGACAGTAAGTGTCAGGATTTGTAGAAAATACAGGGGGCAGTGAAATAAGATGGCGTGACGTTAGCGCCACAGGTGGCGGCTCAAGCAATTTGCATACAGGAAACTCGACTGTCTTCTAATTGCTGTAGTGATTCATAATGTTCTTTCTATCTCTACAGCTAGACCGACCACAAATAGCAACTAAGTTTCTTTATCCGTTCATGATTGTCTTCAAATTAGCATACTGTTCATTTCTATTTCTTGTTTTTACCTTTTTAACCGAGCTGAGACCACAAATATAATTCTTCCTTTCTTAGTCGGTAATACATGCTCTTTAACAAGTGTGTGCCCATCCACATGCAAATAGAACTTAAAATTGAAGTTTACTGGCATTAGTTTATAACTGTAATGTTTTCGTATACATAGTTAAATCTATTTTTCTGTTTTTTTAATCATTATACACATTTTTCCTCGACAAAAACTGTTCTAGAATGTATTATTATTTAAATTATAAACACTACGTTACGTAAAATATGTCAATTCAATTCATCTATGCAGATCCCGTTCTTTTGTTACTGTCAAAATGTTACACAAAATAAATGTTTTTAATTACCCTTACTTTATTTACTATTCCTTTAATTTACGTTTACACATTATAGTTCTGTGTATATAATAGCATAGTAGTATAAATCCAAAACAAAATTTAATGTGAATAAATTCTCCACTATTAACGCCAAGTAAGATATAAAATACAGCATTTTTCAAACCTTAATCGTCGTGCTAGATTTGAAAAAACCAATCGCAAACACTAGAAGAACGGGAAACTATAATAAGAATAAACAAACTTTTTATATAACTACTTTTAACATCAGTTGTTTAAATATAGGTATAAATAGTATCTGTGCTAACTAAAGCAACGTCAGATGCTACCCAACAATTAACAAGCTCGTTGCGCCTTTTCAAATCAGTTCACTTGGTTAACGCCTGCAATGTACGGTTAGATATCCCGCGTTACACGCCAACCAGAGAAGTTGCCGACGTCGCGTCGTACGGCGAGTGAATACCCTAGATTAAATCTTTTTTCTGAAGGAAAGCCTTAAATTTTTGTCATGCTTAGAAGAAATTTAATCCCGTGAACGTTTCAATTAGGATTGTAAATAGATTTAATAAAATTTGTTGCTCGACATTTTTGATTTTCCTAATTTTTTTACCAGTTATTTCCCAACTAAAGGTGAGTTCAAAACTATGGTAAAAACTTTTTTGGGCTCATACTTTTTTTTGGCGGCCATTTTAAGTTTGCTTTTTAACCATATTTCAGTCGAAAACATGTTTTGCACAAATGTACGTAACTCTGTTAATTTTATAGATAACAAGACCAAATAAACACCAAATTTATCAGAATGAAATGCTCTACATTTTTGTTTTAACACAATATTACCTAAGTAGTGAGGAAAGTGAAGAAAAAAATTCAAAACTACAAATTGAAAATTGACTTAAAACGGGAGTTTTAGTGCCGCAAAATTATTAGAAGGAAGAAAGACTCGCCCTTAATTTTTTTTTTCTGGTGTAGACCTACTATAGGACTACTCGCTGTAGAAGTTTAAAGCTTGAGAACTTTGCGGTTTTTTTTATACAATTTTTCAAAAGTGCCCAAAACCGCATTTTTGGCAATATTTGAAGCAGATTATCTCAAAAGGGACTGAATGAAAAATTATGAAATTTATACAGATAACACCTCGTTATGATATAAAGATGTGATAAAAGTTTGGTGACTGAGACTCAACTGGTTTCCGAGTTACAGTGCATCGAATTTGGCCAAAACTTGCATTATACGCACATGAATTTTAACGGTAATTTAATAGTAAAAATCCACATTGTAATTTTAAATGCAAAATTTTAGTGAACCTAAGTATGTTACACAAAAGAGTTGTACATGTAGGCTACATTTCATCAGTTAACATGACAGATTTATAATTTCCTCAAAGCGTTGAAATTTCGGTGCATAGTTTGCAATTTTTGGCCAACTTCGATGCACTGTAACTCTGGAACCAGTTCAGTCTCAGTCACCAAATTATTATCACATCTTTATATCGTAAGGAGGTGTTATGTGTATAAATTTCATAATTTTCACTCAGGCCCTTCTGAGATATTCTACTTCAAATAGGGCCAATCCATTGGAAATGAACCAAATTGAATAAAAATTTTTGCTCAACATTTTTTATTTTCTTAATTTTTGTTACCAGTAACTCCCCAATATTAGGTGAGTTCAAAACTAGAGTAAAACATTTTTTAGGCTCATACTTTTTTCTTGGCGGCCATTTTAAGTTTTCTTGGTAACAGTTTTTCGGCCGGAAACTTGTTTTGCACAAATGTATATAACTCTGTTAATTTTATAGATAACAAGACAAAATAAACACCAAAATTATCAGAATGAAATGCTCTACATTTTTTTTTAATACAATATTACCTAAGTAGTGAGGAAAGTGAAGAAAAAAAATCAAAACTACAAATTGAAAATTGACTTAAAACGGGAGTTTTGGTGCCGCAAAATTATTAGAAGGTAGAAAGACTCGCCCTTAATTTTTTTTCTGGCGTAGACCTACTACAGGACTACTCGCTGTAGAAGTTTAAAGCTTGAGAACTTTGCTGTTTTTTTTATACAATTTTTCAAAAATGCCCAAAACCGTATTTTGGCAATATTTGAAGTAGAATATCTCAAAAGGGACTGAGTTAAAAATTATGAAATTTATACAGATACACCTCTTTATGATATAAAGATGTGATAAAAATTTGGTGACTGAGACTCAACTGGTTCCCGAGTTACAGTGCATCGAATTTGGCCAAAAATTGCGTTATAGGCACACGAAATTTAACGGTAATTTAATAGTAAAAATTCACTTTGTAATTTTAAATATAAAATTTTTGTGAGCCTAAGTTTGTTACAAAAAAGAGTTGTATATGTAGGCAACATTTCATCAGTTAGCAAGACAAATTTTTGGTTTCCTCAAAGCTTTGAAGAGTTGAAATTTCGGTGCATAGTTTGCAGTTATGGCCAACTTCGATGCACTATAACTCGGGAACCAGTTGAGTCTCAGTCACCAAACTTTTATCACATCTTTATATCGTAAAGAGGTGTTATCTGTATAAATTTAATAATTTTTCACTCAGTCCCTTTTGAGATATTCTACTTCAAATATTGCCAAAATACGGTTTTGGGCATTTGTGAAAAATTGTATAAAAAAAAACCGCAAAGTTCTCAAGCTTTAAACTTCTACAGCGAGTAGTCCTATAGTAGGTCTACACCAGAAAAAAAAAATTAAGGGCGAGTCTTTCTTCCTTCTAATAATTTTGCGGCACTAAAACTCCCGTTTTAAGTCAATTTTCAATTTGTAGTTTTGAATTTTTTTCTTCACTTTCCTCACTACTTAGGTAATATTGTGTTAAAACAAAAATGTAGAGCATTTCATTCTGATAAATTTGGTGTTTATTTTGTCTTGTTATCTATAAAATTAACAGAGTTACATACATTTGTGCAAAACATGTTTTCGACTGAAATATGGTTAAAAAGCAAACTTAAAATGGCCGCAAAAAAAAAGTATGAGCCCAAAAAATTGTTTACCATAGTTTTGAACTCTCCTTTAGTTGGGAAATAACTGGTAAAAAAATTAGGAAAATAAAAAATGTCGAGCAACTTGGCCTGGTTCATTTCTAATGGATTGACCCTTTATTGATAATTGCATTAATAAAACAATATTAATTCATATGTGGAGTGTAATCTAACGACATGATTTTTCATATGGGCTTGAACATAATCGTCTAATTTAAAAACATCATATGTTACAGAAGATTGAAAACTACTTTTTCATGTTTATTAAAATTCTTTAATTTCAGATATTAAAGCAAAATGTATTGTGTTTATCAAAATTATGAAATGTAAAAAGTGACAAAATATTCTAGAAAGACTTTGATTTCTTTGAGTTTATGATACAATAAGAATTGATTTAAGCTGTTGAGGTAAGTTTCAGATTTTACGACGACCTGCTATGTCGGTTGTTGTACTATAATCTGACTTCGGTTTGGTCGTGGTTCCCAAGGCAGGATTCAGATTATACCAAGTTCAGTTTGACTTTCAATCATTATATAAATGTAAAAAAATCAACAATACTCAGAAAAGGATTACATGTAGAATTGTTTAATTTTTTATAATTTTTATGTTTTACATTTAAAATCTACCATTTTACATGACACACTTCCGGATAAGCTGCTGCTTATGGCTGGGAGAGTAGTTACCAAAACATATTTAAACATATTGTATAAAAACTTTCTTGTTTTAAAATGTTTTAATGAAATATATAATATTATATTTTTAATAATTTGTCTGAGGAGTAAATGGAGTATTCTGATAAAATCAGGAACTGACAGAAACTCAATGGTTTTAAGTCAGAGATACTGGGCGAAACCATTTAGCATAAAATTTGTTTTCCAGGCTGATAATAATATCATTTTTTCTTTATTTTATGAACATTATTTTATAAAATAGCCGGTTGTTTAGTGTTCTTTCTTTATATAATCTAATGTCTAGGATAATTAATGTTATTAATATAACCAGACTGTATATTATCTGTATCGGTATATTATCATTATTATTAATATTAATATTATTTAATTATTATCATTATCGTTGGTATTTCTTTACGTTTATGACTTCTGAACACATTATATAACCGTTCATTTTTATTATCGCATATTAATGAATTGGTATTCACTTTAAAATATTTTTATATCAATTTTGTAAAGGAGTTATTGAAATTTCATTGGAATTATTGTAATTATATTGGAATTATTGTAAAGGAATTATTAGTACTATGAAATGTTAATTTGTGAATATGGTTGAGTGGAAGAGAATGCCTCAAGGTCTTGGCTCTGTCAGAAAAAATAAAACTATTTATTATTATTATTATTATTATTATTATTATTATTATTATTATTATTATTATTTTATGAAGGTACAAGGATCGCTGGTAGATACTGTAAAAACAGCACAACTAAGATGGTATGGGCACATGAAAAGAATGACAGACGATAGACTACCGAAGAAGATATATGAGTGGACTCCGAAAAGACAAAGAAAGAGGGGCAGGCCCAAATTGACATGGACACAAGGCATCAATCAAACACTAAAGGAAAGGAGAATAGAAGACGAAGCATGGACGGATCGAGAATTATGGAGAAAAATGATAAACTCCTGAAATGGGTGCAGGAAGATGTCTAGGACATTGTATAACCTGATTAAATAAAATTATTATTATTATTATTATTATTATTATTATCTTATGAATATATAACCTATAAATTGATTCAGCTATATACCAACTGAATTCCTAATATTGGGTATGTAAGATGTGAAGATGTTGTTTGTGCCCCAGTGCACAGATCCCGGGGGCAAGGTACTCCATCACAGCACCGTCACCTAACAAGCAAGACAAGTGGTGGGTCTAAGTGGCGGTGATATCGACCTTAAGTTTGTTTGTTGTCAGACAAACTGATCCCATGCCACATGGGCCACAAGTTAATTCAAGCAAGGCAAATAAAATCCATCCCTAGTGAACATAAACCAATAAGTGCCCCTGAAAATTTGAACAAACTGAGCGATTTTCGAGATTGCAATAGGTTGAAGAAAAAATCAATTGTTAAAAAAACTTCTTTGCGCTCTATTATTATTATTATTATTATTATTAACCGGGAAAGCCTGTAATAAAAAAATACGTAAACGAAATTACTAAACCTATTATTTTTATTAAACATAATGTACTCTACAATTTTTTTTCTCTAGTTTTTCGTCCTTAAGCTTCCTTCATAGTTTTATAGTCTCTTACGCCTCATCATTTCCAGCTATTAAAGTAACATTTAAAATTTAAAATTTATATTATTATAAACAGAAATAAAAGAGCCCGGTGATATATTTCTAACATTTCTAAGATTTGTGATTTCGTAACAGCCTTCAGAAATTGCACGAATTTATCAGTCGGTTTAAAATGGAAAATGTTGAATCTTATAATATTTTATATCGTTTACAATATATCTTTTATTATGATTTGAGCTCTCTTTCATTTCCGGATGCTATATTTTCGAATATAGCATTACATCTCCATGGAAGTAATTTTAGTATAATATCTTATTTGGAACTCCACGCATTAACATAATTTCCAGAATGCAACGCCTCATGCTGCGTAAATTGCCACTAATGTTAAAGAGAGTACAATTTAAGAAAACTAAGTAAAATACAAATCAATAAATTTTATTTAAGGCTTTCATTCTTGATTACTGATCCCTGATTTCTTAACTAATATATGGAGAGTAGTAGTACAGGAAATACAAGAACATTTTTAAACTTAATTTTATTCTTACAGGATATTAATGCTAATATTTTCAAAGCTTAGAATATAAACGAATTCAGTACATAGTTAAACCATTACTCTCGTTTGATATTATTTTTTAAAGAAGTCTCATGCATCTAGTCCAGCGGTTCCCAATTTTTTTTTTTTTTGTCCTGGGACCCACCTTTACCTAGAAATTTTTTCGCGACCCTCTACTACATAACGATAACCAGTATAGGCTATATAAAATACAGCACATGTTTTTCATATGCCTTTCAGTAGTTTTATTGTGTTCAAATGCCTTATATTCCTTATATTGAAAACAAGATTAATTTTTCCCGCCCTTTCCGCGACCCACCGAAATTACTCCCGCGACCCACTGGTGGGTCGCGACCCATGGTTTGGGAACCACTGATCTAGTCAACTAAATTGAAATATACACTATACATCCAGAAGATGTTCAAGTTATCCTACTCCCTTATGATTAACATTCGATTAATAATGGAGATTTCTATACTGTAATAATTTAGTTATTCATTAACAGTACCCTTGATTTATAGTCGCAATTAAGTTTCGAAATGACTATTGACTTTGGTTAACATTATATTAATATTTTTTAATGTTAATTTAGATAAGCTGTGTCATATGGCAAACCTAAACTAGAAGGAGCATTAATGTTACGGTTCTTTATCTGTTTCAGGTGCTGTCGTCTTGCGGCCCTATCAGTGTAGTGTTTTTTACAGTCGTTGTGTTTTTTGGTTCATTTTATTTAATCAACCTGATGCTGGCTGTGGTAGCGTTAAGTTACGAAGAGGAAGCTGAGATCACACAAGAGGTAATATTGATATTGTTTTGGTCTTATTGTTATTTTATTGTTATTGTTGTTATTATTCTGTTATGATTGTTATTGATCGTGTTGTTGTTGTTGTTGTTGTTGTTGCTGCTGTTGCTGCATGCAAGACCTCTCACATATATTTTAATTTTCATATAATCATTTTATATTATATTGTTTGTATTATATTTTATATATTTGTTATATTATATTTTATATATTTTATTTATATTATATTTTATATAATATAAATAATTGTTTAAAGGTTCACCTTTGGCACTTATAGCAATGGGCTAAATTACAACTTCATTCAATGTCGTAGAAAAATGATCTTTAACATAGATTGTTTCTCAAAAATAGAAATTATCAGAAATGAGGTTGCAGTTTTATTACATGGGATTAGAAATATTGAAGTGTTCCGTTAACATTAAAGAAACACATAACCCTCTCTGCCTATGTAAACTTTGTATGTATTTATCTATTCGTTCAAGATCGTGTTAAGAAGTGGTTGCGTTAATTATGTTATAATTTATGCTTTACCTTTATTTTACTTAGTTGTTGTATTGGCTACCCGTAAGTTGGTAAAGTTACAGGAATATATTCTGTTATTGTTCTATTGAATTGTTTTAGAGCACTTGTCTCCAGTTATATGGGGTTATACAGTTGTAATATTCATTACATTATTTACATAATTGAATCGTCTACAAGGATAAATAATAAAACAATTCTAAACAAAGCAAGCCTGTATTCCAAATACCATTAAACCATAAGTACAGAACAGTAATTAATTTATAAAACACTGTAGCCTTTCACGGCCAGAGTCAATATTAAAAACATTGTCCGGGCTTGTAGGCCGTGGTCCAGTTGACATTTGAGTGTAATTAATTTCATTTATTAACAAGTAAAACCCAGAACCAACTGACTGTATACTGTAGGTAGTAACAAAGAACTGTTACCAAAGTTAGATACTACCGTAAAAAAAATATTCCGGGTTCTAGGAACAAATGGAAATATATAGTACATTAATAGTACAGTACACCTATTTTGATTTCTAATAATAATTGGTCTTCATCTTTATCCCCTTCTAATTTTATTTTTCATTATAATTCAACTTATTTTAATAAAGGATTTCATTTTTGTTTCATTCAATGTCAACAGTGCTACTCATGACCCTATTCATAGTTATTTCTATTTATTATCACCCTAACCTTATTCTCTGTCCCAATTCTAATCCATCGCTATTCTTAGTTTTATTAAGATCTTCCTAATCTTGATCTTAAATGTTATTTCAATGTTATCGTTTTTACCGTAATCTCCAAGCCTTAAATGCTCATACAAGGAACGGTTAGGTTCACTAAGCATGTTCTGTAGCCCCGGTAACCAAACCCTGGCTCGCGAGCCGCGTACGGCTCTTCTAAAATTCTCGTGTTGCTCTTAAAGAATTCTGAGGCTAAACTGAAAATCATTTAAAATTTCTGGCCTGTCGATTCCCCCCCCCCTCCTCAAAAGCCTCTTTAAAACGAACAAAAAGTTCCTCGGTACTAGTCAGATTTCTCGAAAGTTTCGCTATTCGTCGCTAGACAGGGGGAATTTTGTACATCATTTTTGCACCCTTTTGTTTCAGGATCTAAAATAGCAACCGTTTCTGAAATATATTTTTAAAGCAAAGATGTGCAGTGGTTGAATTCTGGAAGCAGTTCCCAGAATAAAAGTATGCAAATATAAAACTGTGCAAAAAATACTGATTTCCATTTTTGGGACAACCTATCCCTGCGAGTCATTGTATTCAATGCTGAAGTTCATTAAATCTAAGCATCGAGCATTTCTAACTGATGTACATTTAACTGAACTTGTGAAACCCGTCTTAACTGGCCACCTATCAGATTTCAAGCAATTAGCAAGCTAAGCGGACAGTAGAAAAAGTTCACGTTAACAAGAAAAAAGTCTTGTAATTTGTGACAATTTTACAAATGTTTATTATTGTGATTTATTAATAGTGATGAGATGTAACTTTGTGGATAAATATAATTTTTGCTGCTATTTTTAATTATATCTCTAGATTTGAGTTTAAAAAATTGCAATATGGGCGGCTCTTTCCAAACGCTTATCTCAAAATGTGGCTCTCAGCAACATGGTAGCTGGCCACCCCTGTTCTATAGGAAGAGGTGGGGGAGTGTATCACGCGAAGACAAGCTGTGATAACAAGAATGCGCTCAGGTGTAATCAAATAGAGATAAAAAGTGGATACGTTCCATATTGCTTAAGACATAATCAAACAAATTACCTCCTGTTTATATTTTCCACATAAATATGACCAGTGGTGATTATGAATGTAAAATATTCACTCGAGGCGCGCACTGCTTATGCTGTGGAGTGACTGTCCATACACAGTGAATTCACACTAAACTTGAGTCTTCAAACACTGTATGAACATTCGAAGCCAGGTTTTCTCAGTCCTATATCCATCCTTATTTAAATCTGATTATAATATTAGTCTGAAAATTCTATTCATTGAATCGTAGATCAAAATCTTAAACCTGAATTTCTAATCAAATTGTTGTATTCCTGTGCAATAATTCTATTCATTGAATCGTAGATCAAAAACTTAATCCTAAATTTCTAATAAAATTGTTGTATTCCTGTGCATTGCAGGAGCGGCGTAAGGACCTGACGGATCACAGGGACGACTCCACGTTCAGCTTCGACCCCAGCAAGATCAACGTCAAAATGCTGGATAAACACAAGAAAAAGCGAGTGGACTCGAGGAAGGGAGTGCTCCTAGCTTCTTACTCCAGGAAGAAAACACGGCGGAGGAAACGGCCGCGGGGTGCGGGGCCTGGTTCGGGGGACAACGGACAACCTCAGGGGCAGCAGGGACCCAGCAGATCTGCCACCCCGAGCCCTAGGCATAGTGGCAGTGGTCCATGCTCGCCCCCGGCCGGCCTCGAGGGCCGACCACAGTCCCTCGCACTCTCGCCTCCTGCTTCCACTCAAAAGGTCCCTGCTGCCCCTCAGCAACAACCGCAACAACCACAACAGCAACAGCCACCTGTGCAGCCACAGGCACCGCCCCCAACACAACAGCCACCGCCAGTTGCCTCTACCGAACATGCTTCCGACACACTGCACCCTACAAATACTCTAGGTGGGTCCCTTGTACTATCTTATGATTAGAAGCGAAAGGAAGTCCAGACTGCAGGCATTAAAGTTCAAAATAGGCAAACTAAGAATCCTAAAAATAGGCACTTGACTTTCAAAATAAATATTTACATGGTAAAGAAGACTGGTGAAGGATGCAATATGTGTAAAGGGTTGATACACTGTATTCCTTAAACATCTTGCTACCAAATCTAATTATTATGACAGTATACCTGTTATTATACCTATTCCCAGGGCCGGGATTTTAAAGACCTAAAAATATTTTTAAAATGAGCTATAAAATGGCTGAAAAAAATACAAAAAAGACCCAAAAATTTGTATCAGAATGCTAGTTTATTCATCATGTGTGTCTTTTCTAGATTTATATTGATTAATTATAGGCTTCTAATTACTTAATTGGTACATACGGTTAAATGCAAACAGCAAACACCGACTTTCTGTATCCACATTATAATATAACAAGATTTATTTATTTATGCTTATTTAGAGCTCCGATAATATTCAATGCAAGTAAGGAACAAAAACTCTGTATAATGTAGAAACGGCACAAAATGATAGAATAAAAATTAAAAGAATGGTGGAAAATGACCAAAAATGACCCTAAAAATTACCATTTTTATAATTTAGAAGTTATTATCAGAATATCTTCACTAGTGGACGTCCAAGATGTACCAGTAAAAAGACATGTCTTCAAAAACCGAGCCTTGCCCATTACCCATTACCATCATCTGGAACTTTCCACCAAAGTTTGGGACGATCAACAATGACACTAAATTTAAAGTTTTCTGGCTCATATCACCAACCAATCAGGATGTGCAGACAAGAAATCCAGGCTCCAAATGTCTTGATGATGGCAATGGAGCTTATTCCCAAAATTTCGGTCAAATACCTCTTACTTGAGTGCATGGATGATAAGTTTTTCTTAATAATATTAGCCAGGGAAATTTCAGTTGTTCATAAGAATATATTTGATATAATTATGTTAGAGTGCTCAAACATTTCAAACATTCCGATTTTTTCAATGCAGAGTTCATCAAGGGAATGTAAGCATAAACAAATTTATCACTGAAAGAGTTGCAATGAAAGCAAAGATAAATTAATACTGGTAATATTGATTTTTAAAACTTCTACTCTTTACCTTATTTTCCTGAAGGAATGGCTGATGTCTTTACTCAGAAGAGCAGATTTGAGCTTTCATCCCATTGACCAAGTACATAACATAACATAACAGGCCCAACCGATCCCTTAAGGGCAAGTCATGGGATGAGCTAGTTCCTGTGACTTTGTTTTTTATATATTTTATATTTAATACTATTCACACAATCTAAGAATGGTAGCTAGAATTTTCTTGAAGCTACACTCTTATCTTACTCATTTTTACACTTAGGGCTTTGTTCACCCACATAGATAAACTTTCTCGGTATCGTGGATAATAAAAACTATGATTAATCCATTATCTCAAATAGTAAACCTTTCAGGTTTCACCATATAGTCTGTCACCTTTGTTTTCAAAAGCTTGATTTTTGTCTACTACTTGTCTGACCCTTTAAATTTTCATAAGAGAAACCAATGACTTCTGGTGAGTGTTGTGTAAAACAGCAGGGGAAAAATTACTACTAGCTTGCGTCTGGGTGCTAAATGTACACGTTGCCATAACAACAGGAAAATTTCCCCTCACACAGTCTCTTGCTAGTAGTTCTACAAATAGTCAATAGATGTCTCACTGTTTGTGGAGGCATGGCTCATAGCAGATAATTTCGTTTTCACCTTTAATCTTGTGCTGAAATTAATGTCATCATAGATGTCCAAGAAGGACGTACGTTCCTTTATCCATCTAGATTCTGTGTTCTGCTTCCTATTCCTTGTCACTGTCATCATATCTCATGTTAATCAGATGTTCCAAACACCTTTGTGCCATCTTGATGTCACAGTTAGCTTAGTTTACCCGGTTTTGCTGGTCAATATTTCACCGGTAAAGCATTAGCTTGGATATTATTGAAAAACCAAGTTACTGTAGCTGGTGAAATGCAAAATGGATAATATCGCAGCTTTTCAATCTATAAACCACGATCAGACATTGGCGTTGGTTAACACAGCCCTTAACAGAGTTATGTATCTACACATTTAAAAATATTGATTAACTGGTCAGAAATCACTTTTACACTTCACTCTCTCTCTCTCTCACGCATTTTTTTTTTTTTTATTTATTTTTTTTTTATGTGCCACTGCTCCCATTTTGATTTCTTGTGACAATCTGTGTCTTGGATGTCCTCTGCTTTTTCCTATCCTCAGATCTCATATTCCAACTACATAACCTAATATTAAACAATTGAAAAGAATTTCACCTTCACTTTACCTTAAATAGGTATGTATCTGTACCTGAAATTTTAAGGTATTGGCAAGACTAGTCACAAAACACGAAGTCATGTATCACTGTCTGTTTACAAATATGAAAGATTCTGCTGAGGATGTTGCCTCCTCTCACCTCAGATAAAGCAAGGTTCTCATTTCTGAAGACTGCTGCATGCAACTGTACGTGATCATACTACAAAAAGATTCTGTGTTCCCCTAATCAGTGAACTGTAAGATCTATTTTAATTCCAGGACCTCCACATAGAGCGCTGCTGGGCAGCCGACATCCGAGCAGTAACAATAGTGACAGCAATAATCGTGAGTCCTCCCTCGATGACTCAGGTGTGGTGGATGATCATGAGGAAGGGGATGTCACCTCAGAAGATGTTGCTCAGATCCCTAATGTTGTTCAGGTATTATCAATGTTACTTTATTGTAATAAAGAGGAATTGTGTAATAAACTTGTATGACATTCAGCATGTAGGACATTCAGCAGGCACTCACTGAATAGTATACGTGCATACATTAAGAAGTGAAAAGAACAGTAGTAAGTGCTAATTAGAAAGACAACACAGTAAGACTGTTTTAGTGGGTTAATGAGATAAGGATTTGGAAGTCTGCCTGCTATCTCGTTAATTTTGTTAATATTTTAGATGTAATGACTGTGTTAGTGGGTTAATGAGATGGATGTTTGAAGGACTGCCTGTTATATTGTTAAGTTGTTAATATTTTAGATATGATGATTGTGTTAGTGGGTTAATGAGAGGAAGATTTGGAAGACTGCCTGCTATATCATTACGTTGTTAATATTTTAGATATAATGACTGTGTTAAGACTGTGTGTTAGTAGATTAATGAGATAAGGTTTGGAATACTGCCGTCCGCCGGCGTGGTCTTGTGGTTAGCGTCGCTGACTACAGATCCGTCGGTCCGGGTTCGATTCCCGGTACCTCCTCGGATTTTTCTGAAGTAGGGAGGTCTGGTAGGGGTGCACTCAGCCTCGTGATTCCAAATTGAGGAGCTACTTGATAGAGAAGTAGCGGCTCCGGTCCAGAAAACCACCATTAACGGCCGTGGGTGTCGGCATGCTGACCACATGCCCCCCGATCCTGCCATCTGCCTACGGGAGATGATGCAGCGGTCGGGTGGTAGGCCAAGTCCCTTCAGGGATGTAGCGCCACGGAGTTTAGTTTAGTTTTGGAATACTGCCTGCTATATCATTAAGATGTTTTAGATGATCTATTGACTGTGTTAGTGGGTTAAGACTGTGTTAGTGGGTTAAGACTGTGTTAGTGAGTTAAGACTGTGTTAGTGGGTTAAGACTGTGCTAGTGGGTTAATGAGATAAGGGTTTAGAAGACTACCTGCTATATTGTTAAGTTGTTAATATTTTAGATATTTTGGTTCAGTAGCAATCTCTTAAATACAGTAGTATCGTTGTTAACATTTTACCTTTTTCTCTTTCTTTATTAATAGTTAGAATATTATTACTGTATTAAAAATTATACAGACAAAATTAATAATAAAACATACCAGTTGTATATAGCAGCCAACATAGGTATCAAGGACAAGTATATCAAAGTAATAAAAAAAGAAACTTGTTGTGTGATTATTAGTAAAAGTACCGTTAACAAAGTGTTTATTGACTTTGTGTTGCAGAGGGTGGAGCCAGTTACTGTTGCCTTAAGTTCTAAAGAAATCCGGGTTATCAAGTGCAATGGAGTGAGTCCAGGCCATGGGACCCAGAAACACTTGTACACGCTTCCATCTGATTATCTGTCGCATATAGTAGTACTAGGTGAGTATAAGGAGTTACTACACCTCAGTGGGAATGGAAGACTGTACATGGAAAGGTACAATTGACACATTAATAACCATTTTTTTAACATAATCATCTATTTTATACAACGTGCAATGTGACCTGAAGCATTTTGTCCTCGAGACAGCCAATCAGTGGCCAAGCCACCGCAAACATTAGCATTCATAACTAAGGTAAACAAGGAAAGCTCAAGATGTATTGGTTTCTGTCAGTAGATATAATACACGAACTTCATTTCTAAAGGTTCTATTCAGCTGGTACTTTACATAAACAATATTATTTGTCCACTTAACAGTATATAAACATTAATTAATACTTAAATAATTGAAAATTAACTGTATTAGTATCAGCTTACTGACTGCCGGCGTGGTCTTGTGGTTAGCATCGCTGACTACAGATCCATTGGTCCGGATTCAATCCCCGGTACCTCCTCGGATTTTTCTGAGGTAGGGAGGTCTGGCAGGAGTGCACTCAGCCTCGTGATTCAAATTGAGGAGCTACTTGATAAAAAAAAAGTAGCGGCTCCAGTCATGAAAACCACCATTTAGGCCATGGGTGTCGGCATGCTGACCACATGCCCCCCAATCCTGCCATCTGCCTGTGGTAGATGACGCAGTGGTCGGGTGGTGGGACAAGTCCCTCCAGGGATGCCACGAAGTTTAGTTTAGTATCAGCTTACTATGCATTCTTACATTCTCTGGGGTATTAGTTAAAGTTCAACTTAACCTTTTATTTGGAAAAAGAAAGTTTTCCGAATAACCAAACAGCAGTCATGCAGAACAGCTTTTCCACAACTCATTGTTATGACCTGCCATCAATGTTCAATCTCATTTCTGTTAAACAGAATATTGATCAAATCAATGATAGAACCTTGGTACGTAATTATAATAAACAGAATAAACAGAATTTTGGTATCGTAACAATGTTTGCTGAATGATTCTTATTTTTCGAATATAATTAATAGTAATAATGAATTAAGCCAAGAAGAAAATTTGGTATAAATATAGTACAGTAGCCTTTAAAGAACACAAACACAATTTTAATTCTCTATTATGAGTAGAATTTAGAACAGATAGATGGATGTACATCCTGCAGGTAGAAAGGAGAGTAGAAGAGCAAATGTAAAATTTTTTGAATATTCAATAATTATTGTGCTAATCTTTGTGGAAACTTCAGATGGATTTTGAGAGGACTGATAAATGGTCTCGTGTCATTCTGAATTTTTTGTGAATTGCAGATGACTTGCCAGACAGGAACTGTGACAAGTGTACTCAGTGCTGTGTGGATTATGACGGGTGGCTGAGGTTCCAGAGCGGGCTCTACAAGGTGGTGCGTGATCCCCTGTTCGACCTGCTCATCACACTTTGCATCATTCTCAACACCATGTTCCTCGCTATGGAGCATCATGGTATGAGTGAGTCAGTCCGACAGGCACTGGACATAGGCAATAAAGTAAGATACTCTTTAAACTTGCACCAATAAACAGCATGAGTTTTTCTTATACTCCATAAACACTCAAGCATTAAAATTAAATTCGATCACACACTAAAATTTCACTTGATGCCTAATCATAACTTTTTTTAAATAATCCACTTGCCTGTTCACAAAAATTTCACAGCATGCCCCACAAAAATTGTTACAGTAGGAACTTGCCTGAAAAATAATATTTTGAAAATATAACAGTAAATTATTTTTCTAAATGTACTCCATACCATCTTCATTTTATGGGCTATAAGAGGAAATGAATTGCAAGAAACTAATTAATTAATTAATCAGGAATACTCATTTCTCCATGACAAAACTCACAAATATTATTGTAATAATAATAATAATAATAATAATAATAATAAAAGTACTAAATTACAACAATACTAATTAATTAATTAATGAGGAATACTCATTTCTCCATGACAAAACTCACAAATATTATTGTAATTGTAATAATAATAATAATAATAATAATAATAATAATAATAATAATAATAAAAGTACTAAATTATAGCAATACTAATAATAATACGGTACTTATAATACACATGGAGAGAAATAAGTGAATTAAGAATTTCCTTTCTATTTTACTTTGCTCTGTGATTTTTTTTCAAGCACCACACCACATCACAAGCACTGCAGTATTGTGAGCCTTCAAGATAAATTTTTACCACAATGCTATGCATCACCCCATGCAAATATGAGTCAGCTTTTACAAGTCCTAAAAACTCAGGATCGCTTTGTACTAAAATTACTAAAATTAATGCAATACTACAATTGTATGTACAAATATATATTTGACATAAGACCAGTTTGATTAGAGTGCCCTAAAAGAATTGAAAAATATTTTCTTTGGCCAATGTAAGGTATAGGATCGAAAAGTTTGAGAATCTATAGCTATGAAATGATACATTTCTTATTTAGCATAGGCAGATCTTATTCCCTTTGATTTCCATTGCCTGTTTTAATTACAGTTTGGATTTTCACAATGATAGCACTGCTATTCTTTACTATATTAAATTTTATAAGTACAGTAAACCCCCCACAATTCGAACTTAACTATTTTGGAATTTGTGATCATTCGGACTGCTTTTTAATTCGTAGTTGAATACAAAATCATTGTACAGAGCTTCATTTTACAGTACGGTAGTGTACGGTATTTTTATTAATCTGTTTTCACATCAAGATGAATGCATAATGTCAAATGCACCCATCCCTTTTTCTTGGCTGCTTTAGATGAGGATTTAAACGGTAGTAGCATTGGTAGAGTACAGTGCCGTTTTAAACGTCTGTTATTCATTTAAACATTACCGAGCACATACATACACTGCACACATAATATGTCTCTTATTATAGTTTCACATAACATTCGTTACTTCGTATTTTCTCTAATTTAGACCTGGTCTTGCCTCCATTAATCCAGAATAGTGAATGTCGTCTATGCTTCACTAGTTCATTGTTAATGTTTCTAGTACAAATAAATAAAGAGAATTAAATTTTATCTTTTTTTAACATTCACATTAAGTTCCCATTGAAAGAGTCTGCCAGAAACCTCAGCATGAAACGATTATAATACAAACAAGTTTTAAGTTACAGTATTGCGTAATAACTCCATTAATAATTTTTTTTTAATAAACCTGTATGCCTACACTTTTTCTATTAACACTGCTAGTTTTAATACAATTTTTTTCCTCACTCATTTATTATAAATCTTTATTTAATCTTGAAATTAAATGAATGTTTGAAATAGATAGCCTATATTAGGTATAAGGTATATTTAAGTAGTTGCTTAGTTAGAATCTAGATAAGTGAGGGTAACACTGCTGGAACTCGAGTAAGTTTCAGAAGTTGATGTCCTGTGTTCACATAATGAAGAATTACCAATACACTTGTAAAGATAAATTTTATAGCAATTATATAAGAAGTTTGAGATTTAAATTATTGGTAAAATAATATTAAGTACATTCTTACAGTTCTCAAATAGAAATTTGTTTGAAATAAGTGTATGACTGACTTATCCTTAGAATAAATCAGTTTCTTTACACAATCCCGTGTGGAGAGAAAATTAATTTATTAATGTAGTTCTCATGGATAATTTTTAATAAGAGCATTTATAGTGAAAGCTTGCTGGTGAGACCACAGGGGAAAAAATGTGCTTTGTACATTTTTAGCTAAAGAGATTTTGCTTTGTATGAAAAATAATATGCTCTGTACTACAAAATTAATAAATTTTCAAGATAGAGCACAGCTTTCCCTCCGAAAACATGCAAAATATTTTGATTATGAAATAGAACAAACCAGCTTAAAATTGTTTAAAATGAAAATAAAGAAAAGGATTAACTCATTAACTATCATTAATACTTCCTTTTTGACACTTACTACTGGTTTTGGTAATGTGAATTACTTTGCTGGAGTTCCATCCACTGCATGTGGCAGCCATCTTCAGCAACAGTGTTAATAATAACTAAAGCATTAATTTAAAACATCACTACAAACGGGACAAGATTCAAGAAAGAAAAAATTTTAATATTAGTATCAAGTTCTGATCATATATGATTTATTTGTAACTTTCAGAACTCTTTATCAATAATTAAAATCGGCAAAAAATTATTTTCCTGTGTTTTTGGAAAGTAGTTTGTAAACATACTTCTGCATCCTAAATATTTTACTCCACAATAAAGATTTACTTACAAGAAATTTAGCTACAACTGCAGCAAAGTTCCCTATTTTTTCAGCTAGTACATGTACTGTGATAAGCAAATTGTGTCATAAAGGAATAAAAGCAATTTTTATTACTGGTATTCCATTTCATGCACATTATTAAAACAGTTCTCATTTTTAAAACAATGAAGGAGATTAATTCATTTGAACACTGAACCTAAATGTGAACTTCTGGAACTATAGATCAATAATATTATTTCCTAGCCATAGTGGTCAGTTAACTTGTTGACAGAATTAACAATGAGTGGTCTTGTTTAACATGTTCCTGTTGAAGCTGAAGGCTCAAAATTCACTCCAGATTTTGTTTGAATTCTTGATAAATGGTGTTCTTAATTATAAAGTAAGATATCAGTATACAGTCAGTTTGAAGTAAAAAGTATGCCTATATATTATGTTAATAATGATAAGCATTGGTGTTCACAACAATACTGAGCTTCATGATGCGCATATGGATATCACTTATGGGGGCAGAAGTTTCAGTAGATTGTGTGATTTTTAATTTTCTTGAGGAATAGAAGTTGATAACATGTGCTTTCAGAGAATATTAACTGAAAATAAAAATGGAACCTGGAAATTAAGTACTAACAATATACTGAATCACTTTCAATTTCTAGACTATTTCAGAAAGTGAAAACTCATTTAGTGCAATGAATGAAATTATGAAAAAAACATATCAAGAGAAAGCTGATGAAGCAGATTAATGTTCATCAGTTGTTTCAGCCCTCCCCTTTGGTTGGTTGTATTGTTACGGCAATGATATGCAACTTAGTTCTGTCGCTGGTGTGCTGGAATTTTGCCCTGTAAGAGTTCTTTTACATATCTGTAAAGACAGACATCGGCCTGTCACATTTATGCACACATAAATGCAATCAACCGTGGCCAGGATCGAAACCACAATCTTGGGAACAGAAAGCAAGCATGATACTTACTGCACCCCCAGGCTGATGTGTCCCTTTTGCGACTTTATGGTTACAAACAGGAAGGGGGCAGCAGATGAGTCTGACTGCAGGAGCCGAGTATAGAAGACAACTTACAAAGCAATCTGAGACGTTCTAAAATGAGTGAACATGGTTAAAATTTATTTCCAACTACTACTCTGGAAGTAAAGAGTGTGTTAAAAGTATTGTATAGATAAGGGAAGTTAAAGTTTATACAAGTGGGACTGGGACAAATAAAATGTTTGAAGTTAAAAAATGAACTGATAAATTGAAGTGTTCTCTCCCCATTACTGTTCATCGTGGTAATGGATGAGACTGTGCAGATGGTGTCAGCAAAGACTGGAGAACAAACTATGAATGTGATGTTGTTTGCAGTTGATCTACTGATTTTGAGAAACTGTGAGAGTGAAATCCAAGAACAACTGGGTGCATGGCATCAACTTAACTATAACAACTTTTGACGTGCAATTCTCTGCAAATAAAACTTAAATAACAATTACAGCTAGAAGAAAGGACAGATTAAACACTGTATGTGTAGGACAGAAGCTGAAGCAAGTAGAAACCTCCAGAGTTTTGGGTAATATGTTTGGAGTAAAGGGAAGAAGGAGATAAATGAAAGATGTGGGAAGGCTGAGGAATTATATAGGAATGTCAGAGAGTCAATTTAGGGCACAGAATTCCACAAAAGTACAATGTGATTTTATTTGCCCCTATTGTCATAGGATTCAGAAATGCAGGGGATGAAGGAAAGAGCAAGAAGTAAAATCCACACTAGTGAAATTAAGTTTCCAAAAAGTAGGATTCGAGTCACTAGATGGGACAAAATGAGGAATGAACATATAAGAGAAGTCTTTCAAGAAGATTCTTACAGAACAGAATAGAAAAATCAAGGCTGTAATGGTATGGATGAGCCAATAGCATAAATAAATTTAACGTTTTATTTCATTATCAGTTTATGCAATCCAGTGAAGGAAGTGGGAAAAATCCAGAGGCGGTATGCTATCTCAGACTTTTTTCCTAACATACCTCAATTTAAAAAAGCACATCCCCTCCCCGTATGGTGTTTTTAATTAACTTCCTCCATGAGTAACCAACCCTGCTTTTTAGATGATTGCCAAGCAGGAGTACAACACAAGACATCTTGTACTGTCGATTGACAGATCTTTATTTATTTCACGTTACTGAAACCAACAATAACAGCAGTGGGTGTCAGCATGCTGACCACATGCCCCCAATCCTGCCATCTGTGTATGGTAGATGAGCAGCGGTCGGATAGTAGAACTAGTACCTTCAGGGATGTAGTACCATTGAGTTTAGTTTATTTATTTCAATAAAGATATTTTAAAATTATTTAAGACCTATTTAAACAATGTTTTGTTACGGAGAAATATTTTTAAAATATAGAATCTAGTGGTATAGTTATTAAGATAGCATTAAAGATCATCACAAGTTATAGTGAAAATGGCTAGTGATGAAAACGTACAATTGGGTGAATAATCATGAAGAGTAATTATTAAATTACTACTCAAAGGAACATTAACAATTTGTATTAAATAGCAATCGATTTTCAGTGACGGTATGCTATTTAACCATTAAAACCAGTGCCGGTATGCCACGGGACATTTAAAACCATTGCCGGTATTCCATACCGGCGCATACCGCCTCACTTCCCTCACTGATGCAATCACCTAAAGTGAGTGAACTTAATGATTCCAGTGAAGTTCCCAGAAGAAATTAGTAAACTGTTCTAAGTTTCTATTTGAGAATGCGTACATTTGGCTCAGTATACAAGGGTAGAGCTACATTTGAATTCAATTCAATTAAATCAATGAGAATTTTAAAGAAGCAATGAATCTTTGAGACAATAAGTTGCTTCTTCATTCCCATTTTGCCATTTTTAGTTTTACAGAAAAATCAACCTAGTACAGTATATTCCATTGGTTGTAAAGATTCTGAAGATTCAGTATTGCTGCCTATAGAACTATAGAAGTATAAGTACAAAACTACATTTGATTACTTCTATAAGTAATACTGATGTTCTAAAATGTTTTTTATCATTGAAACCATATGTGCCTATTTCAGTGTCATAGCGTTGTAATTAATGTTAATAATATGTATGTTGCAGGTGTTCACATCGATTTTTACGTTGGAGAGCTTCCTTAAAATTCTGGCACTCAGCAAAGAGTATTTTGCATGTGGCTGGAATATTTTTGATCTTATTATTGTATCAGCAAGTTTGCTGGATTTATCTTTTGAGTTAATGGACAGCCTGGTGGTTCTCCGGTGTTTGCGTTTGGTAAGTAAATAAATAAAAATACAATCTACAATAACATTGGTGCAAATATATACAACATTTCTAAATAAATGAGTTTTAATATTGATTGTTCTAAAAAGCTTAATGTATTTTTAGATATATTTATCCCTTAATCAGTCTAAAATGTTACGACTATATTGTGTAGGCTTGGATTTATGGACATAAAGGCAGTGGCGATTATTCCATATAGGATGTGAGGATCATCCTACACTTCATAATTTATCTACATAAATGTTTACTAGCATTGATTGTCAAAATTTAAACAGTAAAATGAAAAAACAGCATTATTGCAGAGCACTCGGGAAGGAAGTTAGCAGTTCTGTTTTGAGCAGGTTGGTATTTGAGAGGATGTCCTCAGTCGCTCTGTGTTTATGTTATGCAGTCCATGCCGTTGTTAGATCTCTGGGGCATGTGAAGGGGGTGGCGGGGAAGAGAAAAGGTAGTGAGAAGCCAGTTTCATATGGAGGAAGTTGAGGACGTCTTACAGTCCTTCCTGACATGTGTTCCTCAGGTTCAATAGAGTGTTTTCTAAGGGGCGAGTGAATCAGTGAATAAAAATGGCTTGCCTAGCTATTATTAACCTTTAAAGTGTTGTTTATATTTCAATATAAGTATTCCTGGAGTAATATCACTGGTGAATTATAAGTTTGATATCAACTACGAAAATTATAGCGGAATAGCTGATTTCCGTAAATGACAGTTTTCATATGTGGTTAAATATTTTCATATTTTACGATAAAGCATTATTACAATTTACATCTAATTTTTTTTTACGGCGACGCATATGTACGTCAATAGCAGTGAATGGGTTAATTCGCTCTCTCCACACCATCCTACACAACTAAAAACCCAGGAGTCGCCACTGCATAAAGGATTAAGGAAACCAGCAGAGAGCTAAAAATCACCTCCTACTTTAATACAGTCCTTATAACGATATTTAAGGGCCCTAGAAAATCATATTGTTATATGAGGGTTATTGTTATATCAAGGAACAGCTTAAGAAAACTGCATGCAAAACAAAAAACTGAATTATGTGCTTACACAGTCTAGAGGAAGAATTTATTTAACATATACTGTAACAAACACAACACTTTCCTTAATTTTTATAATCTTTTTAAGAAATGTAGCCAACGTAGATTGCAACTTCTGTCTGCTTCAAACCATCATCCAAATCTCTAAACGCTGCTAATTTTGTTTCAAGACTTATTGATATTTGTTAAGTGGAGTCCATAGCTATTTTTCGCTCACCCACTGAAAAATAACTATAAAGACTGGTTAGCTGTTTAATATAATTATGTTCAGTCACATGGGGGGAAAAGAGGGATGAAAGAGAGCAGAAAGAAAGAGGGAATAAAGAAGAAAGACGGAACAATGACTGAGAGTAAAATTTATCTTCCGGAATTTCTGAAGGTGGCTTAAAGGTTTGCACTGGCTGGGGAAGGACACTAACCTGCTACCTGCTACTGCCTGCAGGGCTAAGTTGCTGATTTAGAATGGCCATTCACTTCAAAATATGCATCGTTATAAAAGGGTATTCACAAAATATCTTAATTGCTATAACGAGGGACAAATAATGTTATTAAGATAGGAAATTTGCCGGGACCATAGATAAATGTCGCTTAATGCAAGTTTATCATTATATCGGTCTTCATTATATGGAGGTTCGACTGTAAATTGTTTCTGGAAACAAATTGACCTTTCCAGTAGTCACTTGCCCACCAAAACACCAAACATGGTACAAAAAGACAAAATTCAAACATTAATACCAGTATTGGGAAGTACTAAAATCAATCAAATGCTAAAAATAACATCAAACATGGAAATGTATTTTTTTCCTTTCTTCTTATTTCAGTTACGAGTGTTAAAGTTGGCACGGTCTTGGACCACAATGAAAGTCCTCCTGAGCATCATCATCTCCACAATTGGTGCCCTTGGAAACCTTACTTTCGTACTTGTTATCGTCATCTATATCTTTGCTGTGATTGGCATGCAGCTCTTCTCTAAAGACTACACGGCTGATAAATTTTATCCTGACCCTATTCCAAGGTAAACATACATAACATATTCCATTCTGCGGAGCAAATGTCTCTGCAGAAGCTTTAGGAAATTTTAACCCTAGGAGGGCCATACTGATCAGTTTGACTGGTAAAGATTTTTAAGGCTCTGATACTCGCAAATCAGACAATTTTTATTTTTTCACATTGATTTCCCACAACTTTAAAAAAAATTTGACTTTGTATTCTTACTTTAAAAACATATCGTTTTATCAGAAATATTAAGCAACATTTTTTACCTTAAAGGACCATTGCTGGTCATTTTTATGATATTTCACGCTTAACGACAATGTGCTTTTGGAATGTTCGTTGTTGGAGTCACATTTCCTGCTTATTTTTTTTTTTCAGATTTCATGATAATTTTAGTTCAGTTTATGAATGAGCGTACCCAAAGAAGGTTTACTGTTGCATTACTTCCTGTAATTTTTGCATTTCCTTGTAACCATAGCATGTCAGAATTATCTTCAAAATGATAGTGGTTTAGCACAATGAATAAATGTCATTTTAACATTTTGTCAAAAACAAAATATATTGTAGTTGTTTAACACAAAGAATAAATATAATTTTAACATAATTTGTTCAATATCAAAACATATTGTACAGTAAACATGAAAAAAGTATGAAAAAGGCAGTCGGTAAAAATGGCCAATAGTTCCTACTAGGTAGCAAGATGAAGCCAGTCCTCCAAGTGTTAAGTGTAAATGCATAAATGCAAATTGAGTGCATAAGTGCATATGTGAATTGTGCGGTGACCAGTGTACTCGTTAACATATAGAACTGTGCAACTGGTTGTCTGTATATTAAAAAAAAAAATGTATGTGTATTACAGATGGAATTTCAACGATTTCTTCCATTCCTTTATGATGGTGTTCCGGATATTGTGTGGAGAGTGGATAGAGCCTTTATGGGATTGTATGAGAGCAGAAAAAGCTACTGTAAGTACTATGGCAATTGCTTTCCAACAATGGAATCGACTTAGTGAATACTAATTAACTGAACTGATAAAATTAAATACAATAATTTTCTTATTTTCAAAACATCAAATGTATAATCTTGAATCAAGCCTATTTATCTAATATCATAAAAAGTGATTTACCTTCAAAAATATTATCAATAGTAATAGGCCTACCATAAGAAGTTGCAAGTAAATTTATTTATTTAAAATAATTGCCTTGAGTTGAATTTAATAGGACTATTTCATGAATAGTAGGACATAAATACATAATTAAAACTAAATTAAATAAATGCATTGAATTACTAAATGCTAGACCAAGAGTTCACGAATAAAATCTATATAAAAGTAGAGCTTGTAGAGAAAAACTGTTTACATATTTGGAATAAGCACACTAAGGATAGCCAAAATCCAGTAAAACATCTGAGACACCAAACAAAAAGTTCTTTTTAGTTGGGCTGTGTAATTTCTTCAAAAATATCATGCATCTTGATTCATTTAAAAATTCATATGCTTTAGCAGATCCTAACAATTAGTTACTCTATCTAAGTTGATTATGATGTTTAAAATAAGGGACAGATTTTGAGACTTTCCACATTGGCATTAGCTTATGGAAAAATTGTGACATTAGTAATGTAACTAATGCTCCAACTTACCCTTTTATTCCAGGGTGCTGAAACTTGTTTTGCGATCTTCCTGCCTGCATTGGTGATGGGCAATTTCATGGTCCTGAACCTCTTCTTGGCCTTGTTACTTAACAGCTTCAATTCGGAGGAGCTGAAATCAAAGAAAGAGGTAAATAATATAGATAAGAGAATTTATTAAAACTGAATTTGAAGTTCAAAGAAACAATCCAAAAAATTGAATGGTGGGAATTTAAACTAAACTAAATTCAACTCCATGCCGCTAAATCCCTTGTGGGACTAGGCCTACCATCCAACTGCTGCGTCATCTACCAGAGGCAGATGGCAGGATTAGGGGTCATGTGGTCAGCATGCTGACATCCAGGGCAGTCGCGTGGTTTGTTGGCGCCCGGGGCAAGATTTCGTCAGGCGCCCCCCCCCAAACTCAATCCCACGTGCACCCTCCCGACATTCCACCTATCTATAGGGATTCAAACACAAACACACAGCAAGCGACGTGACGCGACACTATCAAATACGTATAAACATTACACGCAATGAGCGACGCGACTTGGGGCGACATGGACTGGACGGACAAGTTCCAAGCCGCATCGCGTCCAGTCGCTCGTTAGCAAAAGTTGCGCATCGGGTTGCGTCGCTGTCTGTGTTTTTGTGCCCAAAAGAGATACCTAATCGGATTACCTTACAAAAATGCCAGAAATAAAATTATTTAAATTTTTTAATAAGAGTGTATTGAAAATCAAATTAATACAAGTTTAGTAATGTAAGAAAATCTTAACAATCATAAAAAATATTATAGGCGTTATTAATGGACTACAAATTAATAGTGTGGGAAACCTCGTTACATACATTGAATAGAATATAGAAAAGGGAACTGCGTTTATCAAATTAAGATAAGGTACCGTACTAAACATTAAATGGCATTCACCTGGTTTTTGCACGAGCAAATGTCGTTAGAATTTCTATAAAGTCTATTTTTTGTTTTCAATGGACAAGAAGGCCAGAGAATTCAGTCTCTTCTGTGACGTAGTTGATCATAAATATGTCTTTATAAGCAAATTTTACTATGGGATAACTTAGCAAATATAGGCCTAAAGTTATTGGTGTCAAATATTTATTTGTTCAATAAAAACATACAACGCAATATTGATAATTCAGTTATGCCTAACTTTAAAAAATACGTTATGTAAATCCTACTTATGTTTTCAAAAGTTGTTTTATTTTTGCCGTTTTCACGGCGCCCCCTGGTTGCGGCGCCCGGGGCGATCGCCCCGCTCGCCCCGCCCACGCGATGGCCCTGCCGACATCCACGACCATTAATGACTATACCCGAGACAAGCTAAGAAAGAAACCTGAAGTAAACAAAACCAGTATGTCTGTCTCACTCTTAGGTCATACGAGTAATATGCTAGAGTGAGACAGATATACTGGTTTATGTTTACTTCAGGTTTCCTTCTTAGAACGGTCAGACTTTAGAGTTGCTACTTCTCAAACAAGTAGCTCCTCAGTTTGTATCACGAGGCTGAGTGCACCCTGATCTAGACCTCCCTACCTCAAGAAAATCAGAGGAGGCATTGGGGATCAAACCCCCGAGCCTATACAGAGCCATAGCTGACCACAAGAACAAACAGGCAGTTGAATGCTGGGAATTAAAAAAAAAAATTAAAGACAAAATTAAAACAGAAATAGAATAAAATACAACATTAGGATGAGTTGTAAATAAATTCTCTGTCTTATCCATTTTGTGTAATCTATTAATTTGACAACATTTTAGATTCTAAAATAGACCCTTCTCATTGAACATATCAATAGAAAAAAATATCAAAGTCTAGTTCCATTGTTTCTTAATACTAATAATAGAATATGATAAAAATTCATTATATCAGTGTGGCTATAAAGGGAATACTGGTATGTTTTGATTTGTTTTTTAACTTTCTGTTAATATTAGATCAATGCACAATCCTATTATTAGTAGTTATCTTTTTGATTTATCAATTTATGTTTTGTTTATTTTTAAACTTTAATGTAAATTATATCCATATGGTGAATTTCTTTTATTATTATCCACATGTAACAAACAAATGATTTCTAGCATGATGATGAGGAGGATGAAGAAGCTGCTGAATATGTGGCACGTCTGCAGCAGCACATGGAAAATGCAGCCAAACTCTGGCGCAAATGCTGGTGTCGGTATTCTAAAGTTGCTCCTCCCACCACTGTACCTCTCTTCTACCGCCGCCAAACCCCATATCCTGCTCCCTGCCAAATATTCGATGGACCTCCATTCCAGTATCACCATCTATCTGGTCACCCAAGTACTGAAACTCTATCTGAATCCCCAAACCAATCCCAGCATCATATCCCTGCCGAGCTGGAATCTCTGACGTCTGAGTTGCGCTACCTCCATGAGGTATACAAATCCTGGCAAGCTTCATATTTGCAGTGTTTACTAACAGTTTGGTGATGAAGAGTTTTTCCTGTAACATTAGCTTTTTCAGCCCTTTTTCATGTTTTCTTTGAGTAAAAAAATAATGTTAAAATTGCAACCACATGATAATTTAAGTCTAGGTCAGTGGCAAACTCTCCAATACACAACGTATACACCACACAGATTTTTTTCACAAGCATTGGCTCTTCAGAAAAACTTAGAATATAAAAAAACATTGGCAGGCTCACTTAGGAACTAGCATTGATAGCAAAATGCCAAGTGTAGAACGTGCATCTCAGCGGACTGTATGCATAGATAATTAGGGCTGATTAAAATCAAAATGCACGCCATACATTCGAATAGAAAATAAAATAATAGGTTTACAAGAAAACAAAAAACCATAGGCGATGTAACACGACACTGAATTCTTCTTAAGCACAATCACTCACTAATTCTTGTTTGATGTCTTGACGATCTTCTAAAGCTGAGATGATTGAATCCGCCCAATAAAAAACCTTGTTGGTTTCAATACAGATTTATTTAAAATTCCAGAGGACCACTCGACTTGATACGTCGAGAACTTGTAATTATTAATTAAGCATATACATATAGCAATTGTATGCTATAAAATTGATTTACAGTTAATCTTGAAATGTCTTTTAATCTCAAGTCACAAACGCAATACTAATGTCAATAAATTAATTTGCGTTGTGTAGCATCAAAGCAATATTCAAATATTTATGAATGTTAAAATCTTTTAAACACTCACTTGTGAAATAACTCCTTCTTGTAACGAATATCACTACAGGAAATAATCCTGAAGTCCAATCAAGTAATATTAAAGCTAGTAGATAAGCTTAGCAGCGACGTAGAAGAAATTCACCATTTTGCGGTGAATAATAATTAGAACTGCTTCTGTGCAGATAAAATTAATGTTGATAATTCCTTGAATCGTTGTAAACAGATTCCAAGACGAATAAGTATTATTAGCTGCTGCTAGCTGCATCCAGAGAGAATTGAAAATCCTTTCAGAGGATTACACAATAGACGAAGAAGGAAGACGAATGAAGAAATAAGTTTTTAATTGAAAACAATGACTTGTAACAATACTAAAGAATCAATCCCATTGGACGAAGATAACAACGATTAGGCAATTTAAAGACAAAAGATTGTATTTTGACAATAAAAATAATAATTACTAGAAGGCCGTGAGAAAAATTAACCTTGAATAAAATCTTACCAAGGCCGAAAAAAGACAAGAATAATTATTAAAAGATTATTATAGAAGGCCAAGAAAAATAAAAAACTCCATCAAATCTCAAGTATCAAACATAACTGAACACCAAGTTAGAAAGCAAGAGCATAAATTTTCCATAGTAATACAGTAATTATTCCAGACACAGGTGTTAACAGTTTGTCGTGAACTGAATCTTTGCTGTCCCTGACTTCTCTATAATAATGATAAATGGAATGTCATTTTGTCTAAAGAAGAATTCAATGATGTTGCTTCCCTTGCTATTTCTTTAGGCATACATGAAAAACGAAAGAATGACTTTTTTTGCTTTCACTCCACACAAATTCTGTAATATGCAAATAGACTTGCAATAAATACTCAGAAATCTTTTCAGAAGCAATACACCTAAAATAATGTCCAGGATTCGCCACTGCTGTAGACCAATATCTAATAACTGTGTGGGCCTCTTAATCCTCTTAAACATTACTCCAGACTTTATTCACAGCTTTTGATGATGAAAATTCATAAAATTCTGTAAATAGCAACATAACACAAAACTTCATTTTACATCAGAACATCAGCACACTGTACTTAGATAAAAGCATCTGAAAAGGAAGATTTTTATTATAGCTTTTCCTTCTGAGCATGTTGATTGTGATGGTCATACATGCATACACCACAGAACCTGAAAAGTTGGATTGGTTTTGTTTTGTTGCTTTTCTGGTATCTTTGAAGAGTTCAATGTATTTTATTGTATTGTGTGAAATTTTAATTCCTTGTTGTCTGATAACCCTGAATTCTGAGTTGAGCTGTTTAACATTGCAATTAATTTCTTTATGATTTTGATCATAATGATGCTGATGAATTCTTACGAATATGCCAATATATTAAGCTACATTTGCCCAGTAAGTTAAAATTATGAATTGAATGTTTTGCAGTGCAGTTAATTTTCCTATTTGTACAAAGCAAGTGATATAAATATGTCAGTATATATGGAATGAAGGAAACAAAATTACTTCATTTTAACACAATACCGCCAAACAATGTTACCTAATACTTTAAGAGTATTAAGTTTTTGTATCATTCTCAATATTTTAATTTAAAAATGAATGTGCATGTGTTTAAAATATATACCAGGTGTTCTGTCATAACACTATATTAACTTTATAAATTACAGAAACTTGATCTATTATTTTATGTGCAGAAATTAAATAATCTGAATGCTTGTCATCTTCCAGGAAGTGGGTGAAGAATCAAAGCTGGCGAAAAGCTTCGAGCGATTACGGTCCATTGTGAGAAGAAAGAGACAGGCAAAAGAGAAATCAGATAATGAACAGAATATGAGGTTAGAGGAAATGGTTCGAGAAGTGATGTCGAGGCATGCGACAGAAAAGTGTTACACCACAACTGGAGTATCTGGGGTCCATGAAACTGTCATTGGAAGAACAATTGATCACAAGCGACATGCAGCAGTAGTCCAAGAAATTATGAGCTTACATCGAACTCAGAAACTGCATCAAGTGCAGCAGCAGAATGATGGAGTAGGTTACCCTCCTGCTGGACAGGAGAACAGTAACGAAGCAGACAGGAAGAACAATCGACAGTCCCCAACATTCCCACGTGTGGTGAACAGCATAGTAACAGGAGAATTGGAGGATCGGAAATATTCAATTAGCTGTCATGAGAGTTTGAACAAGCATGCTGAAGACAAACGCTATTCACTTGTACTGCCAAAATCTGCACAGTCTGCCCTGCATGATGATGAAGATGATGGTCGATGTTCTCCTGTCAGCCAGGATACTAACAAGAAGAGTGCTGCATCAGACCAAGAAGACAGTGTGCTGAAACCTCTAGTGGATAAGAGGATATCCTTCACCACACAGCAGTCAGAAAGCAAAGGTTAGTAACATGTTTAATTGTAAAGAATAAATCTGGTACAAGGTATTCTTTGTTAGCAAATCAAAAAAGTTGTTGCCATTACTCAGGGGTGCCCCCCTCGTAGCTTCATGACTCTTCCCCCTCCTGAAAAGTACCCCCCCCCCCAACTTCATATCACTCCAACCTCATGAAAAGTAACTCTCCCCTTTACAAACAGTTGAATAACAGTAGGTCTACTCTAAAACTTCTTCCCAAAGGAAAGGTATTACTGTATTATATAATAAGAAATGTTTGTTTGTCTGACTGTCTGTCTGTCTGTCTGTGATTCCCAGCTAAATCTAGGGAATGCAGAGAACTGGAATTTTTAACATAGATGGACTGAACAGTGTCCGAATGCATCTCAAAGTCGGATTTTTAATTTTAGCTTTCATTCACAAGTTATGAGCGAAAAATGGTCGAAAGCGTAATTTCTTCCCTTTCGAATTACAACCTATTTTCACTAAAATATTTTAATTGTAAAATTAATTGTGGGTGGCCTTATTCTGCTGGGAAAAAAGAGCTTTGCAGAACTATATTTTTTCAACATAATGCATCAATTTGTTCATTGCTTCGATTGTGTTAGACTGCTCATTTTTATTCATTTGTATATAACATAACGGCATGCAAAGTTATAATCTTCTTTTACATGGGTCAACGAAAGGGAGATAATGAATGTAGGCCTAAGTGGGAAAACATTCATTGATTTGGAAGGGGGGTGTGGGGCTAAGGAATTCTAATCTGAGGTCGTTTCTTTCCTAGGCAGTGCATCATGGAATGCACCTCGAAGCCAGATTTTTAGCTCTTTAATTATCAATAGTTTAAATTTTATATGCATGATTTGTATTTAAAGATAAGGTTCATGATTGTGTGGTTCGTTTTAATTGTTTCATTTCAAATCTGTATACCCGTATGGCAGCATAAGATTTGTTTTAGAGGTTTAATGTATTTATTTCCTGCGTCTAACAATGTAATTAAAATAAAATTAAGCTATGTAAAAACGATGTAATGTAATGTTCTAATTACGTTTCTGTTAAATTAATAATTTAAGTAAAACATATAGCGGTTGAGTAAATAATTGCAGAAATGTTTATCAGCCTATCTTTTGGTCTGTCTGTCTGTCTATCAGTCAGTCATGCCCAGTCAAGTCCCCGGCATGCTGAGATCTGAAATATTTAACATAGATGGACTGAAGAAGCCCAAATGCAACTCAAAGCCGGTTTTTCAATTTTTGCTTCTGTTCGCAAGTTGCAAACGAAAAACTGGCTATAATAGCCCCTATTTTCTATATCTACTGTAACACTTTTATTAAAACTCAGCACTTCATTATGCAGATCAAATAACTATTAAACTGACTGCAATATGCAGGAGCGCAGTGTCACAGAATGCTAAAATAATTCCATTACTGTAGTCCATTGTCGGAAGGTTCAAATGCTATAACATGAATTTCTTCATCAACTGCCAACCATTAAAACAGACGGAAAATTTAAACATGCATTCGGATTGATTTGGGCATGTGCTGCTTTGCTTTTTAAAAGTAGCTTATACAAATCTGAAAATATAGAAGACGTTGAGAGAAAAAGACCGATGAAAATAAATGAAAGCACATATTCAATTTCGTTGAAAAGATGTATATTCCTATTGCAGTTTTAGTGGGATGTGTTCACGTTTCTTAAAAAATAAACCCACATCCAGCTAGGTACCAGATTCCTCCATCATAAGCAATCAAAAAACATATTTTTATAAATGATGGACATGTTCAGTTTTGAATAAAACTCATTTTTATTTTGCAGAACCATTTCAGTTTGAATAAAATATACTGTAGGCCTATAGAATAACAGTGTCATAATTTGTTTTTAATGCCATTTATTTGACTGTTATATACCGATATAAAAATATCGGTAAGGGTTTGACAGATCGAAAATGAGACAAGCAAAAACCAAAAAGGAAAAGTGCAACAATTTAAGCATTGTAGTCCAAATGTCACAAAATCAGTTTGAAATGAATAAGAAATGAATAAAATGTTTAAATTCCTTGCTTAGTCATTTCATCTAGTGGGTTCGATTCCATCCTCCCCTTCGGAGTCCATGATGCATCAAAACCTGCGAAACCTAGGGTTCTGTTTTATCATCTAAGTTACTAAGGGTTAGTATCATAAAGAATTAACAAAATTTTAACTGATTACATTGATTATTTGTTTACTTGTTGTGTACTTGTTCATTTTAAAGAAACAATCTCTTTATTCAGTAATGGAGAAGAGTTCTTCAAGATTTTAAAACTGTTTCAGATGAATCAAATATTGATGAGAGCATAGAATTGGAAGTACTGGATAAGGCTCCAGAAGAAACAGAGACGATGTTGCCTCCAACAGATACGCCAAAGAAGACACCGGCTCCAAACACAAAACAGCCGTGGCATGCCCTAGCATCGTATGTAGATGAACTCACTGTTGGTGGCCGGAGGGACTCTCAGGGTCGCTATGTGGATGGGATGGGCAGCTTTCCCGGGTTTGGCCGCAACAAGACTGTCAAAGTCCCCCAGGATTGCTTTCCACAGCACTGTTACCAGCGGTGAGTACAGTGATGTTCAATGCCAGCCTCATGCTTTTATGTTTTCCTGGGTTCTGTAGCTAGCATTTCTGTCCTTAGACAATTTTATACATGTTGTGAACAGGAATTTTTTTAGGTGCAACCTTAACGTACCTCAGGTACCTCTTATATTTTTTAAGGTAGTCCCATATAATGCGGCTATCAGGGGACATACCTTACCCCAGTGTTATAGTTTGATCACGGTATATTGAAAGGTCACTATAACTCATTTATTGGTAGTATGAAGGAGAGGATCTTTTACCATTTCCTACTCTACATAATTTAAACACATTAAGATGCAATGATAATTCTTTCATTGGCCGTGTGTAGGCCAAGATGGAAAGGTGAAATCAGACTAAAAAATTCAAAGCCATAGCTGAGATTTGAACCAGGATCTTTGGCTTTCTGTGCTGCTGCTCTAACCACCTGAGCTACCACGGCAACATGCCAGTACAACATTAAATTCTCCAACTGACTCACATATCCCAGTATACCACCCTGCATTCTCAATATTAGATATCAACCCAGTGGCAACTTACAACCTGTAAGTAGCCTACTTTAAGAACTAATAGGTCACAGTGGAATGATAATTCTTTCACACTGGCCTTGTGTAGACTAAGATTGAAAGGTGAAATAAGACTGAATTTTTCAGTCTGACAATTAAGTTGCATTAAAATCATTGTTCCGGTGTAAGTCTTTAAGCAGTTCCTTCACAGCTTGAGCTGTGATAAATAACCGAACCAGAGAGAGGCACACTTTCACTTCTTTTCATTAGGAACCACCTGTACATATATTAATCTAGTTCACTCTCTTTACTAATTCCCCCCCCCTTTTTCTTTGTAGCTCTACTTCATTTATAGTCGTGTGCACAAAACTTTGAAGTTGAGTCTTTCCTTTAATCCAACCCAAAATTGTTACTTTGGGATGCCACACTCACGAGACAAATATGCTTTTCATTCACCTTTTTTAACACAACCAATAATTTTCAGTTTGTCAATAACAGACAAGAATTAAAAACAACCTCTTCACTGGGTGAATGTGATGTATAGCCATATAGATAGGCCTATAAACCTTCATATTCCGGTACTACTACAAATATTACAATATTACATTATTGTTAACTATTCCTTAAAAAATATTGCAAGTGTTAAAAGTAGGTTACATTTGTTCATATCTTAGATTACAATTATATTTAATTTAGGCCTACTTATTTCTTAACATAGGCCCTATAGTATAAATATTACAATTGGGTAAATTTACTTATTTCTACATTTAATCCACGCTAGATAAACATTTATTTACTAAAAAATTTCCTAAATTCTCTCTGAAATTCTTGTCTTTTGAGTGATTTTATATTTTTATCGTAGGTGATAATTTGTTGTATAATAATGTGCCCATGATAAATATATCATTATATAAGACATCTTGGCTAAATCTATGGTAATCATCTGTATTTCTGGTATTGTAACTATGCACATCGCTATTTTGTACAATTAGTTTCTCCTAATCATTTATATTATGTTTCTTTTTATTTTAAATAGTTGTTATAAAATTGTCAAGAGGTCTGAAAGATGTAAAATCCAGGAGAGCTTAAAGTGTGTGTGGTGTAGTATGGAAGCATCGCTGTATACTGTAGCTAGCATGACTGGTGGTTCCGTGTTCTCCCCTTATCATGCACAATATTACCTGCATGAACAGCACTAACAGTCAGTGTGCTTATCGATGTGTTTCAATGAAATAATGGGCCTACTTGGAAAGTTACCCTTCACAGCATGATCACAGTGATTCCTGCTCAAAGCATTCTCTCCAAAGCTTAAGACTCCCACACACAGAGAGCTATGCTATTCTATGCTGTGCTATGCGATGATATCCTAAAAATTTGCTCCCATGCAGTTTATATACGATGGCATATACAGACAGTTATGCTAAGCTGAACTAAGCTAATCTAAACTCAGTTATATTTTTCAGATTGCCGAGGAGGAATTTTCATGAAGCTTGCTTTGCGCATCAATTGTTTCCCCAGCATCTATCAGACTGGGGAGGCTCTTGTATTGAAAATAATAACAAACACCAGTGCTATTTTTGTGACAGTACGCAACGGTACGCAGTAGCAGCGCCTTTTTTTTTTTTTTTTTTCAAAAATATAAAATTTGGATATTAACTTACTAAGAATATTCCTATCACAATTATTCATATGAAATTATGTTTTACTTAAAATCAAGCCTTTATGTTGGTCTTGTTAGATTTCTATATACTGTAACAAGGGCTCATCGGGGTTCGAAATTAGGACACTTGTCTTCTGTCTGTATAGCAATACTCAATACACAAGCAGATAACTCTTGAATATTCTCCAGTTCACTTGACTGTTCGCTGCTAACTTCCACTGCGCTGACTCACAAGTCACAGCACTGTCTCAGTTCACACACTGTGCGGACTCCCAAGTCACGGCAGCTCAATGCCACGTCGGTCAACTCCACAGTCCTCGCTGGCTTGTCGCACGATCAACCCATCACCAGAACGGCACTGTCTCAGTTCAGTTCAGTTCATCAGTTCTTCAGTTCACTAGTTCCTCCATTCACAAGTTCCTCCATTCACTAGTTTCTCCTTTCATTAGTTCCTCGGTTCATCAATTCACACTCAGAAACAATTGTTCTATGGCCTACCCCACTGTATAGATACACATCCCGAACTCCTGATATGACCTCGCAGCTAAAAGGAGTATAAAAACAGCTGAATTAAAAAAATAATAATAAAAATAAGTTTTTGTAAGTAGTTACTAATTCCATCATTATGTTTACATAGGAATCTTGAATTTAAATATTGATTTACTCAATGTTTTTCCAAATTTCAAATCAGTACCAGTGTGCATTGATTTACTCGTGCAGCAGCTGGGCCAGGCTTAGCTTAGCATCCATTTTGTGTGACAGCACTACTTGGCTAGGCATTTGTTATCATGACATAAGCATAACATAGCATAGCATAGGATAGCTTTCTGTGTGTGGTTGCCTTTATACCATTGTGCTCTGTGCTGTGTTAGTCAATTAGTAGGAAATTTATCCATAATATAGAAACAGGTAACTTGCAAATTTAGCAAAATGTTTTCTGTATGATAGGTTTGTTTAGATATTCTTTGATAGGCAAAAAAAATACCATCATCTTTATTGCTTATTTTTACTAATATATCTTAACATTAGCTTGTTTTATATGTGCTTCATAGCTTATTCTGTTCAGTGTCTACATTAATAAACTGTTTTAAATTAAAACAGAAAGGATTACTGGTAAGAAGTATTTGTTACACCTTTGCTTAGTTATGTCTGTGTGCTTCATATCACATCCACACAGAAAATGGTGTATTTGCATTTCTTTCTTTAAGGGATTATATACACCTTGAGAATGATTTTTTTAGATACGGTAAAGTTAGTTTTAGTTGAACTTTTAGCTTTTATATCTGTGAGAGAATTTCTAAGAAGTCAACAAATCTGGCCAAGTTATGCAACTAAATGTCTTTTATTGGCACAACCACAATATTACACCAATCTGTAAGTTTACCACTCATTTTCTTATAACAGCATTTTTAAAATTTGTTTTAATTCATAACTTCCATATTAATAATTATTAAAATAATAATTCCATGAGATTTTGCATCTTTGTTTGATCAAAAATAAGCAGCTCCATTTTTATCATATTTTTAACATAAATAAATAAAAAAATTAATAATTTTCAAAATTCAAATATTGAAAGGAGTATATAAAAAACATAATTTGTTCTTCCTCTTCCAGTTTAGATATTGAAAGAACGTTTGTTACAGCTTGTGATCTGAATATTTCAAATAATTATTTTAATGCATTTTAAATGTGAACAAATTTTTATACAGCAGTTTAGAAACTAAAAATTCCAAAAATTAATAATGTATTATAATATTTTACATTTTAGAATGAAATAAAGTTTTAAATAAGATGCATAAAAAATGTCATCATAATTCACCGTGTCCATTACTCCTGCTTTTCCCTGGAGAGCTCCATTTTTTTTTTGCCAAAATTTCCATCCTGAAGTTTTATTGGGTTTGCTCAAATGTTCCTCTTTTTTTGTGATTTCAATCGGTACATTAATGAAAGCTGCAACAGTGAAGGCCTTACTCACTGCAAAAACACCTTTTAATGGGGTATCATTGTGTTGATTTTTATGACTAGATATCAGAAGGAAATCCACTTCTTGATAAAATACATAAAAGTTAAAATACAATGACAATGAGGCATTTACTTCTGCATAAATTACTGAAACTTCAACAGTCTGCAGAAGAAATTTAAGAAGTCATTTGGGGTAACTTGTGTGCACGAGACAAAGGTAAATTTTAAATGTCACTTAATTTTGTGGATAATTTTTTTGTTTCTTTCCTTAATTGTTCCAGATTTTCCCGATTTTTAAATGTCATGTTTTTATGTCAAGATTATATGAACACCCTTTCATAATATGTAATATTTAATATTTAATAATAGGACTTAGGAAACCGTATGAATAAATTAATATACATTAAAATTATATTTTTAGTGGTAAAGGTGTATGTAACCCCATAAAAAGAACTCCATCAAAGTTTAACAAAATTTATGAAAACTATCTTCATATTTAAACCTTTTCAACAATATTTCTCTAGCATCTGAATATTCGTTTTCATGTTACTTGAATATTTCTGACTGTGGATGTGTAATAGAAAAATAATTATGTGCACTGACTGTTTTCTGCTATTTATAATCAAAGGCACCAAATATCTCACTTCATCTAACCTGCTGTCCAAATTAGACTATTCATTAATTCATTGTTAGGTTATTGCTAAGATTAATAAAATAATGTGCACATAAAAAGGAGTCATTAAAGAAAACATTATTATGACTTACAAAATGTAGAATAGAAATATATGAATACACTAAAATCCAGTAAGAAACAGCTAGTTGAACTCTCATGGTAACCTGTAATGTAGTCCAGTTATGTTTTTAGATGCACAGAACAGCACTAGATAATTAGATATCATAGAAGCCTATAGGATAATTCTTGAACTCATTGCTGCCTACATTGCCTGTCAAGCTTTCTAATAATCTCTTCTTCCAATTACAATATTTGAGAATGCATTACATGCTGCATATGACAATATTTTCTACCTTGCTTAATATGATAATAAATTCCACATTATTTTATCACTCCTTATTAAATTCTACTAAATTGGTATTGTTGCATTCTAATTTAGTTTTTAAAGATCATAATAAATGAGGATAATATTTTTAAAGATGTTTTATAAATGATACACACAGAAACTTTGAACCTTACAGCGAAAACATTTTAAATGCTTTAATTCAGAATTAAATATAAGTATTATTTTTTAATAAATTACCAGAATGTTAAATTGTAAGGCATATTTGTTATTGAATTAAGATAACACTAGCCTGCAAAAAAGACAAAAATTTCTGCGGTAAAGACAAAAATAGGTGTGTTTGATTAACTTCGCTATGCTGAATTCAAAAATGCATTAATTTTTCCCTATCACATCTGGTTAATTGACAATTGTGAAAAAAAAATTTTTGACATTTCATATAATAAAATAACTGTAGGCAGCTTTTGATATTGCATTTTGAAACATTTTTTTTTTTTTTGCGGTAAGTGGTGTGATAGGTGATCTTTGCTAATTTTGGGTCACTGAACAGGAATCCATAGACCGTTTCTACTTATCACATCACGTTTTCTTGCAATAGGTACATCAAAATGAGAGATATAAGTTATTGCATAGACTTTAATACAGGATAAAAAGTACTGAAAAATTAGGATAATTTGATAAGCATATGTGAAGGTAAAAGTGGGATAAGTAGTATATTGACATAAAACATTTACAGCAAATTCCTGATGTCAGCAATAGGCCTATTCCTTTATTTTTGTCAAATCATCTGAAGTTGTACAAATTCACAGTAAAAAAAATCAAAGTTTATTTTGGAGGAGAAATATTAAAGATTTGAATTTTATGGTATTTTTCCAATGCTTATAGGGTAAAATCTATAAATTTTCCAAATTTCAAGTTTCTAGCTCGTTTGGAAGTGGGTAAACATTAATGTTAATAAATGGAAGATAAGACTGTTGTAGATGTGAATAACGTCACGGCTAACCAGCAAGTTTTTCTATACTTATAGGGCAGATAGAAACATTAAATTTTACACGCTTATGGCTGTTGTATGTGACAATAGAAGTAAAGTGATCTCTATACAGGCCTTGGAGGCCCAGAGGGTTCCGGGAGGTTGAGGCTCCCAGATTTTGGACATTTGGCACATGAAGGTGGTAAGGTTGTCAGCCTTACGCACCGGCCGCCTTTACCCCAGGAATGCTCCTGGTACTCATTTCTGTTAGAGGCTGAGTTGACCCCAGGGCCATAGTGCCACCAAAAGGATTAGGCCAATTGAAAAACTCCAACGACCTCATCGGGAATCGAACCCGCGACCTTCCGGTTTGTAGCGCAGCGCCTCAACCACTACGCTTCGGCGTACCCCTGTATGTGACAATATTCCTGCCAAATTTTACGATTCTATTTGTCCTATGTGTGTCAAATATTAATAATGTGTGGAAAATATACAAAATTTACTTGAAATAAAAAAATCTAACTCAATCTAAGGGATAACCGATGGAGATACGACAAAAAGTCATAAGACCCAACTTGTAGATCTCTCAAAATCCGTTGCTGCTGCTGCAATCGGTTTTTTTATATGACTTACTATTTAGCTATTATAAGTCCCCAAGAAGGTCTATACAGACCTTAAAAGTTGCATCCGCCATGACACATTTTCAGACAGCAAACACGAATATTAGATGTGATACAAAAAAAAATAGTGACATTTCTGAAATCAGGAGACCTTATTTAGTTAAAATCACTTATTAAATGCTTTACCACAGAATGATGCAGGGTAGTGTAATATATCATCTATTAATCTTACTTTAAAAGTGTTGTTAAGTTTTAAAATACCAGTACATGCAACATTATGAAAATAAAAAAATGTATAAACAAATTCAAGAAATCATTATTTTAAAATACTGTTCTGTTCATTCACATGTGGAATAAAAGAGTACTTTAAAGTATATGCAGCTGAAAGCATTGGAATGCTTTTCAAAGTAAAATATTCATCCTTACTTTTGGAAAATTTGTTAACATTTTATGAAATACCGTAGCAATATAATTAAAATAATTCTTATACTAATCTAATTCACAAGAAATTGTTAAAAATACTTCATCCGATTAGAAACAATTCAATAAAATACTGTGGTAAACTGTAAATACAAGCATGTTTTGTTCTACATTCAGAGAAAAGCCTCTGATAGGTTATAATCAAGCAGTGGCGTCAACTTATAGAGCCCATGAAGCTCTAGCCCACCCAATAATTTGTTGTGTATTATTAGAATTTATTATTTGTTGCTATTACTAAAAACCGTGTTTCTTTGACGAATCACTGTAAAGTGGCAATCAGGCTATTGTTGACTTATATAGTACAATCTCCTCTTGTTCGAAGTCACTCACGATCGTTTGAAATAGTCAAATTCATTAAAGTTTTACATCTTACTTTGTCAATGCAGTTTTACTGACAAAGAAGTTGATGATATGTTGCTTGTGACAAATTTATTGGGAGAGTTACAGTCAGGAGAAATACATTTTGCAACACTCCATGCTACATAATTTTATTTTAGAAGTTGCCTAAAACCGAAAATTAAAAAATAAGTGTAGGCTATACAATATTATGAGATTTTAAAAAATTGTTAATTAGGCTACACTCCACTTTCCTGGCAGTTGAATTATAAAATGTGATTATTATTACAAACACTGAAATCGTTTATTGCACGTTTCTATATTTATCTGTAGTTACATCAATATTACATTATAAGACCATTTCAGAAACCTTAATAGGGGTGGAAGTGTGAAAATTTTAAAATCTTTGAGCCCACTCAATGTTCTTCAAAAGTTGGCGCCACTGAAGTCAAGTAACATTTACTAACAAATAATTTACAAAATCAAATGTATCTAATACATATAAATGTCTCAGTGTAAACTGACAGAAAATGTTATGATGATATAACCATTTTAATATTGAATTAAATATAATCTTAAAGGAATAATAATTATAGTAATAATTTTGTTTGTCAGAATTACCTAAATAATAATTTTTCAGCTGAGTAAAATAAGCACCAGCACAAATCACAGCTTGAGCATGTATCACTGTGTGCACATGTGACTCTGAACTTAATAAGCACAGGTATGCACGGATAACAAAACTAATCACATTAATTTCTCAGTAATACAAATGTCAAACAAAAATTTAAACATATTAGACAATAATCTTAGACTTCTTTGCATTATTTACAAGATTTCTCATTTCACAAGCATGTCTTGAAGTATGCTGGCTGATTTTAAAATTTCCTTTATTTCATAAAAACCATTTTAACTTTAAAGAGATTGTTTTAACTTTAAATTAATGAGTTTCGAGTTAATAATTAAAATAATTTAATTTCTTGTATTAAATTTGCCTAAAATATGAACAAAATCTATGAGGAAAGTCAGATGGTATGCGAGTGTATAAAATAATGGTTTAAAATGTCAAATGGCATACCGGCACTAGTTTCAATGGTCAAATAGCACATCGTCACTGGAAACAAGAGGATCTTAAAAAATTAATGTAAATGTTTTAAAGAATTTTAAAAATGAGCAAAATGCTTTTTACCAATAGAAAGGAGAATTTAATATATTCAAAACTTTTAACTCTTTTGTCATCAGTACAATTCTTTTATTAATGAAACATTGTTTGATTGAGTTTTAAAATAAAAATGTAATTTTTATATAAAGAAAAATATTTAGAATAATAACCGCATGCGTGGTCTCGTGGTTAGCTTTGCTGGCTACAGATTCACAGGCCCAGGTTCGATCCCCAGACCTCGGATTTTTCTGAGGTAGGTAGGTCTGGAACGGGATGTGCTCAGCCTCATTGAATCAAACTGAGGAGCTACTTCATAGAGAAGTAGTGGGTCTAGTCACGGAAACCACCAGTAATGGCTGTGGGTGTCAGCATAGTGACCACAGGCCCCCCAAGCCTGCCATCTTCCTATGGTAGATGACGCAGTGGTCGGGTGGTAGGCCTTGTCCCTTCAGGGATGTAGCACCACATAGTTTAGTTTTAGTTTTTTGTTTAGAATAATTTTAATGTAAATGGTTTTTTTCTCATGAAAATGTATTTATAGTATGGATATATCATTAGACAGCATTGCATATTTTAAACGTGCATGTATGATAGGCAAATTAGCCATAAACGTGCTAGACTATTTTGCATATTTGTCACAGTTTAGCATAAGATAGAATATTCTCAAGTTCACGTAAAATTTTATATGAAATAAATGTGCATTATATTTGCATAAAGCTTTATTACCCTGTGCATGCCTGTGTTTAGATGCTTACATTTGTTTGTGATTTCTTGGGCTTCTCACATGTTCTTCTTTCCGCATAACAAATTTGTTTGTGTTTCAGTGCCACACCTATGCTAGTTTGTTAAGATCTGGTTATGTGTTTTGAAAAAAGGAACATCCCCACCACAGCTCACTTTACTGCATCTTCAGTAATATGGAATGCCCAGATCAAGAACCTGCACTCAATTTTTTTTTCATAATAAAGATTATTATTATTGAATTTCCAAAAATACAGAACCCTATTTTATCTATTAAAGATTAACACAATTTTTTTTTTATAATAATATATAAATATACCATGTCCCGAGTTTCGAGTAATTTTGTTGTCTTTGAGGAATTAAAGAATTAATATGTCGAGAAATGTAAAGTAACTGCAAAGTTTTCTGCAGTAGCACTAGATCTCATGTGGCATGGTAGAGTATTTTTGTATTCACCTTCACTTCAGATGATTTGTATTTTCTAAAAAATTATTGATGCAATAGTATTGGTTAGTATTCTTATGACTCAAACCAGCCAAATCATTAAATTTTTCAACGTACACATAATCTTGAACATAGTCCTGCGAGAAAAAGTTCAGAGGAATTAAATCAGAATTCCAGGATGTGAGCATAATCAATCAATCCACCTTCCTTAAAAGAAAGAAAATTACATAGTCTTTAACTGGACCATAGAGTAATATGGCCCAATGGACTGTAGAGTAATGGAGAGCTGCCATCTACTATTTATACATTGGTTTGCTTCTTGATATATTATGATTTTTAAAAATAAAAAGTACTTTAATTTGAAGATAATACAGCCACAAACGTGCGGTGATCACTGAACAGTGAATTTTATTGCTTTCTGAATTAAACTAATGGAAATTGAGAATTTTTTTTGTTACCACTCCATTTCACCTGTAAAAGGCCATGTTTATTTCAGTCCAGTCAACAAATTAAATATTGACTGACATGTAACATTCAAGGACTGTAAGGCAATCTACAACCTTGAAGCAGACAATCAACCTTGTTTGATCTGTCAGTGTCAATAAGTTCTGTTTACAAATAGAATTTTTTATGGTGTAAAAAAATCACTGATAAACAAAATTTACAACTTCCAAATTCAATTTCCATGCATTAAAACTGTTGCTTCTACCTCTCTGCTAAACCTAACATCTTGGTAATACGTACATTTCAATGAACTTAATAATTTGTAACTTTATACAGAGAAATAAGTTCCTTCAGTATTAAATATTTTAATAAAGTTCCTTCAGTATTAATTTCCTAAATAAATCATTTTACAATTCCAGGGTTCGCAGCATAGTATAGAATTTCTTACCTGATGCCTTTGAAAATCTCTCGACTTATTGTTTTTATCAATGAAACTAATTAACTTCTGTTAGTACGTATATAATTAACTTCATAAAAGTCTCAAGCCATCCCATGCAGATCCTATAATACTCCACCATGCAAACAACTCGTTATATCTTCAGGTGCTTATGTTGTGAGCGGTATGCAAACACCACATGTGGACAGCGATGGACAGAGATACGAACCCAGGTTCTACTGGTTGTGGACACACCAGTGTTTGAATGGTTTATTCTCGTCCTCATCTTTGCCTCCAGTATCACACTCTGTTTTGAAGATATCTATCTAGATGAAAACATTGTGCTCAAAAACATTCTGTACTGGACCAATCTGGCATTCTGTGCCCTCTTCAGCATAGAAATGATGCTCAAATGGCTGGCACTTGGCTTCTGGCGGTACTTCACCAGCTTCTGGACTATCCTAGACTTCATCATTGTTTTTGTAAGTATATCAAGACTATACAATTCGAGTCAATGTACATTTTAAGATTTAAAAACTGTCTCTCGGGATAATACACAATGTCTAATATTAATTAATAAGGCAGTGTATGTAAAAGCATGTGTAAATATATTTTTTTTTCTTTCCTATTAGCTCTTCACCTAACTTCCCAGCCATGAGCTGCCACTGAAATGCATAACCTAATAATAGCAATTACTTATTTATATTTTCAGGTTTCTATATTCAGTTTGCTTATTGAAGAAAATGAGAACTTGAAAGTACTGAGGTCTCTTCGAACACTAAGAGCTCTGCGACCACTCAGAGCTATTTCCAGGTGGCAGGGCATGAGGGTAAGACATTTATAATTTAGTAATTACATACTATATGCAAGGCAAACAACTAACTCAGGAATTAAACTAACTTCTTGAATTCTTGAGTCATTTGCTGAAGATGGCTGTTTAATGCAGGTGAAAGCACTCCAAAGAGGTATTTAACATTGTCTAATCTTAGTACTGAGTGTCAAGTAAAAAAGTTACCGTATTTTATGGACCATAAGATGCACTTTTTTTTGGGTGCATCTAATGGTCTAAAGTACAAGTAAAAAAATTAAATTTATGGTAAATAATGCCAGAATACCATAGTTACAAACAAAGTGTTTTAAGCAATAAGATTTTTACAAATTTTGGCAGACTGTAGGCCTACTTCAGTGCACTTGTCACATTCATAAAATGAGGGTATACAATGCAAAAACAAAGGAATGTTGAGTTCTTTTATATGAAAGGAGTTGTCTCTGCTGGGTGGTTTAAATGAAGGCAATGACCTCTAAACAGCCTTGTCCCATTACATTTACCGTATGCTGAATTGTGGATTAGAGAGTGTAAAAGTATTTTCAGTCTATGATGAGAAATTAGTTCAGTTGTTAAAATTTACACAATGCCACCTGTACAGAAGAGATTTTTGTACAACACAGGTTTTAAGTTAGAAGTGATTTACACTGATTCCATTGTACAAGGTTATAATGCAATGAAGTATATTATTCCCTTTAAAATGTTTGGCTTAGAATCACATTAAATTTCTTTTCCTTTAAATTTCCATCCTAAAATCAAGGTGCGTCTTATTGTCCATAAAATACAGTAAATAGTGTACCTAAGTTCACAAGAAAACTAGCTGTCATGTCATTCAAAATTTGATTACAATGGTATAACACTGGACTTACGGCCTGTACTACCATCTCCCAATACGTAACTTCCAGATAGCTTAACTGGAAGTGTCTTGTGCTACTGCTATTGGGAAGAGGGCAGTAACATTTTGTTACTTGGCTAGTAGACCATTGGGTGCCAAGGTGTGTTTCCCCTACTTCGAGCAGCCCCTGCTAAGTACGACAACTTAATTGTAGTGTATTTTTTTTATTTGCACAATGAAATTACATAAGAACATATCTTTTAAGTACATTAATAAATACACCTGAGATGACATTATTGTATAAGTTAAACCTTCCAGCATCAATTCTAAAATTCAAGTAGTTACGAAGCTCCACTGGGCAGCCATTTTTTCCATCAAGTCTTCTTATTTGGCAGTTGGTGGTTTATCAGCCAGTTCATCCTCCTGACAGCTTAACTGGGAGTTGACAGATAGATTTAGTCAGGAGTTCATAGCATGTGCTCTTGGCCAACTTCCAGATAAGTTCCCTGTCTGGCTGATAATAGTACACATGCTATGAGCCTATAATGGCATTTATTAAGGTATGTTTGACCATAATTAAATGTTTTGAGATTTTAAATTGATAAAAAAAATGTTAAAAATCAGCTGTTAGCAAGTTCACATAGTTGTTGTCTACTCTGAGAGATGGCAGCTGATGGTGTACGGTCAAAACTTGTGGTTTAGAGCCATCGAAATTGTAAGCAAAAATAAAATTAATTAATATATTACGACTGCGCTTCCTTGAGTGCTCTCTGAGCTTCTACCCTGTTACCAGGGTTGGAAGGAGCTCTAGAGAAACCATCTATGCGTTAATGCAGTATGCAAGGGTGGGTCATCAGGGTTCTCATGTAATGGATCTATGTTTTCAGTTGGTCTCTTGTGGATGGTTAGTTATACCATCACGATACTGATGATGGTTATATGGTTATCTAGCGATTGGGGTGTAATGCAACTTAGGCAAACGACCGTTGCCAATGTGTTGGTATTTTATACCACAGTACTTCTTTAACATGCCTGTAATTCTAAAGACATGGGCCTATCACATTTATGCACACATAGATGCTACGACTTGAGCACATGACTGACTCCACCCACAATATTGACGAAGCAATTCCTTTGACAATCCCCCAATTCTGCGTTCACGTATTACTATTGACACTATTAAGCTGGTAGAGTAACTACCTTATGACAACATTAATAAATCTCACCAGCTATAAACTGAGCAGGATCCATTCTATATCAAGGATATGAGAAACATAAAAAGGATTAGAGGACTTAAATATCCTGACCCTACTGATGACTATTCCATATCTACATGTATCCTTTTTGTGTGATTGCAGATAGTAGTGAATGCTCTCATGTATGCCATCCCCTCTATCTTCAACGTGCTGCTGGTGTGTCTTGTCTTTTGGCTCATCTTCTCTATAATGGGTGTTCAGTTCTTTGGAGGAAAATTCTTCAAGTGTGTGGATGAAGAGGGGAATCTGCTGCCCCTCAGTGTAAGTTACCTTCCTCATACAATTCATTTTTCAAGTAAAACACTTTTTTTTATTAAATTGGCTTCTGGTTTTTATTTGGAATTTCACCTGTTCCTATCATAATTATATAGCATTATATAGATTAAAGGTGTTCCGACTAACAATGCTGCATGGAAAAAATAATTATAATTTTTGGGTTAAAGAAGATCACTTTTGCCAGACTTCTTGGTATCTTCAGTTATTAACTAACTGTACAATTTTTATATATATTATTATTGATCTATTATTGTTATTAATATTATTATTATTTTATTATTTATTTGTATTGTTGCTATTTCTGACCTCTGCCTGGAAATTTGATGAAACGGGCTCTTGTTTAAATAAATAAATGATAGAAGAGCATATTATATCTCAGGTGCATGTATAAAGAGAGGTATCTTCAAAACTGTGGAAAATGAGATATCTAGCCAGAAATGATACAGATTTACAGCAGAACTCCAATTATCCATTTAATTTGGACTACACCCGATTTGGATAATCATATATCTGGATATTTGGATAAATATTGAAAAAAAAGGTCATTTCTTCAACAACAACAAATTAAATTGTACAGTACCGTACTTACATAAAGCATCACATCATATTGATCAGAGTCAGTTGTCTAACTGACAAACTGTTAATTCTGTTGGCTAAAAGTTTTGCTTTTTTGCAAATAATTTCGGTCCTCAAAGAGGGATTCCCAATGTTGGTGTTGCAAAACACACTTGAATACGGCCTCAAAGTGATCTGGATAATTAGCAATCCAAATAGTTGGAGTTCGGGTAATTGGAATTCTACTGTATTTTTTTTTTTTATTGTAGTGTATAGAGAAATATCTCGTTTCATTAATAGTTATAAAGTAATATTGTAGTGTATTAAGGGATAATTGACCACCGGCATGGTCTCGTGGTTAGCGGCGCTGACCACAGATCCGTTGGCCCGGGTTCGATTCCTGGTACATCCTCGGAATTTTCTGAGGTAGGGAGGTCTGGCAGGGGTGCACTCTGCCTCATGATTCATTTTGAGGAGCTACTTGATAGAGAAGTAGCAGCTCCAGTAATGGAAACCACCATTAACACCTGTGGGTGTTGGCATGCTGACCACATGCCCCCAATCCTGCCATCTGCCTGTGGTAGATGACGCAGCAGTCGGGTGGTAGGCCGAATCCCTCCAGGGATGTAGTGCCACGGAGTTTAGTTTTTTAGTTTTATTAAGGATAAATGTCATTTTTCTCAATTCATAGAGTGTAGAGCAGTATAAGTTCATTTGTTGTTGAGATATCTCTCTTTACATTGGTTGAGCTAGGTCTATGCTCAAATTATTAAAATCATTCCTTACCCCATTATGCACTGAAGTTTTACTAGATACCTCTCTATTCATTAGGCTCTACTATGTTTATCTCATAAAACTTTAATGCATAGTGAAGTAAGTAATGATTAAAATAACACCCTTCATTTAATTTTAAACATTAACATTAATAAAAACATTATTTTTTTGGGAAAACACAAATTACAATTTCACAATACATACAAATATTATAATTTATAATGAAAGTAGATTTATTTTCAATGCAAGATCTGAGATATTCAATTGAGGATTAATTAAGTTTTTGGACTTCGCTGTCTTTCCAAGTTATAATTAAATCTCATTTTATAATGAATGCAGCATACTGTTTGAACTTCCAAAGAAAAAACATTAACTAATTATTCAAATAGATTAAAATGAACGTTATTTTGCTCTCGTACTTCTAATGCACCAGCAATATAACTTAAATAAATACCACTTCAAATGTTTCATACTATTTTTACCCCTTCTTTTTGAGGAACAAAATTGGTAAGTTAAGTAACATAAAATATTCAGTTGGATATTTAATGTCTTAAGCTGTGGACAACTTTATAACTTTTGCACTTAATAAAAGAAAAATATTCAATTAATTCTGAGATTAATGTCATTGTCAGTTTATTACTTTTTACATCAGTCTTCTTACTTGTTTCCTGTTTTTACTCACATCTGTTTTTTTTCAGGATGTGCTTGATATAAAAGAGTGTGAGGATAAAAATTATAGTTGGATAAATTCTAAAATTACATTTGATAACGTGGGAAATGCATACCTGGCGTTATTTCAAGTGGTAAGTATGTTTTTTTTATGAATTAATTAATAATATGTATGCTAGATATGTGTTCATGAAACCACAGTTATTGTCAAGATATACATTTTCAATTTTCCTGATGAATTTCACCTGTTTATGTACCTATATTTTTCATCTGCAGTTGCACTAATTTTAGGTAAATTCAGAAACTATCTTAAATGCTTGTAAATTTTAATGAAGAGTGTCAATCTAACACAGGAGTCATTGTGTCCTGTCTTACGTCCCTTTCAGTTCATATTACAACACCACTATTTTAATCTCTAGATTGTTTGAAGAAATTCTTCCAATATTATGCTTGTTCCATCATCCATACATACAAAGATGGCTCTTATTATTTGCATTGCTTTTGTAGTTTACGACTCCAACTACTATTTGTAACTTTTATGTATGTAAATTAACGGATTAATAAAACCGTCTTCTTCTTTAGCGCTACAGCCTAAACTGAGCCTTGGCTTTTCTCAGCCGTTGCCTACTCTCTTCTCAGTTTGCAGTATCCCTTTCCAGATTCCTACTACTCAGCAAGCTTCTCACGTCTTGTTGTATCATCTCTTCCTTTTGTTTGTCAATTGGTTTATTTCCATTATTTTTTCTTTTTTAAGAATTGTAAGGGTATACTTTGAGATCTACAGATATGTATATGCAATGACTTACAGTTGACTTACAGCCACACACTCAGTGGCTCAGTAGAGCAGGATTATAAAGTGGGCTTATCATTAGATTTTATTTTTAAAAAGTTTAAATTGTTTGTTTTCTGTTAAAGGCTACCTTTGAAGGATGGATGGAAGTTATGGCAGATGCAGTGGATGCAAGAGGGGTAGATCTGCAGCCCCAGAGAGAAGCTAATCTCTATGCATACCTATATTTCGTAGTTTTTATTGTGTGTGGTTCCTTCTTCACCCTTAACCTCTTCATTGGTGTCATCATCGATAATTTTAATATGCTCAAGAAAAAGGTGAGTCATTTTTTTTGTATAGCTTAACTTTCTCCAAGTTTTAAATATTTTGGCAGAAATGTAAATTACACGATCATAAAATAAGTTCTCATGCCTTATTTGATTCACAGGTAATTACACCTGAAATTGTGTTAAATATTGGCCAAGAGAATTTATTGCTGATATTATAGAGTGTAGCTTCTATTTTTTTTGTTTGTGACCTTAACTGTACAACAGAAAATTCAAAACATAGTGCACAATTTAGAGATCTATTATTATTAATTACAAGTTTTGGATTACCAATCCTGAGTGACAAAACTTAGGAGCCTAATGAGAGATGGCAGTAAAAAAAATAACCGTTTCAAAGTCAGGAGAAGTTACTAGAATATCTTTCTTGAGTTTTAGTATGAATACAGGATATTGTTCTGAGACCCCTTAGAGTATTTCACATTGTGTTGTGGACCTAATCTGACTTATACGTTACTGTTCAATTTCCTAATATTATAATTTTGTTGTTCACCACAGTGGGGAGTTGGTTGCATTATTGCTTTCCACCCTGGCAACTTGGGTTCAATTCCTGGCTGGGACGGGGATTATTTTTCAGAAGTGTTTCCCTTCCTAGAATCAGGAATGGGTGTTGTTCATCCCCATCCTCCATCCTAGAGAGAGACAATGGCAAATCACCACAATATCACCCTTGCCTAAAAGAGCCTTGGCCAAGTCATGGGCATTACCTCATGGCTTTGTTCTGTTTAGACCTGCCTTCAAGCAGAACACTTTTTATTTTATAATTTTGTTGTTTTGTAATTGTTGTTAATGTTGTCAATATTGCATGAAACAACCCAACTACCCCATTCACAACAACTAGGCTGCCTGTATGCTTAGTGTATTATTATAGACTGGAGGCTGTATTTGATGTTGTCTATTAATGTTGTGTATTAATTGTTCACTGAAAAGTATTTGAATTTTAGAGTGATGTTATGGTACTGTATTATGTTTCAGTATGAGGGTGGTGTGCTAGAAATGTTTCTCACAGAAAGTCAGAAACATTACTACACTGCTATGAAGAAACTCGGCAGGAAAAAACCTCAGAAAGTGATCAAGAGACCAATCAATCAAGTTCTAGCAATGTTTTATGATTTGTCCAATTCCAGAAGGTAGGTTGGTAGGTTACAGTATTTTGTAAATAAATACTTCATTTTCTGTAATTGTGTTTAATAGATGATTTTAATGTAATTTATTCTTACAGGTTTGAGATAGCGATATTTGTTTTGATATTCCTAAACATGCTGTCAATGGGCATAGAACATTATCAGCAACCTCATGCGGTGTTTTTTATGCTTGAAGTCAGCAATGCCTTTTTTACAACAGTGTTTGGTTTAGGTAAGTTAAATCTCAATTATCATTCATGTTCATTGAAATGAACGGTAGTAAAAAGTCTAAGCCTTTTGTAAAAAGACTGAATTCAAAATTATGAATTCTGTGGCTTCTATAACAAGTCTAGGGAATCTTCTGTTTTCATGTTTAAGTAGAGTCATGTCATCGAAAGGTATTTTGTGGCCCGTTTCGTCTGAATGAGATACTATGGCAGAGTAGTCAGTGTTGTTTTGTTTCTGGTGTCTGATATGTTCTTTTCTTCTGGCATCCAGAGAGCGTCCCATTTGTCCTATGTATACTTTTCCACATATACATGGATTTGAGTAGACTCCCGCTTTATATAAATGTCAATTTCCTCTTTCTCACTTCTTAAAAAACCTTCCAATTTGTTAATTTTGATGACATAACTCTACTTAAACATGAAAACAGAAGATTCCCTAGACTTGTTACAGAAGTCATAGAAATTATTAAACATCCCCATAACATAAACAGGGAAGATCAGTGACATCTGGCGTGAAACAATTAAAACTTTAAAACTGACGTCGTGACAACTGCGACTGTTTACTCTCCACAGGCACTTATTTTTACTGTGAATCTTTCTCCGAAGAAGGACACGATATGATGTCCGAAACGTTAGAAGACACTAAAAACATGATGTGGCCTAACCCAGATAGCGACAGTGGATTATTTTAATACTCTATATCTTCTTTGCAGAGGCCTGCGTGAAGATCATCGGCCTGCGATTCCATTATTTTACAGTTCCTTGGAACATGTTTGATTTCCTTCTGGTTGTTGCATCCATCTTAGGAATCCTCATGGAGGATATTATGATAGACTTTCCAGTATCTCCCACTCTGCTCAGGGTTGTGCGTGTTTTTCGAATTGGACGCATACTACGTCTTATAAAGGTGAGATTAATTCTTATTTATGCATATATTATTTAACAATTTTTTCAATGCTTAAAGGAAAACAGAACTGTGATTCTAAGAAGGAAAACTTACTAAAACAACATTCAATATAAAGACAGAGATGTAGATATAAATGTCTGCAAAGGGGGGAAGGAGGAATTATTGATTTTGTAAGCAGCTTGTGTATTTCTAAAAGTAAACACTTCACAGTCAGGCTAATTGTTTTGATATTATTGTGTTTTATTTTATTTTTTATTTTACTTAGTTCATCAGAAAATATATATAAAATTATGTTTGTGTTATGGTACGTGTAAAAAAAATTTACAAATAAGAATATGAATTGAGTTATATGAAATATGCTATGTGTAGGCTATAGATCCCAGACCTGGGATGTGAAATGTTAACAAAAGGAATTATGGGAATTGGAAACAGTTTTTCTTTATACCATTCAAATTACTGAAGTGGTGCTGGTTTATTCACTTAAAAGTAATGGATTTTTACTCAGAACGTTTATGTTTTTTGTTCTTTTTTGTTTATGAATTTAAAAATTCTTCTTGCATATTATGACCAGGAAAAAACCTGAATATAATTGCAAAAATTTCTCTTCTACACATAAAAACTGTATAGATATGATTTTTGGCTCTTAAGAAAACCTTTTTTAATTGGCCTAATCATTTTGGCCTGGGATAGACTCAGCCTTTAATAGAGATGAGTACCAGGAAAATATGTTTTGCCTGTCAGTGTATTAGAATAAGAATCATTATTTAAAATCCAAAACAAAACACTCCACATATTTACTTCTAATAATTTTTCCAATTATTTTATAATGAAAAAATCGACATTACTTTTCTTCTGTGTTGCAGGCAGCAAAGGGGATCAGAAAATTATTGTTTGCTCTGGTGGTGTCACTGCCAGCACTGTTCAACATCGGAGCATTGCTTGCACTCATCACTTTCATATATGCCATCATCGGGATGTCTGTATTTGGGCATGTCAAGCAGCAGGGAGCACTGGATGACATGGTCAACTTTGAAACGTTTGGGCGCAGCATGCAGCTTTTATTTAGGTATGTTACAGTTATTATTATTATGTACATCAGTAGCGGCTTATGACTTCAAAAACTGGTAAACTATTTCTGGATATGACTGCCATGTTCCCCACAAACAGGCTGTGACACCAAAAAAATAATTTGCTCAGATTTTTTAGAAAGGTAATTTTATGTATTGAATTTGAATTTAGCCTGGGCAAAGGCCTCCTGCTGATCACAGGGAAGCTCAGATGCACTCATTAGGGGAGCTACTCCTAAAGAGCGTTGTGCTACGATTTCACTATGTTTGGTCTCATTCTTCTACTTGCAAAATTCCTTTTTCTAGTTCTTTCCACTGATTCCTGTTACTGGCCTGCTGTGTCCATTGTTTTCCTGCTCGTTGTGTGAAGAGGTCTGCCCATCTTGTCCTCTGTCTCCCTACGTGTCTTCTCCCTATTCGTGAGTCCCACATGGTGGTCCTGTAGGTCCATCTTGTTTCTTCCATTCTTGCTACATGGCCTCCCCACTTCCACTTGAGATGTTCTGCTGTCGAGACCACATCCCTCATGCATGTTCGTCTTCTTATCGCCTCATTATGGATTATGTCTTTTATTGTTACATGAAGTATCTTGCGCTCCATTCTCCTCTGGCAGGTTAGTAGCCTCTGTTTCGTATTTCCATTTAGCGACCAGGTTTGACTGCCATACAGTAGCACTGGCAGGACACAGGTCTCCAACACTTCTGCCTTTAGGCTTGTTCTTAGATTTGTATCAGTCAGTATGTGCTTTAAGCTCCAGAATTTCTTCCAGGCTTGGCCAATCCTTCTTTTAACTTCCTTTATATATAGACATATTAATTTTTTTTTCTAAGAATTTAACAATTTATTATTTTCCAGTATGATTATAGAGAATGATATATTCATAAAATGTGCTTAGAAACTTTACTAATATTTGGAGTTTGATTTAGAAAGAAAATCAGTCCGAAGTTATATCTCTTAATGCTTTTAGGCCCACCATTTTACTTATTACTGGCTCTGATAAGTAGAGCTTAATTTTATTAAATATTATGTTATTATTTTATTTCAATGTTCCATGTAACAGAACAGTAGGCCTAAATATAATTCACCCATACTGACTTGACTTTCAACAGCATTGTGGGCTTAGCAACTCAGTTAATTCTAGCTTTATCTTAGATGAGTACTAATTGTACTAATCCTGATCACCTGTATGGTCTCGTGGTCAGCATAACTGGACATGGATTTGTAAGTTCACTTTTGATCCCTGGTACCTCCTTTGATTTTTCTGAGATAGGGAGGTCTAGAACAGGGTGCACTCAGCCTCTTGATTCAAACTGAGAAGCAATTTCTTTAAGAAGTAGTGACTTCGGTCACAGAAACCATAATTAATGCTGACCACATACCACCCAATCCTGCCATCTGGCTATGGTAGATGATGCAGCAATCGGGTGGTAGGCCTAATCCTTCCAAGGATGCAACATCACTGTGTTTTTAATTGTATTTTTTCTGTATGACTGCCAAAAACTTGCTTGTAATTTAAATCCACTAAGGAAAAATCTTTGAATTTTTATGAATTATCTGCTCAGCCTGATATCAGATCCTTGTGGTATTCAAGAAAATAATATAAAACCATTGTTTGATAATCAATTGATTCAAACAGACATAAATTTTCATTAAATTATAGTACGGTAGGGCGTACTGAATAAAGTACAATCAAATTATACGGTACAAAACAAATGCTGGGCAATTCTGGATTGCATTGATTGGACGTTTAGGTTAATGACATCAGCTGGTTGGAATGATGTGTTGGAATCACTGATGATACAGCCTCCAAACTGTGACCCAACTTACAACAACCAACCAAATGGCAACTGTGGCTCACCTCTTCTAGCAATCACATACTTTACAAGCTTCATCATTATCAGCTACATGATTGTCATCAACATGTACATCGCCATCATCCTTGAGAACTTCAACCAGGCTCACCAAGAGGAGGAGATTGGCATTGTGGAGGATGATCTTGAGATGTTCTACATCCGGTGGTCTAAGTGAGTTTTGTTCTATCTTACTGCCATCAGCAAACAACTTTTTTATTTCAGAATTTGCTTCACTCTATCGATTGATGATAACAATATAAAAACATACAGTTTAACAGTAATAAATTGATCTACATAACAGCTTTCTTAGCTTTTTAAAGAATCTTTTTTTTTAATATTTCTAACAGGATGTCTTTTCCCTTTGAGTTTTCCCACAAAATAAGGCCAAAAATTATTTAAAAATGTTGGTTAAAATTTAAATCAGTTTTATATTCCTTAACTAGTCGATAAAATGCACCCTACATTTCTATCAATTCAATAGCATGCAAGGTAACATGCAAGGTATACATATTTAAAAATAAAAATAAACTTTTATTTCAAGCCAAGAGTTCCTTTTTAGATAAATTAATAACATCAAAGACAGTAACACTTAGATTCAAAAGTAATGCCATGGATTCAAATCTATATTTTGAAGTTATAAATACTTATCGAAGTTCGAAGAAGCACCTGGTCATTATTATTAATAATAGATTTACAGATTTGTTAATATCTTCTGTGCATGAATTCATAAGAGACAAAGAAGGATAATTGAACTGAATTCTAACTGATTGTGGGATGCTCAGCGAAGGAACTTCTGAAAGTAGGCCTACTGCTGTTTTCTACTGTTATGCAGAAACATTTTTGCCAACTTATTGTCGAGCTTCCCTGGCATGGGGAACATATAAATTCTACCATGTATAAATTCTCTTAAGTGAAAAAAACCTTAAATCATCAGTGCACAGTTTGAGTACATTCAATTTATCCTTCACTGTTTCTAGTAGTGTGCTAATATGATTCTCATTTCTTTCTTTTTAAGCAAATATATTATGTTATTTTAAGCATACTAATTAAATTATCTGTGTCTAGATATGACCCTCATGCTACGCAGTTCATAAGTTTCTCTCAGCTGTCTGACTTCATAGCAAGTCTGGATCCACCTTTGGGGATTCCCAAACCTAACACAGTTGCACTTGTCAGCTTCAACCTGCCCATAGCCCGCGGCAACAAAATACATTGCCTTGATATTCTGCATTCACTTGTCAAGTATGTACTTGGCCATGTTGAGGAGACTGAGGAGTTCAAGAAGGTTAGTGACGCACAAGTAAGTTGACACGCAGCCAGGATTTTGAATCGATCCGTAAATATTGATTCCATATTAATTCTGTTGGAGCGAATGTGAAACCATTCAGTAAAAGTAGTAAGTTGGAGCGATATTGGAGTAGGCTTGCACGTAGTACAGTAATTTAGGAACAGGGTACAATAAGGTGTCAATTAATTATGTCCTGATTACAATAATAATAATAATAATAATAATGTTTTAAAATAAAATTTACATCTATGCAAACCTCTGATTACCCATAGGTGAATTATCCGGTTTGTGGATTATCCATTCAAGGATCTTTCTCCTTTTTTAACCCTTTGGGAGCAGAATTCAGATATAGCCAGGTGCAAAAATTTGAATTTTCCACACTTAATTTCGTCATGTTGTGAATAGAGAATATTATATGGCTTCTTGAGGAACCAAGTAACATTCTCTATGCATAATATGGCAATAAAGTGCCTGCAATTTGAAATAATGTGCAAGAAATTCAAAATTTCCCACCCAGTTTATTCTAATATTTGGATTATCTGAGATTATTTATTATTCATGCATGTCACGGTCCCAATTAACACGGACAATCAGGAGTTTGCCATAACTCAAATTAGCTTCTAAGATATACCGGTAATGGAAAATCCTTTTTAATGTGGAATGTTTAAATGAACATCCATTAGAGAATAATATCTCATTTGAATACCTCTATTTCTGCCATTTATTTTAATGATTGTCTAAAAATGGCCGTGTACTGCTGTTTTGGCCTGTACCCGGGTGTGTTTGAATTTTCTCCAGTGAAGCTCATTTTATACTCAAAAAGGTGCAAATCATAATATGACTTCATTATGACATAAATGCAAGTTTCGTGTCTTTAGATTTACAGGTATGTATAAGAACTCCTGCAGCACAAAATTCTGACATATGTTACTGGACGAAATAGCAGTACTTAACTGGCATTAAATAAATATAATAAAAAAAACAAATTATTTCCTAAGCATGCTTTTATGAAATAATCAGCAAGAATTCAAAGATAGTGAAATTTATCATTAGATCATAACATTGCAATCAGGATAATTTATTGAGACCATATTACAGAGTAACACATTTAGGTCACAGTAGGTATTCTTTTAAATGCATGATTAATTATATTTCTATCAATTATAGGTGTAATAAAACTGTCCTTCATTCTACATTCTACTTCCAGCAGTCTGTTAGCATTGAAGTCCTAATAAATTTCCTGTACGTCTTTCTACTAGCTGTGTCCCCTTCCTCCAGGTGCGGCTCATAGAACACATCCCTTTGGTAAAAATAACATTTTTAAAAGCAAGTAAAATCAGGAAGAAGTTGTTTTCAAAATTACAACTTTCTTTGCAACCATTCCTATTTTTGTTCTCATTTATTTAATAATACTAGCATTGAATCGACTGCCAGCCTGGCCTTGTGGCTAGTGTCGCTGACTACAGATCCGTTGGCCCGGGTTCGATTCCCAGTACCTCCTCGGATTTTTCTGAGGTAGGGAGGTCTGGTAGGGGTGCACTCAGCCTCGTGATTCAAATTGGGGAGCTACTTGATAAAGAAGTAGCAACTCCGGTCATGGAAACCACCATTAATGGTCATGGGTGTCAGCATACTGACCACATGCCCCCCAATCCTGCCATCTGCCTACAGTAGATGATGCAGTAGTCGGGTGGTAGGTCTTGTCCCTTCGGGGATGCTAGTGCCACAGAGTTACTTAGGAGTTAGCATTGAATCACTACCTGATTTCTTTATCTTAAATTAGTCTTCCTTTTCACCTTAATAATTAGCAGGTTTGTTACTATAATAATATTGGTCTAATCAAACTGCTACTAGCAGAAACACTTTTAACAGCAGCTGTAGATTCACGAATTATAAATACATGAACATTTATTTTTTGTCTTCTTCAATAGACCTTGATAACCTTCCCTCCTGTGCGATAAGACATAAATAAGACATAAATAATACTCCCCTTATGGTCCAGAGGTTAGCATTTTATCCTAAAAATTTTCTGAGATAGGGACATCTAAAACAGAGTGCAATAGGACAACCAAGGGACTATAATACTTGATGCAGAGGTACTACACCATTCAAAGCGAAATCTTTATTAACAACAATGGGAGTTGGCATACTGACCTCAGGCAGTTCAATGCTGCCATTTACCACTGAAGACAAACATTAAAGGTAGATGACACGAGGCGTCTAGGAGCAAACCCCAACATTTCCACTTTTTATCGAAAATGTGTTTTGTACTTATATAGCTTTTCGCCATTCCAACCTATCGTTTCATGTCACAACTCAATGCAAGTCATGACATTTCCCATTCATTTCATGCTGATGAAATTAGGATGTACATGCAAACCCTGTCATTTCCTCATAACTATGAGGTGCAAACAGCTACATTTCCCTGCAGCCAATACTGAATCATTCTGGTGTCATGTGATGACCATAAGAAGTGTATCCAGAATAAATAATGGAGGCCAATTAGTAATAACATGATAAATAAAATGTAGTAACCATTTTCACAATAACAATAGCACAAATAAAAGAAAGCATGTTGATACTGTATGGTATTTAGAGCATTTAGGAGCAAACATAGACATTTCCAATATTTAAGCTTATTATTTTAGTATATTTGAATTTATTCTTGACACTGGCAGATGCATGTGACATTTTGTTACAACTTAAAGCCACCTGCAATATCTAAAGAATCTTCTTATAAATCAATAGTTTCGACATGTTTTTCTTATTTCCTGTAAAATTTAGATACTGGTCAGGAGATGTCAGTCCTTCCATAGGCTGTGGTAAATACCAGTATCAAAACATTTTTTTTACAATAAAAACAAAAATAATCTTAATGCACTTAACAATTTTGGTAGTGTGCAGTTAGTTGTATAAATAGAGTATAAAAAATAAGACATTCAGTCTTTCTTTTCACTATGATACATGGATCTGGCAAAATATTGACCTACCATGTGTTATTGTCACTTGTCATCTTAATTGCAATAATTATAACAGATATTTCATTGATAATGTGTTGTTAAAAATCATGTTTCAACATGTACAGAATGCCAATGTCTCAATAATTAATCTAAAACAAAGTACAATATCTTGATGTCATTGCAGATATTTATCACCATCAGGGTAGCATGACTATTATTTGTGCACCTGCACAATTATGATGATTGAAGCATAAATTTAAGTTGTTTTGCCCTAAGATTCTTTCATTTAGTCTTGGTGTTACAAAAGCATTCCTCCATTACTTTTCATTGACACTTTGTCAACGTTTCCATGTTGCTTAAAAATTTATCACAAAAGAAAATCATGATATTTGGAAGCTGTGGAATAATAATCAACATCATCTAGTTACTGTTTGATTTAGGTAGACAGATTTGAGTAAAATGAATGGCAAGTTTTCAATTTTATTACAACAAACGTATTAGTTCCTAAAGTAACTCTCCAATTCAAAACCCATGAGCCATGCCTGGCCTCCTTTCTCAGCTTTTTGATCAGTAATGTCTACCTTGCTCAGTGGTAAAATGATTTTATTAATTGAAATTGTATTAGCTGTGTCGTTATCTATACAACTCAGATAGCCTACTTCAAGCCATCCTTAATTTTGATTTTTCCATCTTTACCTTCTCATGTTTTATTCACTATTCTTCTTAGACATTCTTCAGATATTAATTGAGATGCAATTTTTGTAGTATCTGGCCACTGTTCAACCTTTAATAGAAGAATTGCCAGGTAAATAGTGTTAAATGGCTGTATTTCTCTTTTAATTTCTTCTTATTTCTGATTTCTATGTTGTGAGCTTTGTCTATTCTGTGCATGATTTTTTATGTGGAGAAAAATTTCAGTGCTGAGAAAATTACCTTATTGTTCCTCGTTCAAAACTAAGTAAATCATATTCTTAGAAGCAACTGAACCGAGTCGATATGTTTCAATCAAAATTGGTATTAAAGAAACTAGATTCTGATATTGCAAATTACATAGCTCAGGGCTTTCATCCTTTCGACATGTGCTGTTGTCCAAAATAATGAAAAGTACATTACCGGTATATTATTTAAATAATTTATTAATTTTACTAAATTTATAAAACTATGGCATATGCTAACTAATTTTCGTCTCTTAAAACAGCCTGGTTTGCATTCTCATAGTTAAAAACATTATCCTATTCTTTGTAATTTATGGTAATATTTTTTTAAAAAACTCAAACAAACATTTAAAAATAAAATTAATTAATTTCACAGTCAATGTTAATACGTAGTAAATAAATAACTTTTCACCATTTACACTTTCCCACAATTTACACTTTTTCTGCTAAGTCCTTGAAAAGTGTAAAAGAAGGATTTTACTGAATAATGCACAATAATTATTATACTAGGTATTTTGTAAGTAACTGATCACTTGAAAAATTGATTAATTTGTACAATTTTTTGCTGTACTGTACATCTCTTTTAGTAAGAATCTTTTCTGGTGCCACACATTCAATTCAATTAAGTGTTTGCCTGTCACTTCTATTTAAAGATGAATGAAACTGTCAATATGAAATTGGTGTAAATTTCAATAAACTCGATTCATAGAAGAGATAGAAAGATCTGGTCAGCAACATTCTGCAACAGCTGAGGAAAGCATTGTAAATATTTGCTTGGCTGCCACGATCGCCTGACTTAACTTTCTTCAATTTATTTTTATGGGAACATGTTAAGGATTATGTGTTTGCAAATAAGCTTCACACATCCCAAAGTGATGGAAATGATTTTGCATGCAATGCAAATGGTTGTTCCTGAAATTCTCTTGAAAATACACAAGGAAATGGCCCATCGCTTCCATCTGTGCATTCTCTGGGGCAGCAAATGCATAGCCAAATCGAGTGTGTGGCACCGAGAGAGCCAATTAGTCAATTCTTCAAATGATCAGTTACTTATGAAATACGGGTACCCTGTATATTAACACACAGTATTTACAGTGAAGAATATACAAGCATTCAGGACTAAATCCTAGGTTAGAATAAACAGCAGGAACCTACTTAATGCATAAGTAAGATGGGAGAAAAATTAGTGGTATTATCAAAATATTCTTGTATTATAAAACAAAGTTCTTTATGTTCCTTTCTTTACCAGGAATTGAAAACATTAACATCTTGGTTCTCCTTAGAAGAATATTCAGAAATCTTAATGAATACCGTACCTTATAAAGCCTACATAAGTAGTTTTCTGTTGTTGCATGTATGTATTGTTGAGTTATAATGTTGTTATATTCTTGTGTTGTGTCCACGTCTTTAAACATAAATAATTTTTAACATATTGAAGGCATTGCAGGATATATAGACCTATCGTAGAAAATATGCTAAGGATTCCTAAAGAAATAAAATCTTGAATGTAATGTGAACTAGAATCAGTGCCCACAATAATTCTGACTGCCTCCTTTTGAAGTTCAAAATGACACAAAGTATAATTGCAGTTCTCCCATAAGAGTATGCAATTTGACATGAAGCTTTGAATACAATCATAATAGACTCTATTCAGTCTACAATTTCCTGTAGTTTATGAAGCATAAAAATACTTTTTTTTAATATACTGGCAACTGAATTAATTATGGGAATCCTAACCACGTCTCCTTGCTAAAGAATTGAGAGCATTAACAGTAACATGTAATTCCCTAGCTGATATCATAGGTTTCTCTTATTGCTTAAATAAACGTACGTGACATTGAGTCAATTTTTGTGACACTTCACTTGAGTCATCTATTTGGAGACTAGTTTCAAGAAATTTTTTCTCCCATATTCATTCCATTTTGACTGCTGCTTGTTGCTGTTGCTACTTGACAGCAGCATAGTAATATAAAGTATAGTAATATACTTTCTATTTTATATTACTATATTAGAAAAACTTCACTATTACTAACTTCCTGTAATAATTAATATTTTAAGTACCGTACGTGACATTATTCGGATTGATAAAGGAAAATAAGAGGCAAACTAATAAATACCAGTATGGAACATTTTCAAGCCACTTGCACGTTCTAGCAGCAGAAAATTTGCAAACTCGTTGCAGAAACACATTTAATAATAAGTGCTTTCATTGTAAGCTGCATGATAGTTCAACATTTTCAATTACTGGTAGTATTTTTTGAAACATGTGTAGGTATGTGCTTATTAGTGACTTCTGTATGACTAATTTTGGTTGAGAATATCTAGATTGAGAGTGCCAGTCTCCACAATTTCTATTTGTACACTGCATCACTTTAGTGAGGTAGGGTGACCATAATTTAAAACAAAATAAAATGTTAACTTTACTGTTTAATGAATTGAATAAAACTGGATTCTCTTGTTACTTGAAGATTTGTTATATATATGTTACCGGCAATGTGTGAAATCCCGGTATTCTATAGAATGCCTAGGTAATGGATAGAATTCCTGATGGTTTTAGGCAAACTATGAAATATAAGTTTTTTGTGAAAATGTTACATTACTTTTCCTAGGCATTCTATACAATTCCTAGGCATTATACAGAATGACCAGTACCGTTTAGGCACAATGTTAAAAGGGGAACAAAATTAAAAGCTTTTATTAATTAATACGCATTTGAAACTGAAAGAACAAAACTACGAAATAAAACACAGGATATTCTTACCGGAAAACAATGAAAGCAGAACTGAGATTGAAGTACTTGTTACAGTAAGTACTCACCTACCAATGATATTGCAACCTAATTTTCTCAGCAGCTTGTCTTATTCATACAAAGAAGTCCTACTACGTAATTACAGTTTTAATTTTTCATTCACCGTATCTCAATATAGAATGATGATTTCAGAAAATGTGTTTCTTTTTTTACGAAATCTCGAATCTCTGATAATGAATCTCGCATAGCAAATTTAGCAGACTATTTAATTTTCCTATTTCAAAAAGTCTAAATACATTTTAAAGATATGAGTGACATAAAGTAGAAATTATTTCGTACAAAGTGATTTTGTTAATAATTTCAGTTCAGGGTACTTGGTTGTTTGCTTTTTTTAAAACTGTTATACAAATTTATCTTCAATTCTACTCCATTGACATATTAGTTCCTCTTTATGTGTTTAGTCTATTTTGTCCTGCCGATCTGAGTTCAATCAATTATCAATCATCATCATTGTCTATTATTAAACAGTGGTGGTAGGAAAAAATGGCGGTATTAGGCGTATTATATACTTTGCCAGCAGACAATCCGGCAAAGTAGACAATGCCTGGGCAATGTATAAAATATCAATCATTTCATACTTTGACGTTCAATTTTAGGCAATCTATACATTACCTAGGTATTCTATAGAATGCCGGATTTCACACATTGCCGGTAACATATACAATATTAAAACTTCACACAAAAAAAAAAAAATAATGAAAATGGACCAGCAAAATACAAAATACAATAGGTAATGGTAATCAATGTTTTCCAATTGCAATTTCCCAAACAGTATTGTAAGTAAAGGGTAGACTAACAACTTAAGTCAGAAAATGGAGTTCCAGGAAATTCACATACAAAGTTTATAAACTACCAAATAAAAATGTGTTCTTGTTATAATAAAAAAGAAAACGTCTTATATTCAAAATCTATGAAGTTATTTAATTTAAAACTAAATTTAGTAAGCAGCAGTGGCAGCTCGTGGCTGGGAAGTTAGGTGAAGAACTAGTAAGGAAAAATAAATATATTTACACACGCTTTTACAATTAATAAACACACTCTATATATTCAGGATTCATAAATAATGGTAATGATTAATTTCCATACAATTCCCCCCTCTCAAAAAAATAATATAAGTTATATAAAATATTAGCTTAAAGGACCAGGCATCACCTGAGTTTTGTATTCTGATTTTATTTTAATGGGAACTTTTGGAGAACTTTTAATTTTCAAAATCTAGGTCCTTATATGGCTATTTAGAGTTCAAAATGTGGAAGAACGACTTACCACAATCAGATTATTCCCTCAGAAACTGCTTAATATCAATGTTTATATCTTATAGGGGATGAAAACTGGAATGGGTCGTTTGGCCAAATTTGAAGTAGACCATCTCTGTCTAGTTGTCTTGAGGGATGGCATGTGAAATGTGGTAAAAATCGGTCACAGACTGAAGATTTGTACAGATATACAATAAGGGGTTTAAAAACACATAAGCCTAAGAGGTGGTTTCTTCAAATTTTCTCGTGGTTCTCATATGTAAAAGTTGTTAAAACTGATCGAAGTATATCAATTTGTATAAAAATAGAAATAGAAAACAGCCAAGGGGCGGTTTGTTTAGATATTATTATTGCCTTTAATTTTCCCTGATTCTACAGAGTCCGTTTAAGAGATCTATTAAAATCTGTCAAAGATTGCTAATTCTTATAAAGATTACATAAAAGGGGAAGCAGCTATCGGTCATTTTGTTGCCTAGAATGTCTCTTGATTCTACAGGGTCTGTGTGTAAGGTCTCATATTAATTGGTCAAAGAATCTAGATTTGTCCAGAGATCATCTAATAGGAGTAGAAACACTTAAGGGGTAATTTTTTCCAATAATAGTAATGCCTAAAATTTTCTACTGGTTCTATTGGCACTTTCTGTGAAGCATTAACTTGTGATATAATTCACAACTAAAAGGTACCCTCAAAATTTAAAAATTAAAAGATGAAATAAGACATGCAATGAATCTATTACACAATCTGAGCTCTAAAAAGTATCCAACAATTTATTACAAATTCCAAAGGAGACCATTTTCAGCAATACCGAAGTAAACAGTGAATAGGTAAAAGATATTTCTAAAATTGTTATTCATGCTAACAAGAATGTGGATGATAGAAAGCACTATCGGCACTCAAGCTATGATAGGAAAGAAATTTGTCTGCTGGCTTACACCACTGTGAAGTTTCCTCATAAATAGATCACATTGTACTAAATGTTAGTACCATATTCGTTTCGCAATTTGAAATAATTATTATCATATTTGTCAAAGAGGGAATGGTATTCTCATCCTTCCATCCAGTTTTATGTCTCTCACAATTCAAATATATATTAAACAGACCTGGATGAAGTCAAGATTTTTTAAAGAGTACAAATGCTTCCAAGTTTGAAAATTCAAAATTAGACTTCAATACCTTACGAGGACATCTAAGAACAGTAACAGTCCCATCCCAATGAATTACTGAAAGAACATTGTCTGGTCACTCTATAATTGCATTTGTTAGGCTATTTGGTATATATGTTATATTTATGTTATAACAATGATTTGCATGTGTATTATAGTTATTTTTACAATCAAGTATTTACACCATTTTTTGTCCAGTATTATAGCATAGTTATTTTTATTGATTTTTTCTTTAAATGTACCGTACCTACTTGTTATTTTAAGTAATTCATAAGTTTTTTTTATTTAATGGTTATTTAATAGATAGGCTATGTATTTTTTGTGTGATAAGCAGGGGCAGATATTTATGGAGATTGATTTTATCATGTGTGTTTTTAATATTAACGTATTCAGAGATTGTTAGAGATTGTTCTATGGTCTTGGGAGAGATTAATGAAAATTGTGCAAAATAACTTTATTTTTAAATTGTATTATTAACTCAGTACGAATATTACTTTCCAATATCACAAATCTGGACAATAGTTAACATTCTTGGAATGGTGTGATAAGGTGAAGAAAATATAATTAATTAATAAACATAAATATATTTTGTTCAATTCAGGCCTACAGAATTATTTATTTAATTTATAATGTTTAATTTTAAATTTAGTTCGTCTGTTACATTCAATAGTAGGCCTACTTGAATTTATGAAATTTCATTTTTTCACTACCCATTGTTTTCACTATCAATAGATACTGTACATGCAATCTCGAGCATGTTCACAAGAAAATGAGTATGCACAGACAAACAAATTTAGGGCACCTGAAAACGTGTATTTATGTTGAAAATGCAACATTGAATTTCAGAGTCAAACAATAACGAACTACCTTTACGTATAGTACCTACAGTAGGCCTACTGGTAGAGGAACTAATAACATTTTGAATTCCTTTTGTTCAAAAAATCTAACAATCTCAAAGTCACCTAGGTCATATTTTGCTGTTAAGTGTTCATTCCTTATCTACTGTAATGTACCATACTTATTTCTGTACTTGTCTACTGTTTGTGTAAATATTATCCAAACTATGTATTGAACAGTTCACTGAGATATGTTAGAATATTGGTGTATTATATCAACTTTGTTTTGTTGCTGGGTTATTGATTGGGTGGTCAGTTTAAAATGGTTGATCAAAGTGTTTATCACAGTAAACATCGATATAGAGTATATTTCTAAAAGGGTTGGCCTACCGTTACAAGAAAGTCAATATCGCTCCTCATTCAACTAATTTGATTGCCTATAAGAGATGAATCTGACAGCATTCTCTGAATAGAATATTGTCAGATTCAAATAAAATTACCAGTAAGTGCTCAGTTTAATCGATAGCGGTAAAAGATCGGATTGATAATTGAGAATTGATTCAAAACCCTGGCAGAAACAATGAAGATAAGCGCATCTTACAATGATCAAAATCAACTGATGTGCATCCTTCATCAGGTATAACTGACATCACTCACATGGTTAAAAAATGAAAAAGTTTCAGTATTTGTGAGAATGATAATACTTATCTGACTGCCTCTTGTAGTTAGCGTCACTGACTACAGATTCGTAGGCCCGGGTTCGATCCCCGGTACCTCCTTGGATTTTTCTGAGGTAGGAGGTCTGGAACGTGAGTGAAATTGAGGAGCTACTTGATAGAGAAGTAGCGTCTCTGGTCTTGGAAACCACCCTTAATGACCGTGGGTGTTGGCATGCTGACCACATACCCACCAATCCTGCCAATGGTGTAAATACTTATCTGCCTATGGTAGATGATGCAGGGGTCGGGTGGTAAGCCTTGTCCCTTCAGGGATTTAGCGCCATGGAGTTTTAGATAATACTTCCTATTTACAAAGAAAAAATGGTGACACTTTGTTCAATGTAAATAAACCGTCTAGGAATTTTTATTATATTTGAGAATGCTTTACAAAATGTTGAAATTTGCAGCTGCAAGATCAAATGGACATTAAGTTCAAGAAACAATTCCCCACAAGGAAGGAGCTTGAGATTGTGTCATCCACACGAATTTGGAAGCGACAGGACAAAGCAGCAAGAACAATCCAGGCAGCATTCAGAGAATACATCAGGCAAGTACTGTACTGTTACCGTAATATCTAGGATGTGGTCACAAAATTAGGTAGAAAGTTTATCTATCGGGTTTAAGGATGAATTAGAAATGATGATGTGGGCAGTGAAAAAAACAACAATTTGGTCGCTTGAATTATAATAACTCACTGATAAAGAACTTCATCACTTTTATTAACACTGGATAGAAAGATGTTGTTTGTCTTAGGATCAGTTATTCTCCTGAAGTTTTTAAATTATTTTTTTATTTAACCCTTGAAGCCTACCAGGATGAATGTCCAAGCAAATAGGATGGTTGGGCTGCAACAGCTACTGGTCACCATTATGTTTAACATTCTTTCATTTAATTATTTTCATGCAGAAACGAGGAGTACAGTGCTTTCAAAAATAACTGGGAAAAATTTTAAAAATAAAATGAAACTTAATATCGTCAGAATTTTCTTAACACGTCACTTATATTTGACACTGAACTGAAGACCCCCAAAAGTTGTCATTTAATTATTTATAATTCTATTGTTGCTTAACATTTTAAATCAGATATAAACTAACTGTAAGTATGATTGATTAATGAACTAATATAAAATCTAGCAGCTTGGAATACAAAAATTTTACACGCAAGCAAAATTAATTTTTCTGAATTTACTTAAATAATTAAATATTTTTGTTGCATCTGGATATATTTCTAGCCCTGTATTTTTTTTATTGTGTAGTTTTCTTTTTTACACAAGGGTACTGCATAATTGAATTTCCATATTAAATCCCTATGTAAATCAAACTCTCTCGCACAGGCTACATGCAATATTTTTTTTTATTTTGTTAATATACACTCCACCTATGCTCAGTATGTATTAAAATTTTAAGACATCTAACCTATTTTAAAACATAATTTATCCCTTGACATTTAACTTGTTTAAAATGAGCTACTGGTCTATAAATAAATAAAATACCTATGTACATATAATACAATAGTCAAAACCTTATTAAAATTCTTAACTCATTTAAAAAATGTTTAAAAGTCCTTAAAGTGTTAAAATGCAGATGTCTTCTTACACGACGCGTTTCGACGTTAATTTCGTCATCTTCAGGTATTTTAAGTAATTCGTGCAGACAACACAGTTGCATGTCACATGTTCATCCGTGGGTTGTTCCTCGTGCGATATTGATGCAAGTTTAAATAAAATGTTATTGCTTTAGAAATTTATGAATAAATTATTATTTAACAATCATTGTTTTGTACCAGGTTGAAGAGGGAGAGAGAACGAGAGCCTCTGGATCTGGAGGATGAGATGACACAAACATCAAGTCCAGGTGGGGGTTGGCAGAGTCGTCTATCAGCTTTCCTTCATGTGCATCGTGGCAGTCGTGCTTCATCTCGTAAGTCATCTCGAGCTTCTGATGCCAGTGAGTTGTCCGAACTCGGAGGTGCTTGGCTTAATTTGCCATTGCTCTTCTTATCTGGAGCTACTCAGCAAGCAGAAGACCTGCTGGATCCAGGACATGCGAGTAACAATAAAAATGGGAATGGCAATGTATGCATTACTGTAAGTGAGCCTTCCCCTGATATGGGGCCTATTCTCAACGAGGAAACAAAGCCAGTCTCTAGCTTGGCTCTGCCTGTCAGTGCAAAAGATGAACTAAATGAACCATTGACTGTAGGGGATGTGAGTATTTTAGTTACGCAACCTTCACCTGAAGGGGCCGGTATGCCAGTGGAGAGAAAGGCAGATGAGCGAAAATCTAGTAATTCCAGTGGAGATAGTAATCATCCTGATATGCAAGAACCTCCTCCTGAGAGCAGAACTATGCCTGAAACAACTTTATCATCAGGGACAACCACTGCGGCCTTGGATAGGCATCCACTGGGCCTACTACGCCCTGTAGGGACTGTGCTTTCCTTATTCCCCATGCAGCTGGGCAATGGAGGTGATGTTGGCATTGCACCTCGCAAGCCTGCCTCAGAGGCTGTTACAGGCCCTCTTGATCCACATCCGGTCAGAGTGAGGCCAGGTACAGGACTGTCCTTGCCTCCCTCAGAACCTAGCAAGGCAAAATCATCACCTGAGAGACGCCGAGCAAGGCTAAGACGAAAGCCAAGTGACTCAACATTAGTTCATGTGTTGGTGCACAGGGAGTCGGAAGAATCTGATGACAAAGGGAGCTGATGGGGTGAGGACTAGAGTGCCATTTCTCATTAATCACCCTTCTGTGAAAAGATGGGTAGCGATAGAGTCGCAGTCCTCGTGATGTTATTCCATTAAGTCATGAGATAAATTGTTGACCCCAGCACACACATGCTCAAATTTCCACATACGAGCCCATAAATGCAATAATATTAGTGATAGGTCTTGAAATCGGATGTGCAATTTTGTGCGTGTGTGTGAATGGGGTTTTTAACTGCACCATTCCTGGGGTGCGAAGCCCACGTCACAGGTAGAGAATTGCTGTACCTGGTATCTTGTAAAGTGGACCAAGCAGGACTAAAGAGGCAGAGTGATCAAAGTGAAGAGGTAAGAAAAGGCTGTGTAAAGAGAAAACTTCGTATGCATGTGGCATAGTACATACATACCTACATGTGGTGTACATTAGTCAATTACGGCAGGTATAACATTATAGTCAATTTACCAAGTCGATTCCTTTTGTCTCTTCAATCTCAATTTCGTACAATCAAAAGGATCCCATTTTACTATGCTTCAACTATATCACCTGGTAGCATGGGCCTCATTAGTGAGAGCTATATTTTGTTTGTGTGTTATGAGAGAAAGTAAAAACATATCCCAGTTAATATGAAGAACCGATGGCAAGTGAATGACTTATGAGTGTAATGATAGGCGTTATAATGCCTCTCAGTTTCTTATTAACACAAATGCAGTTTTGATACAAGAAAAGGATAGGAAGGTGATCACTTTGCACACCACATGCTGGACTCCTAAGGAAAGAATGTTGAAGAAAATACTATAGAATTACTAGCTATATAAAGGAAAACCTAGAGAGAAAAATTAAGATAATTATATTTGGTCACTCCATATAATTCCTGAATTTGAGAATTAGCACTTTATGATATACTGCTAATTGTTTTACTACTTTGCTACTATTTACCTAACCTTTATTTTCTTTAGTTTTGTTGTACCGGTATGTCATGGCTTTCATGGACAATTTACAATTTTGTAGTGTAAAAACGTGTTCAGTCTGAAAAGACAAGCCCCTGATACTGTTCTGTTACAAATTTTGTAAATTTTACCAACTTAATTTGCTGCCAGACAAAAAAACTATCATCATTAATGAAATTTTTCAAATCTAGTCAACATAATAGTTGCCAGTCAACTCAGCACAGATGCTATTTTCCCTAATTTGAATGACATATCCCCCCCTTAAAGATAATAATTGGTATTAAAATAACATGACCCTTTTTTTATTAATATGAGTTGATTAACACACTTGAACTTCACTTACCATCATTTGGTAGGATGCGTTTCACAGGCCATTCACCTGTTGACATGTAGTTGAAGATACAGGCGAATGGCCTGTGAAACGCATCCTACCAAATGATTGGTAAGTGAAGTTCAAGTGTGTTAATCAACTCATATTAACAAAATATTTATTCACTTCACTGTGTTAAGCTCCAAACTCTTTATAATATGTATAATATTGAACATGACCCTTGTCCTTGTCCACAAAATAAGCTTCTATTACTTTTATACTTTTTTATAATTTTTAAGCATTAAGTAGCCTATAAACAGACAATATTACTATATACCTCGAATCAGCCTCTGAAATCATTCATAAAGTGACACCAATAAGTGATAGTATGCAAATTTTGTCCCACTTCTATTGATTGACGCTTCTACATTGTTACATAATAATTAACCTCAGGACTTAAATCGAGGGGAATGCAGATATATACCATACCCCTACTTTTTTCTGGAGGGGAAATGATGTACCCCTCTATTTAAATCCATTGTCAATTCCTTCACTGTAAACCATTTATCTCCATTAATGTTTATTAATATCAATGAACCACCGTTAGAAATATGAAATCCAAGGGACTATAGGCCACAACACACTGTTTGAAGCTCCATAGCCATGCAGATGATACAATATTTTGGGTCAGCTTCCATGCAAACTTCATACATCAAGTACTATATCTCATATGTTTAAATTATAAGACAATCACGTTCACTTTTCCTATACCAGTACCAAAATTTAATTAATGGCATGTTCTGATGTTTATTGTAAGTAACTAGCCCACATGGAAGTAAATGTTTACATCAGTCATGTGCCAGCTTGGCTCGCAAGAATAGCCCATGAGCAGCCACAACCAGAACATTAGCGAAGATCTACTGTTTCCCTTTCAAGCATCATACAGTGCACTAGAGTAGAGTGGGTTGTGATGTCACGCTGCCTATGCCAATGCAATGTGTTGTTGCCCACCTAACCGTTCACTGCCAGTTTTCCAGCATCCGCACGCCCCTGGTATACATGGTATAGCTAATGCAGGCATAAGCTTAACCCAGTGACAGTGGCTTGGGATTGGGAAAATATTATTTTAGTATGCTGCTTTAACCGAATTGCTATAAAGACAACAAAATGAATTCCATTAGAAATTTCATTAAAAATTTAAACACATATTTTGTAAAATGAAGCTTAGTTTAGGTTAAAACAACATACTTATTTTTATCACTCAACTTCAACTTCACTTATTAATAGCTTGCGTTAGTTAGTTTAGGTATTTTTGTTAGTTAGGTTTAGGTATTAAGTTTGTTGTATTCTTTATCTTCTAAAGTTAATAATATAAATACAACAGCGACTTGTGGATTTTATTCTGGAAGGGCTCATTCACAGATATGCAAACAAACAAAGAGCACTGAGAAATGTTTATGTATCAAGATATGATTATAATCAGGTATAGGCATACTCATTTATGTCAGTAATGCAGGTTTTTTTATTAATTTTGAAATTTTTCATTATTCGTTGTCAAATATGAACAAAGTAACAAACCAACTTTCTTAAATAAATTGTAGTGAAAAAAAAAATCCTAATCATAAAAGAGTAACACCAAACTGCAGCTTTAACTCCTGACCTTCAAACATAATATGACAAGTAGGTAGATTTATCTAGTATTTCAAAAGGAGGAGGTTGTTGATACAAAAAACATTTTTATTATCTAGTTAACCTTTCTGTGTTGTTTGATCAGATATGCTTATATTTGCTTAGTAGAGAACTGAGCACCTAATGTGATAAATTTCATTTCCATTGTGACTTCAGGTAAGTAAGGCTGTTCATTTACTAGCACATAGTGTTAGTTTTCAAGAGTTCAAGAATTTTGGAAAGGCCAAAACATAGTTGTGTATGTGTTGCATGATATTATAATGTACATAAAGTATTTGCAGTGTGATAGTGTTTGCATACAAATGCTGGATATGATGATGGAATACAGTTTCTTCCTTGTACATTGTATATAATCTAGATATTCACATGATTTATTCTATTTTAGATCCAGAATTTGTATTTACTATTGTATGAAAGCAAGAAGGAAAAGCAAGTCTTTATTATATTGTCAATGAAATAACTACCTTAGGCTCACTATATTTAAAAAATTTAAAAATGGGATACCCTAGCGTATTGTATGGATTATCGAGAAAACAGAACCCATAACTAGTGTTATAAATATTCAGTTTAATAATTAAATTTTAATTTAAACAAATTTCAATATTTGGTTCATAGTGAATGACCAATGAAGTGAACAGTTCTTAACTTTAACCTAGACATCATCACTACTGTCATTGTCAAACTTATTCTAAAGTACATGCGGCATTCTTAGGCCTCCTAATGGATTATTGATAAATTTCATCTTTCTAATAGATCCCAAAAATACTTTTACCTTAATAAATCCTTTCCTAAGCCTTAGCGTATTTGAAGTTGATTAGGCAAAATCTTATTTACACTTCACTGCATCTATTTGAACAAGTCTTTCTTTGATATTTCTGAGAGTTTTGTATTACCTGCAAAAGTTTTGTGTGTTCTAACAGAAAATTATTGAAACTTAGGCTATGGAAGATACATCACGGAAATGTGTTTTGACCATAACCATAGCTTTAACAGTTTCAACATTAAAACCTGTTCTTCTCATCTGACCACATAGAAAAAATATTCATGAAAACGGGACAGTAAAAAATTAATTTTTTTTAAAGGGACATTTTGCAGTCATTTAAAATTGTGTTGGGATAATGGAACCAGTCAATAAAAAGACGACAGTCCCATTAAAAACAGGACATTTGATCATCTAAACTACTTCCTGGACTGGATATAAATCACAAGAACAGGCACTTATCGTTTGATTGGAAATGGCTAGAAACAGTGGAATTTGAGGAGATAGAAAGAAAACTAAAACTAAAAAAAGTTATTTTATATTTATGGAGTTTACAAAACTGTAATGTTACTAGTAGTTTTGTTTGAATGCGAAACATGTCCAATTACATTACAAGAGGTACACAAGTTGAAAGGATTTGAAAACAAAGTTTTAAGGAAACTATTTGGGCCAAAAAGAATGGAATGTCAGGGGAATACAGAAAGCTGTACAACAATAAAATTTGCAGCCTGTATCGCTCTCCTAATATCGTAAGATTAATTAAATGCAGGTGGTTAATATGAGCTGGATATGTTACTCGAATGGGAGTGGAGAGGGGCATTTATCTAATTTTAATGGGAAGCAGAAGGAAAATGACAGTTAGCAGAACTGAGACGAAAATGGGATAATAATGTTAAAATGGATCTAAGAGCAACTGACTATAGAAATTTGAACTGAACAAATATAACCAACCATCAGCTAAGGATAAGGGAGCTGCTTCCCTGGAAACTGGTTCAGCATAAATAATTAATGTAAGTGGGGTAAGAAGTGTTTTTATTGTTCGACTCATCTTAATTTTAATCAAACTGAACAAGTTGACTAAGGACTAATATTTTTTGTCTTCTAGAGTCCATTATGCTCTCATATCAATTCATGAGAAATAAGCAATTTATTTCTAGAGAACACAGATTTAAGAACACAGATTTAAATAGGTGTGTAAAATTTGTTGTACTGATTCGCATTTATAGCATATTCTTTTTACTATTTTTTTCAAAATTCGGGGGGGGGGGATATATCTCCTCGATCCCCCCTCTGCGTCCGCCACTGGCTACAAAAGAGTGTCAGAAACATTTATTTTATCTGTACAACTTCTAATTACTAGCCTGTGCACTAAATATACCAATATTCAATCCCAAACGACTCCTCAGTGCATATGACTTGGAGGCATATCACTGTTGGTCTGTTGATAGTGGTTTGTCCATTAAGCCTTGACATTCAGCCTGGCGCCCCCTTGGTGTCTTTTGAAAACTGTAGGCTAACACCTCATCTCACCATCATCATTCAAACCCCACACTACTCTACATACTTTCATCTCTTCACACCTTCTGCCAGCTGTACACCACCTTGTAATGTGAGTCCACCCAAGTTGTGCATAACTTGAAAATGGGCTACACGCAGACTGGACCCCAAATGCATCAAGGCAACAGAGTTGGCATTGAATACACACACACATTTATTTTAGCAGTTTTACTGGATTCAAAAGAACAAATATAAATATGTTGGTTACTGTTTGAACTAAACTAACATGTACAGTAGAACCCCGATAATTCGAGCTAATTGGGGCTGAGGCTAACTCGGATTACAAAAAACTCGGATTATACGGAAATTTCACTAAATCAATGGGTAAATCGCAAATAAATGTTTAATGAGCACAATAACGGTTTAAATAATAAATAAACAATATAGTAGGCCTACATACCTGTGTTACGCCTGTATGTATATATTGTCAAACATTTCCAATTTGCTACATTGGCATCCTTTAAGGATTAAGTCATTGTCTGACCCATAATGGAGTGGAACGGGAAAGCGATGCTACTAGGAAAACACTTTTAATTACCATTGTAGGGATTACTGTAACAATAGGCCTACCGTATTCTTTTCTGAAAGGATGGGGAAATATGCACTGTACAATTGATTGACACGAGGTCCCGACAAAGAAAGATCGAACCTAACGGTTTCTGTCAATCTGTAATAGAAATGCGTTAGCAGTCTGAAGCCAAGGTTATTTCTGTGTATTATGAACAAAAACCCTAAGTGGGACAGTTTTACCTGAATTTTTGTACATGGAAAAATTGAAAGAAAGCTCAAAAATGTAACACATTCGGAAGTGCGTAAAACTTACTTGCGGACACCGTATAAAAACGGGATTTTACTCTAGTTTTATGGATAATTTTAATTTTCTTAAGACCAGCTCGAATTATACGGAACCTCGAAATACCGGGGCTCGAATTACTGAGGCTCTACTGTACTTCTATAACAATATTATCATGTAATGTCCAACAGAACACAATAATCTGAGGTTCATGAATGCAAATGCATATATCTATGTACTTCTATACTGAAATGTAGTCTGTAACACCTTCATTCATACAGATTTTTATTTAAAATTAGGAAGAAGTTGATTATTAAACAAATTTATATTTATCATGAGAGGGTCCACTAACTGAACTGAAGGCTGCATTGATATTAAATGAAGTAATAAAGTGGTATTAATGCTCATAATACAAAAGTTATAGGAAATTTGTATAAAAAATCTTCAAACTAACTATCAATAGCATTTCTGAAAATGAAGTTATATTTTTCATTCCTCTCCAACTCGTGAATTGCTCATACACTTTTTCATGAACCTCCTTTGATTTTTGAGGCAATGAATTATTACATTCCTCTACAATTTCAGGAGATATTGAACTTACTAGTAGTTCCATATATTCCATAGCACTTATCACATTTCTTTTCAATCAAACATTACTTACTTCTCTAGATATGGCGACAGTGTAGTGATCCCACTCTTTCAAGCAGGGTGAACTTTTGATAGCTCCATTTCATCAATATCACTACAGTCCAACATTTCTAACTAATCTATATAGTAAGAGGAAATGTTTGTCTGTCTGTCTATATGCAATGCCCAGCAAAATCTACTGAACGCAGAGTTCTGAAGGCTGGGCGAATGCACCTCGAAGCTGGATTTTTTATTTTTGCTTTCGTTCGCGAGTTATGAGTGAAAAACGGGCAGAAAACGTGCATTTTTTTTGCTTTCAAAGCATCAGTTTTCAGTAATACATTTCAATTGAAAATCAATTGCAGGTGGCTTTGCCTATTTTTGTCATACCTTGGAAATAAAAGCATTGTGATTGCTTGAATTTTGTAAGCCCACCCTGGTCAGTTTATTTATTTATAATGTCAAGGCATGCAAACATCTGAAATTTTCAACATAGACGGAAGAGGGACAATGAATATAGGCCTAAATTTGCAAACATTGATTGATTTGGACAAAACTCACTATGTAGGGGTTTTCTAGGCCAGGGAACTCGAATCTGAGGTCATTTTTCTCAGGCGATGCTTTCTAATTATGGAATGTACTCCAAGGGATTTAGGTGTTATAAATGTAATCATTGAACTATTATGCTCGTAATTTTTAATTTTTGAATTAATTATTGCGGGCAAAACTGCAGTCACCTGCTAATATGCATATGTATATATCTGCTACTATACTTATTTATCTGGTTGTAGAAATATTTGTATGTGCAATTCTCAAGATGGCTATTAAGAATGAGTAATGAAATAAGTTCGATACAAACTTTCGGTGTACAGTACTGGTACTTGTATCTTAATACCTATCATTACAGTCATAGCAGTTATATAATTAAATTACCAAATAATGACTTAGACTTGCACAGGTCTACAAAATCAAAGAAATATGCTTTCTTAAATTTTATAGTGAAACTGTTTACATTCGAAAGACCTGAATTTAAATAATTAAATTAATTAATAATTAATAATTAATTAATAATTAAATTAACTACAGTGACTTGAAAAACTTATTTATGGTAACAAACGTACAGTATTATTGCATTTTAAACAACATGTAACTTTTTATTAGCCTTTAATATGAGCTATCATGTTCACCCACATTACAAAATAATATTTATACCGTATTATTGAAAATGCTAACATGGACCAAGCTTTCTTCCATACCAATCCTCTATGAAACAAAGGAATCCTGAATAAAAAATGCATTTTACCAGGTGTTTTGTATCTTTGATATTATGTGTACCGATATGCTTTACATGGTTATAAATGTTGTTATATTAATATTTTACTATTACCATTATCATCATCATCATCATCATCAACATCATCATAAGGAGTGAAGGGCAAGAGCCCTACTTATTTTTTGGAATATCAAGGATCTATTTTCTATAGAAGAATCACATCTATTTCATTGACAATTTAAAGAATTGCTATATCTTCGTAAGTTATATTTCTAGGTTTTCCTTCTACAAAGTAAACAAGGCATTACAAAGTATATGTAGGACCACCTTCCTTGCCTTTCAACTATGCCTTATTTAACAAATCATAACTGAATCGATGTAACATTTCCCAATCATATGGGACCCATGTTGCCTAAGGTGATGGTAGAAACTAGACTTCACAGACAGATATCACGTATTTTTTCTTACTGCTCAAATCTTTCCTTTCCTATATATTTCATGTTTTAAATTTAGCTACTTCTTTAAAAGTCCAATGCTAAATTTAGGAAACCAGAAAGCCAGGGAGAGAATGCTGAGCTAACGTCAAAAGATTTTAACTCCACCTGGTTAAAGAGTATATTATATACATTAGCTAAGCAAATTGATCGTGTGTCTGCCGAAATTATTTTGATGTCGGTACAAACTGTAAATATAAAATAGCTCATTTTATTTGTCGTTAAAATTTATAGAAGTTTATGTCAGATGATGCTGGCATAAAATATATGAGGCTTTAAGCCTCTTAAAATGCTTTCCATAATTTATTTTGCCCACCATCAGCATTGACAATATTGTTATTGAATTGTATAAACTTGATTAAAAATCAAAGGCCTATATAGTTATAAAAATTTTTACCATAGCATATCTTGAAAATGTTGTGCTAGTGAGCATGGTACTTTTGTGGAAATAATTCATTCCACAAAAGTGCTATAACACTCTTGACAGTATTTTAGGAATCTAGTGAGAAGATAGCGTTCTTGTCTACAATAAAATTTATTTTATTTTAGATATTAAAGGGAACTTATATATACTTAACAGTGTCTTATATTATATGGTTCATCAGAACAATTTCAAATCCAGTTTGAAATGAATATCTGTAACTTGGTTTAATTCCTCCTATCTTCTGACTTGACTTCTAGTGGTCAAGGTAATGTGCGAAGTTTTTAACCTAGTCTGCTGAAGCATTTAAATAAAGATTTAAAACTGAATTTGTTGTTTCTTTTATTTTCCTTCTTCCTAAATAGTGTCCCCAGCCCCAAGAATTCCAGGAGGTTGAGGCTCTCAGATTTTGGACATTCATGAAGCACTTAAGCACTAGCCACCTTTAACCCCGAAATTGCTCCTGGTACTCATATCTATTAGAAGCTGAGTCAACCTCAGGGCCATAGTGTCTCCAGATAGACCCATTGAAAAATCTCAACAACCTCATCAAGGATTGGATCTGCTACCTTCTGATTTGTGGTGCAGTGCCTTAAACACTAAACCTTCCCGTTAGCATAGTATATTTATTCATCCTTTGAATTATTTACAAGGTGTAGAATATTATGTCAGGATCTTTTAAGTAATTAGTGTTCTTAACATTAACATTTACTAATTCTAAAAATTACAGATAACTTTTTAACATGTTCTGATTTTACTAAGTAGTTAATTTTAACGTATAATATTTCAACTTATATTTTCAAAAATACTTCCTTAAGCTATAAGCCAACTTTAAACCATGAATTTAACTTGGACCTAGCATTTTAAAAAAGTAATTAACCCATCATTAGTCAACATGTGAGCAATCATGGAATAAGTTGATCTAAGTTCTGGAGTGTTCCAACATTTTGTTGTCCTTTAGATAGCAAAAGACATGGAACATGTCAATGAAGTGAGCATGCCTGCAGTTAACATGTCGACCATTCCCATTACAAAAATGTCTCATCGTGTTATTATTTATGAAGTAAACAACTGAATGTGAAAGTACAAAGCACAGTTCACAAGTGTTCGTTTTTTAGACTAGTCAGTTACATATTGTAAAGTCAATTGAACTTTCTTTTTTAGATTAAGCGCCAAGGGTCCCGATTTCGATTCCCAATGTACTGTACATATTTACAATCTGTATCTTCTCGCCGCCGGACAAACCTTTTCCTCGCAAGTTTCTTTATTGGTGATGTAAGTTCTGAAGGCTCTGGCTCGCAATTTCTTCTATAATACAATTATTAGAGGCCATGCCTATTACTTTTAATATGTGGTGTATTTCATCACACATTATTACATTTTATTTACATAAAAGGTACAAAGAATTAATTAATTATGTTATAAAATACATCTGTATTTAGTAACTTAACTTATGTCACTTGTTTTTCTACAGAATCAACAAATTTGCCAAGGCAATGATAAACACAAATGCAATCTTGTTTCTAGATATATGTTGTAAACATGTGTGATATAAATATGAAAGCAATTAACTCGCTTGACAGAACTTATGTTTTCACAATTTTCATAAGATATAAATAATTGTACGATGTGTGCGGAATGCAAGTAAACATGGGACTGAGCTTGTCGCACTATTGTGAAGTATGTGCTGGTGCTATTAACCTATGAAATGACAGGACACATACGGTAACATAGGTTTATTTCATCTTCATACAACAGGGACTTTGGTTACATTTCTGTTTTACCAATCAGTCCCTTGATTACTACACAAACATTCTATAACTATTTCTATCTATTACTTAAAACAACACCCAAGTATGCTATATATTATTTCCTACTTCACTTGAATCTCTAATGCTACTATCTTCTATTTTATTCAACCATTTGCTTTTAACTACAATTAAAAATTTCCCCATTCTTTTCAATAAATCCCTATTTTTTGTTATGCAAAGCTTCTTATATGCTACCCCTTTATCACCAATTAAATTTACCCTCCACCTCTCAGTTTCCTTACATTCTAAAATTATATGTTTTGCATCCTCTTCCTCATTACATAATGGGCATATTCCCCTAGGTACCGATCCTCTCAAGTTTTTCAGTCTCCAGATTCCTAGTCTCCACCAGGCCAAACTGGATCTTTCCTCCCGATTACATGAAAATAGATAAGCTTCCATACCCCATTCCGATTTCATCTCTACGACAGGACACAGTCAGTCAAGGCAAATCTGTTGTTTACTTTTGCTCCGTACATAGCTTCGATCAAGTATAATAAAAAATATATATAATAACAGCTAAAGGTATCATGTCGATTGTTATTAATTAACTTATGACCACAGGTAGAAGGTTTAGGAAAAAAATTCATTTCACTTTAGCGTGAAAATACTTTTAATAATAGAAATAAATCTATATAATAAGAGAAAGTGTTTGTCTGTCTGTATGCGATGCCCAGCCAAATCTATGTCATGCAGAGATCTGAAATTTGTAACGTAGATAGACTGAAGGGTGGTTGAATGCACCTCAAAACCAGATTTTTAATTTTTGCTTTTGTCATGAGTTATGCATAAAAAATAGGCAGAAACATGAATTTTTAACACTATCATTGAAACGTCAGTTTTTTCCATTACATTTCAGTTGTAAAACCAAGTCAAATCAATTGCAGATGTCTTTACTTTTTTTTTTTTTTTGGTGGTGGTGGTGGTGGTAATTTGGAAATAACAGCATCACAATTTTTTCAGCATATCACATGGAATTAATGTTTGCTTTGATTTTATAAACCCATCCTGGTCGATTTATTTGTTTATAATGTCAAGGCATGCAGACATCTGAAATTTTCAACATAGATGGCATAGATGGCCTAAATAGGCGAACATTGATTGATTTGGACGGAACTTGCTATGCAGGGGTTTTCTGGGTCTGGGAACTCGAATATGAGGTCTTTTTCTCCAGGCGGTGTGGAATGCACTCCAAAGCTGGATTTTTAGCTGTTTCATTATAATTATTTATCATTTAGTTTATGAATGATTCATGAGTAGCCTAAGTGTTAAAATAATGTAATGTTTTTATTATTTTATAGGTCTTAATTTTGAATTTTTGAATTAATTATCATAGGTACCTTCTGGTTTAAAATGAACAAAACATATTATAGGTAACTGCTATTGTGAATAACACAGTGAAGTAGCAACATATTATTGTTAAAAACACAAAAAGACTCACTTAAGTATAAATACCTTTGAGCATGTTTCAGGAGCAGTTGTTCCCATTCTCAATGATCTTGACTGCTGGATGCTTTGTAGTCCCTCTGGAGTTGATGGAATATAGATGTACATTCTTTCAAAATGTCTTCTGCTGTACTTTGAAACTCATTAACCAATGCTTATTTTTTGGGAGAATACTTTCTCCCAGACTATTAACACTTGCGGCCTTTCTACTACTTTCATTAGTCTGACTTCCTGTTCTATTTCATGTCCTTCCAAAAAAGTGCTACTATTGCTCGTTTATGGGCTAGCAAATGACCAGGAATTCAGTTTGATTTCTCATAACCGAAACATTTATGCATCCTGGCAGAACCCAGTGATGACAAGGGGACTTTACTCCGAAAATCGGAACTGACCCGGTCAAATCGGGATGTCTGGTCACTTTACCTGAAGGTGTATAATATGAACAACCTAATAATCGGCTATTTTCTTACTTTTTCTGTGATTACCATACACCTGACAAGAACATTATTTTTGTCTTCAGTGTTTGACCGGCTAAAGTGCAAATACATATAACCAAATTTTATATTAACACAATTTATAACTGGTCACGGAAAATTTGGGCACTATCTAGAATGATTCAAAATAGGAACCAAAATCTGTATGTGCAAAGACACAAATCAGACTGTATCACATCTTATATATTTGAATGTTCTGCTTTGGAAGTCCAAAGACAAAAAATTATTACTCAGTTAGATTATTGCCAAAATAGATTAGAACAATTTTGACAAATGTTTTGCATAAGAAATGCAGCTACAAGAAGTTATGTGAATAATAAATTAATCTTATGAAGTTTTGATTTGATATTAATTAATATATGATTGTTAATTACTTTTATTCATATCTGCTATATTGTTAATAATTATGTAAGTATAGAAATTAATCAAACTGTAAATGAATGTTAATTTAATTAATTGTACTGTAACTAAAACCCTAGCATACAGAAAGGTGAAATAGGGTTAATTATATTTGGAGATTCAACAACGAATAACGTAGCGCATTTGCGATATCGTCCCCGACTCCCGCTCATTTTTCTGTTTCAGAAACACCAGAATGAAAAAAATGCTTTTTTAGTTTAAACAGCGCACTATACATTTATATTCCGGCATATTCGTTTATAGCGAGACTATTTTAAAAAAGTTTCCCGATTAAACACTTAAAACCTTAAAACACTTAACACTCCCGAAACTTAAAACACTTCCCGATTGCAATTTGAACTTTGAATGGTTCCGCATCGATGTTAAAATTGGCGGTAACCATCAATGCCACGATAATATCGACTTGAAAACATCGATATATTTTTACGAAAAATATCGATGTATAGCATATTTTAAAAAAGTAATTGTTTCAGAAAATTAGGTAAATTCATAAATAAATGTTTTTCACATGCCTATTGGGCGCTCTTTCTATTATTATTATAAATAAATGTTTTGGGAAATTAGGCTACCGTAAATAAAATTATATCTTAGAACCAAGGTAAGCCTATTAATCTTATTTTTATTATTAAAACACCGATGTTGGGGAGAAACATCGATGTAGTAAAAACTTCGGTTGTTTTCCATCGATGTAAGGTGGGATGTTTTTGTCTGAGACTGGGCTATTGGCGAAACTGACGATAAGAAAAATGGCGAATTGTGATGGTGATTGAAATTGAAAATAAGAGTTCTTAAAATTTATGTGGTATGTATGACACGTGGTTATGATTATTTGGGTATAAGTTTTAAGAATCTAAAACCCATCGTGGGTGCCAGACAACAGCATGGAGCAACAGTTTTTAGATTACAGCAGTCCAGATAAAACCCGTTTGTGGAACTCGTGCCTCTGTTAAGGTTAAGGTCTAGTCACAATGTCAAGTCGGTAGCTGATAGCTGGTAGTCGGAAGTTCAACTAACTTGGTTGTCCTTTCGACAGTTAGCTGAGAGCTGTCCACAATGTACTTTGAGGTCAGGGAAACATTGGGGATTATTACATATTAAATATACTTTTCAGGTGACCCATAGTTTTTTCATGAAAAGTGGCCGGGAAAAAATAGTTTTATGCTGCACCCTAGGCTCCTCTCTAATGAGGCCCGCCTGGGAAGGTGGGTTTAGGGTTTCGTCACAGAAGAAATTCAATGTGAGACATAATAAACCTCGTGCTATTTAGTATATTGCTCCTAAACTAACGCAAACGTTCCTAACCTAACAAAACGGCGGAGCTTGGCTGGGGTGCAGCATAAATCTATCTTTTGCCAGAAAACTTCGAGTAATCAGTCGCTATCGCTGCTGTCCGTAAATGCCTTATTACTTGGGAGTGGACCTAACAGGTTTTCTTAAGCACACTGCATGGAATTCACCTGATGTTGCAAGCCCAGGTTATGTGACCTGATTGTATAATGCTGCCAATAGCTTTACATGTGGGGTGAACAAGCACAAGGTTGGTGATGGGTAGAATGAGATTTGCAACATAATCTAGGTCTGTGACAGATTAGGTTAGCTAAGGTTAGTATAGTTTAGTGACAGGCTGTAGCGGCAATACCATAACTTCCATCTACATCATCAGATTGCCTAAATTGTTTTGTGATGAGATTGATTCTGTGCACTGTTCTTCCCTGCCAAGACATTTGCTGTAATCAGTACAAGTTATGCTAATTTCAGGTTATATAGGTCAAAGTGCTCACCTCTTCATGATTTTTGCTTCATTTTGCAAATTTTTAAGAACAAACTGAGTTATATATGAATTCTGTACATTCTAAAGAACATTAGAACCTCAAATAAGGCCTTTTCCCTGAGAAAAAAAAAAAAAAAAATCATGCAGAGTGCCAAAGAATACCTAACCTAACCTAACTCTCCATAGTTGTCTGGAATCAAAACCTTGCCAAGCCATTATTGGACCGGCTTGCACTGGACTGAAAAGTGTGTGAACAAGGATGAATAATGCTGTTGCAGCATCATGCGGGAAGGACCAATGAAATGATAGATCACCAGTAGCCAATGCGAATGTTGAAGAACAACCTAAGGAATGTGTAACAAACGGAGCAGCTCTCATAGAAACTAAAGTACCAGCTATAGTAAACCCAAAACGTTATACAATACGTTGAGTGGGCAGTAATGTTTGATCAGTAGGGTAGCTCTCACACAGCGTTCCACTACAGTCTTCCGTTTGTACTTCCACTATCTGCCAATAGGATCACATGAGTGCACCACCATAAAAAAAAGCAATCTTTAATTATTCACCGCCAAATTCACAAACAGGCTATGACAACCCGAAGCATGTGTTTTGCTGTTTTCTCTATCCTATGAAATATTCTGCTGTTTACTCATATCTGATATTAGCTGTTATGTGTGTATTCCAAGAGCTGCAATCATTAGTGAGAACATAGTAAATTTAGTGACTAAGTTAGGGAAAATTGTGTGAGTCTTCCAAGAGCTGGAATCTGCTGTGAGAAGATAGTAAATCAAATGCTTAAGTTTGAGAAAGTCATGTGAACTCTTTTTATTCATCCTCCAAACACCTGAAGGAACGAAAGTAAAAAAAACTACAGAAAATAAAAGAATTTGAAAACTCTTAAGAATAAATATTTGTGGAACTCAGCTATGCTATGCCACTAGCGTCCGTGCCCTTCCAAGTCACAGAAAACAAAAGAGAAATGCTTGTCGCAGTGGTAAAATTTCCCTTTGCAGGATGTGGTTCAATATGGCACATACCAAATAAAAGTAGCATAAAACTCACCTATTTATAGAAGACTAGGTTACTTTAACCTTCCGTGTCCTCAACTATCTCATGACTACAGGTGTATTACTGATTGTCACTGGGTCCCCTTAGTTAGGAACAATAATATAAGCTTCGACGTCCACCAGTAGTTATCCCTGATAACCAAGATTTCACTTCCGGGTGTGTCTTTATTGATTTTCATTAGTTTGACTATTACCTTATATTTTATAGCTTAAAAGGCCCGGCGTCGCCCGGGTTTTTTATTTTGTAATTGGAAATTAACTTATGAAGAACTTTAGATTTTTAAATTCTAGGTCCTTATATAGGTATTTATAATTTGAAGTAGGAAGAACGACTTATCACACTCAAACTATTCCCTAAGAAAATGCTTTTATGGCTATATGTAGAATTTTGCATCCCATTGCTTGTACAGTACAAAGCAAGCCCGGTAGGGGTTCTAATAAGAATAAACAGAAATTCCGGTAACATAAAATTGTATTATCGTGTCTGAAAATTTTGTTTCTCACTCTCATGTTACCATAAAACCGTTCAGGGAATGAAACAGAAATACAATATCACTTCCATATATCTCTTCCCAAAACATATTACCTTACCTCGTATTGTTTTCTCTATTTCCAGGCATTATTTTCGTGGATTTCATTCCGTGATATAATAATATATATATTACCATACCTCGTATTGTTTTCTCTATGTCCAGGGTAAAGAAAGTTATGTTACTGCATTATTTTCGTGGATATTGACAGTTCTCTCATTTGTCAAATTTATTCTACTTTCATTTTTTTTCCAAACCCATCTGAGACAAACTGGCAACAATATGTTTTAATGTCAAATGTGATTAGGACTGGATAATTCTATGTAAAAAGGTATTACCGTATTTACTCACCTATAACACCCCCCTTTTTTCACAATTTTCAACTTCTAAAATGGGGGAGGGTATAATAGGTGAAAATTTTCACATGACATAGGTTGGGTTGTCATGCTTTAAAAGCGGAAAAAGACACATTTAGCTTCTTTAAATCAACATGCAAAATAGTTTAATTCCTTTTTTTTTATTTACAAAAAGTTAAATTATCACGTCATTTTAACTTTAGAGTTTTAAACAGTTTGGTATAGCTCCCACCTGCATTACCGCAGCTGACTGGGTCACGTGACTAAAAGCTGCGCGTGCCCGCGTGGTGTTCAAGGTTAACTCAGCATTGCAATGTTGTCATCCAACTGGGCAGCAACTGCCTACATTTCGTATCTCCCGTTCTTCACACCATGGAATGATTTCAACATTTTCTTTGCTCCAGATAATTTGTCTTTCTGTTTACGCCAATAAGATATCATACATGGCTGCATATTCTAACACACTCAACTTGAAGGATGCCGTAAAACTTGCTCTACAACTCATTTTTCACGTGCTTACTAACTCTCAGGCAGGCAACAATACACGCGTACGGCAGAAGTTGAACTCAGAAACCTGAAGGGCATTGAGAAATCTATGGGGGAGATGAGAGTAACTAAGGCCAACACACAGGTGGCAGGGGAGCGTGGGTTTTACCGTTAACAGGAATGTTGCAGTTGCCGATCACTTTAAAAGATTTTCTGCTTTTTTTTTTTTTTTTTGCGCGTTGCCGAAAATTGGGGGGGGGGTAGGTGAGGGGGTGCTATAGATGAGTAAACACGGTAAGTATTCTCAAAAACATTTGATTTTTCGCATTTAAAATCAAAATTTTTCAAAATCCTTTCTTAGTGAGCACCTACATTATGAAACGAAGGTACTGTCAAAATTCCAAGTCTCTACCTGTTATAGTTTAGGCTGTACGATGATTCCTGTCAGTCAGTCATTCATTCATTCAGTCAGTCAGGACAAAGCCTTTTATATATAGAGAGATGTTGAAAATGTTTACAACAGAATACCTCATTTACATACCATGACTCATTGCTGCTATTTCATCCTATATCATATTCATTAAAACTAAATATGACTTGGCATTATCCTAAACACATTAACTATGGAAAACAGATGGAAATCAAGTTAACATGGTCTAGCCCACAAAATAATCGAGAACTTGCCGAAACATTGGGGTTATAGAATGGGAAACACAAGATTTCATGTAATATGCTATGCAGATGATGCCGTACTCATATCTGAAACCGAAGATGGATTGCAAAGGCTTTTACATCGTTTCAATACAACAGCAAAAATATACAATATGGAAATAAATACACAAAAAACTAAATGCCTAACAGTATTGAGTAATCCATTAAGATGCAAGTTAGAAATGGAAACAAAAATCATTGAACAAGTTTCAGAATTTAACTACCTAGGAACTCTGATAACAAACACTAGAAGTCTAATTCATGAAGTAAAGAAACAAGCCGACAGAGCAATGCAGATATCAGGTTGTATGAAAGACATAATTTGAAGAAACAAGTACATGGCGATAGACAGTAAGGTGCGCATTTATAAAACAATATTAAGATCAATCTTAACATATGCAGCAGAAATGAGAGCAGAGACAAACAAAACTAAACAGATATCAAGCACATGTGATATGAAGGTGCTAAGAACAATTCAGGGGAAAACTTTATTAGATAAGATACACAGTACAGAAATTAGGGACAAATGCCAAATTCAGGACATAACTAAATTTACCAATGACAGAAAAAATGTTGGAAAGAACACGTTGATAGAATGGAAAACAATCGTCTAGCAAAAAAGGCTCAAGAAAGCAGACCAGACGGAAAAAGATAAAGAGGAAGACCTGCTACAAGATGGAAAGACAGTACACAGTACACATGACTCATCTGAGGAATAAAGGGGAAATAGGCCTAAACAGGATGCCATCCTACATCACAAGAATAATAATAAGAAGAAGATACGGTATGTGTTTTATATTTTTTCTTCCACTTGCAACGTTATTGAATAACACAAAGCACAGTAACATTCTTGAATTTAATGTGAGACTTGACACTGTGTTTTGTCACTAAATTGTTAACATATTGGCTTCAATGTTGGAAGAAGAAATCGAAGGCAGTTCTCTAAGTGAGCAACGAAAAGTCTTTTTCTCAGTTTTACTTCATGATATTCATCCTGGAGAAAAGCTGCTCACATATGTATGTGCTATCAAAATGTGATGCTATGCTTGTTTGCAGGCCGCCAAAAATGAAGCCACAAGTTGCAGGTTGAGGACCACTGTTCTAGATCATCTTAACAATCAGGATTACAGTTAACCCAGGCTTGTTAATTGGAAATCTACCATATTTGGGTAGTTATGACTTATGTTAACGTTCACATCAGAGAACTGTTCAATAAAAGTTGAAACAATTCAATGTAGGGACACTTACTGGTATACGTTATATCAGAGATAAGCTTCGTATTTGTTATTAAATTTAATGTGTCTAATGAAAGAGTTCATTCTAGCAAACTGTTTCAGGAAAACTTTCATTCATTACCCCGGTTAAATTGAATAGCAAGACATTCTTCATAGTAATTAATACTTGATGCTATATGATTTTACTGGTTTTTTTTCTGTTTAATACTACTTCTGACTTAAGTATTCAGGGTTATAGAGTTTTGAGCTTGACATTTGTTTAAATTTATAAGCATATTGTTTTGGTTTTAGGAGAAAATATGGCTTCCACAGAAAGTGCTGGAGATGGTTACTTTGAGAGCTATGAAGATTTAAATGTAAGTAGTCATACCTTGAATATTTAGATTGTTTATTTACCATGGTACGTAGGTAGTTACTAGCATGTACATCAATCTTACTTTGTTTATTAGTTACCAGTCTAGTATTATCCCTTGCTGATCCCCTCGTGCTTTAACCTAGTGATGTGCAGAATCAAATAATCTAAAAAAATCAAATAATCAGTTCTCCAGTAATATAAAGAATCAAATAATCATTCAGATAAAAAATTCTCAGATGATTGCAGGATCCGAGAAGCGAGAACTCGGTAACTACCGAAAACTGACTCAAGAACTGAAATCGTTACTGGATTGTACCGTACAGCTTGGCAATTTCATCATGTTAGTCCTACAAGACCTTATTCTTTTTTGTTCCCACTGTGGATCTGTTTTACTCACAGTGCGAACCACATAATATCTGCAGGGCTGTCAGATATTGTGTTAATGGCATTCTAATTCTAGCATTCACAGAGCAAAGATATATATATATAAGAACACTGCCTTGTCTGTCGTGCTATGTTCTGTTGAAAATCGGCAGTTTGGCAACACTGAAAGTTAACAAAGTTAACCAGAGTGATATGACTGCATGAGAACTCAAAAACTCGACCTCACGTCACACTTCTTCTAACATTACTGGTAAATCATCCAAATATTCTTTTACGATTCACAATATTTATCTCAAAAACTTTCAAGAGTAGAATAATTCCAATTTTTTTTTTTTTTTTTTTTTTTTAATTCGAGCATTCCATCACTACTTTCAACTCTAGGTTCTATGCATGATTGGGGACCCTGAATTTCTTACCAACAAATTTACTATTGCAATCATTCTTAATCCTACTTTCTCATATTTCTCATCCATTTCTCTAATTCCTCATAAATAATTTCCCATTTTCATTGTCTTGACTATTTCTCTATATTTTAACATCTTAATGGCTGTGATCTCTTCTTGTAAACCATATCACTGTTCCTCCTAATTCTTTCCTCCATTTTTAACATTTTCACATTCTGTTAGGTAGTGTGATATTCTTTCCTCTCCTGCGGATAGCACAATCTTTTTCGTTCTCTATATTTAAACCCTTTAGCAACACAATAAATGTATTTCAAGTTCAGATTCCATTGACTTTTTTAAATAACTGTGATGACATCTACCATGCAGAAAAGTAAACATTTCCAACTTCTGATTACATGCATCTAGCAGAGAAATGCAAAAGTAAAGCTCAATGGACATGAAAGGAAAAAAGAGACACAAATCTGAGAGTGTCCTTACTAATTAGTGAATTGTATTGTACATGAAGATTACTTAAATTAGTGCATTTTGTGGATAATAGGTGGATAGTTGTTAAATATTTTCCAGGCATCTCCAGTTTCTTGAGTTGCAACATTATCTATGTTGCAGGTACATTTTCTTATGCTGAAGGACACAGTGAGGATTGAGAGTTACAAGTCAGCAATTCAGTCATGTGCTCATTTTCTCAGGGACAAAGTGGTGATGGATGTAGGAGCTGGCACAGGTAAATTTATTCTGTACACTAAAACCAATTATATTTATACATGCTTCACTAAAGTTTTACCTTTTTAACAGGACAAATTTGTTTCTGCCACCATTGTGGCCATCGTCAGCTGATCTCGACTACCGGTAGTTTTAGTGTAATGTAATACCACTTCACTGTGTAATTCCCAGCAATAGTTAATTTAATTTATTCTTGTTGTGGTGGTACAAGATTTAATCAAAATGAATAGTAAAGCACTGCATTACTTAAATTCAGTGTTAACTCTTTCACTGCTAACATATTATTCACTCGATTTTTTGCATTATTTTAAAAATCCTTACCTTTTTAAATAAATCAGTAATAAACTACATAATTAATTTAATTAACAAACCAACTTGTTTTATCAACATATAAACAACAATTAACAAGATTTTTATACCTAGAATGGCAGTATGATGATTTTTAAATCCAAAATGATTAAAAATTCAACAATTATATTCCCAGGGGTAAATTTAACTTTCTTTCCCCAACACTGGTCCTGAATTAATTTGCAAATTTCTCTATCATAAATGGACAAACAATTGCAAATAATTTATCAATTTTCTCTGAAACAAGAGCAAAACACGTATTTCTTGAAGTTCAGACTGATTGACACAACCCTGGGGTAGCTTGCATGTTGTTACGAGGGTTGTGCAAAAAGTAAGTTTCCCTTATTTTTAAAATAAAAACTACAGGAAATATCGAAAAAATTCTTTTATTTTTCGATTCTTCGACTCAAGAACTATTTTTCTACATAGTCACCATTTTTCCCAATGCATTTTTGTGACCGTGGTACAAGCATTTTCAGTCCAGCCTCATACTCCGCTTGCGCCACCTCCTTCAAAATTGGTTGACTGCCATCTTGAGTTTGTGATTATTGTGGAAGTGCTGTCCACCCAGGTGAACTTTCAACTTCGGAAACACGTAGTATTCACTCGGGGCAAGGTCTGAGGACTTGTGTGGATGTGGTAGAATGCCCCAATTTAACTTTTCAAGCAGCTCAACTGTCTTTCCTGCTGGGGACCCAACGTGCACACACTTTTGTCATTCCCAAATTCTTTTTTAAGATGTTAGCCACTGACCTGCTACTGATTTCAATGGGGGGAGGTAAGGCAGCAACAATATCGTTGAGGGTGAGGTGCCCATCACGTTCAACAATCTCTGAACCCCACTGCTCAGCGTCCTCCTCAGTGGCGGTCGAAGGACGACTGGAGCGCGGTTCATCACAAACATTCTGACAGCCCTCTGCGAAAGCAGAACACCATTTTTGCCCCATTTGGACACTCATCGCACCCGCCCCATACATAGAAACAATTTCTCGGTGGATTTCAGTTGGATTTTTGCCTTTAGCATGGAGAAAACGGATCACAGAACACAATTCGACAGTGGCGTGAGAGAGTAAGGGTGTCTCCATGGTTAAGAAGCTACTGACGCCAAACTGATTGTTGTAAAGAAATGGTAATAGGTTCAGTGTTGCCACTACATATGTAATAAAAATCCCTCAAAATATGAGAGTCCCACAAAAATTTTCCCCTGTTTAACAAAACAGGGAAACTTACTTTTTGCACGACCCTCGTACAACACATTTCACTGCATGGTGCTACAGCTACAGATTGCACCCCAAAGCAGAAGACAGAGAATTATGGTGTCAGGATTTAGACAACAGATGATACTATAAGCTGACTCACTGTATATCACTGTCACAGAAAATTTCTATCATCTATTGGCAAACAAAGTAGTGCATCGTATTTATGTATCAATAGCATGGCCAGCAGTGATGCGCACTGATGCGTACATATGGCTGAAACAGTGAAAGGGTTCAATTGATTCATTGTTGATGAGATGCTTTAAAACTGCGCTGTAATAAGGGTTATTGATCAACAACAGTATCATAATAAGATTTAATTATTTGTCTCTCTGAATTTTATTCATATATGAATAGTAAAAGAATAATGCATTCACTAATCTCCCCCTCAGTTCTATTACTTAGTCCGATGTTCCACTGTCAAAGTTCTTGAAAAACATGAGCAAAGAACTTGAACAAGATTCAGAGGCAATGTTTGAATCAAAGATATGATAATACACTGCATTAAAGATCTTCGAGCAATACCAGTTTTTTATATGGATATAAGGCTTGTTCTTAGGCAGGCATGTCATGTAATGTCGTATATTGTCCCTGGATCAAATAGCGGAGCCGGCTGATTTGACATGGATTTATTTTATTATTTTTTTTTTTTATTTTTATGTGAGTGCGCGATTGTCCAGGTATCACAAATCTGTAGTTCTGCTGATGCTGGTCGATTTTAACCTGATTAAAAAAACTTATTTTCTGCACATCATAATTGCAATTATAATTGATTGAACAAAAGCATACTTGCACTTTGTTATATCAGTTTACCTGATTTTATTTAATTCATGAATGGCTTTTTGTAACTTATTTTCTTAATATGTAAATATTACCTAGTCGTCTGCAAACATTAGAGTATTAGTAGAGGCGTTTGTATTAAAATTTTGTCCTAAATTTAAATTCAGTTTCCATTTCCTGGTGACTTCGTCAATATAAAAGTTAAATAAAATGGGTGATAATGGACACCCTTATCTTACACCTCTTGAAATTTCTTTTTCATTATTAAGTGCCAGTATGGTACTTTATGAGATTGTGTGGGGGACGAAAAATGTCTTTCCATCTGTCTGACTGTCTGTGTGTCTGTACGCGCCATAACTCAAATAGGCTTTTTCGGATTTTCATGAAACTTGGAATACACATTTATAATGTCCATGGGAAGAACCCTATTGATATTGAACCAAATTGGTTTACCAGTACCGGAGTAATGCCCAAATTAGTGCCTATTTTAATAGATTATATTAGAAAGGCGCCATAGCTCAAATACTCTGTATCGGATTTCCATGAAACTTGGTATATGCATTTATGACATCCATGAGAAGTACCCTATTGAATTTGAACCTAATTTGTTGACCGGTACCAGAGCAAAACCCAATTTAACGTCTATTCTAAAGGCGCAGTAACTCAAATACGCTTTATCAGATTTTTATGAAACTTCGTATACACATTTATAATGTCCATGGGAAGGCACCTATTGATATTGGACCAAATCGGTTGGCCAGTACCGGAATAATGCCCAATTTAGTGCCTTTTATGTTAATATGTAAGAAGTCACGATAACTCAAATATGCTTTATTGGATTTTCCTGAAACTTTGTATACCCATTTATAATGTACATGGGAAGACGTCTACTGATATTGACCAAATTGGTAGACCTGTACCAGAGTAAAACCCAATTTAATGTCTATTTTAAAGACGCGGTAACTCAAATACGCTTTACCAGATTTTTATGAAACTTGGTATACACATTTATATTGTCCATGGGAAGACGTCTATTGATAATGGATAAAATCGGTTGACCTTTTCGGAGTAATGCTCAATTTAGTGCCTATTTTATGGTAATATACATATTCGAAAGAATTTATGAAATAGAAATCAGTTATCTTGATAACATAGCCTATTGTTTTACTGTGATCTTATAAGACTTTGGAAATTAAAATACAGTTAGCTATGACAAATAACACTATTGCTTTACATGCGCTTATCCAACTAGACCGTTAAGCTGACCCAGGTGGCCGAGATGGTAATGTCTTGGCCTCACATTCTGGAGTTCCATGGTTCAAATCCAGAAACCGGCCAATTTGACTTTTTTTTTGTATTCTACATATCATAGTTGCAATCATAACTGATTAAACAAAAACATACTGGCACTTTGTTACGTGAGTTTACCTGATTTTATTTATTTTTTGTATAAGTTGCTCTCTTTCTTCTTTCTCTCTTTCCTCATTGAGGATTGCCTATTTCTCATCTTATTCATTTCCTAAGGAAATAGCCTGTATTATTTGATGTTAGGTTCAGTCTCGTATGTTACACGATATCAGAATGCCTAAACTTATTGTACAGCCTGTCAATGAAATCATTGATAAGAATTATATGTACAATTATTGTGCCCATCATGTAATGACAACTACTTTCACGAAAGAGATAGATTGAAAAAGCCCTGTGCCGAATAAAAATAGAAATGTATATTTAACTTCACCTATCAGCATGTATGAGAGTGATTTTGAATTTTTTATTATTTATTCCTGTGTTATGTTATTATGTTCTTTCATTGTCTGTCCAAATACTTTTAACGGTGCCTTTGATATAGCCAACTACCCTGCAATATTGGTTTAACATGATAAAATGCGGCAATTTATGAAATTGTATGACACTACAGAGGTTGGATAAAAAGTTCCCATTTTTATTTTGTGATTCCGTTTTGGCGTATATGGATGAAGTTTGTTGATGAAGAGAATGTTGATTGGTACTATGCTATTTTCGAAAAGCAAACTTTAATTTTGTGAACTTTATCCTGACAGAGTAGTGTTTTATAGGCATGTTAGGTTTGGCGTTTGAAAATCGACAGTTCTCCATAAGTTAATTTCGAATCATAAACAAAATACAAAAACTGGGCGACGCCGGGCCTTTTAAGCCAGTAATAAATAAATGTGAATCTAATCATTGTTTTATTTTTTCATCCTTCTGCTTAGCACAGATTGTTTTTTAAGACAAAGAATATCGAAAACGTTCCTTTTTCCAACATAAAATTACATGAACAGGCTACATAATTAAGGTAAACAATTCAATGAAGACACTTAAACTGTAATTATAAAAAGAAAGGTCTAGCTTAATTTGTGTCATTATATAGGTGGTTGCTCAAAATTTTCTGTACCTTTTTCCTTTGACATTCGGCACGAATTTATGATTAGCCTAAGAAATTTAGTCTCGTGCATTTAAGAGTTATTTTCGAAATAACAACAAAAATGCTCATCTTGACTTGAATGATTATGAAAATAATATATCCACGTCTGTTTTCATAGTGGATAGACTGGTTGGTGGTTGGTTAATTAATGAGGTTGTACTGAATGTAGGCCTGTGTGGATGCTGTTGTGTACTTCTGCCGGACCAGTCGAATGTTTTGAAGCAAGGTAGCAAGCAGATCAGTATGAGTCTTTCTCGCATTCTGGATGTCTTATTACTTCAATTTCGGTGGATGTCTGCAATATAAATTAAATTAAATTAAATTAAAAACAGATCACAATCTGGATAGTTCACTGGAGAAAGAACACAACACCATACTCTTCAGCATAAGGCCATGAATCTCTCGTCTGAACTATTCAGTTATAAATGAGGAATATTAAGACTCCGGGCGACGCAACTTACTGGTGACTTTACAATATTTTTTAGATACCTAGAGTATTGTTGGTTCATATATAATCTTTTTTCTCCTGGCTAACTGGAGTCGATTTCACATCTGACAGTTGGATCCGGTATGCAAAAAAGGGAAAAATACGTTAAAACGTTCTAATTAAGTAACCTATTCAAAGAAGATTTTTAAAATCTTTACCGGTGAACTCGTTTTCTTACCATGACTCATCATGATTTCATTCTGTATCATATTCGTTAAGATTCAATATCAGTTGAAATTATTAGACTCCATAACTATATCAGCAATAGAAAACGGACTCACATCACCCCTGTATGTTGAGCATAAGCAGAGCTGCGCAGAGAGTTATTGATGGCACTGTAGGACGATGTAAACAACTACCACAAAGCAGCAATAAAACATGAAAGTACACAATACCTTTTTGCTAGAAGTCTAATTTTTTGGTGAAATAAAACGGCTGATTTCGGCATTAACTTTCTTCTATTTTGATGCACATTCCGCGAAATAAATTATTTCACACACTAGGCGGCCTACTATATTTGACATTAGAAAAATTAATCCATTTATTAGGCCTGTATTAATACTCAAATATAGCGTTTAAAAAGTAGGGTCAAAATTATTTAGCAATTAAATTAAATGATAGTTTCAGTGTTGAAAGATTAAACAACACATTTTACAGTTTAAATCAAATTTTGAAATGAAAAATGTAGTGATATTTCGTTAATTTAATTTGTTTAGTGGGGTTATTTTAAGCTTAGTTAAATTTTGTTAAGGTAAGCTGCTTTGATGAAGTTCGCTCAAATCGTTGTTACCAAAAAATACAGTCCTGAGTAATCTATATTAATAAAAATGAATTTACAAAAGGGTTGTTGCCCCATCACTTGAGAACGGCTCGACCGATTTGGATGATTTTTGTTTTGTTGTGATCGTAATTGTCTGGAGAAGGTTTGTATGAAAGAAAATTTTTGGAAAATCCACAGGAAAAAGTCGGAAATGTGATGAAATGAGGCAAAGTTAGACAAAGTTAGAGTTCTGCTGTCAATTGTTTACATAACGAAAGTGTTGTTTACGGTGTTTACATGGGGCTTTGGAATTATAATACTGGGACTATAATACTGGAACTACATTATAATACTGGGCTTTAACAAATTCTGATACTATCGATGTAATTAATACATTTGTGAAAATAATTCTTGAAGAATAAAATCCACGAAAATAAAGCAGTCACATAACTTTCTCTACCTTCGACATGGAAAATATTTTCTCACTTCACATTTTGATGTAGAATAAGCGATCGTATTGCAGGGACAACTTAAGTGTGTGCCAATGAGTAGCCTATGCTATATCGGAAGTCAGTAACAAATCCAATCCACTGATACGTCACTCATAGCTGTAGGCTTTGTATTAGTTGAGAAATAGGCCTAGGGATGTTTATCAGAAGCCCTAAGCATCTAAAAGAAGACAAAATGGGATGGAACATGTTCAGTCCTACGCGCGCAGTATATTATGTCCCAGGTTTTTGGGAAGGAAAGTATGAAAGTGATATTGAATTTCTTTTTTACTTCTGCCCCGAAACGGTTGTATTTCTAATATGAGAGTGAGAAATACAAATTTTCTGTCAAGACAATACAATCTTATGTAAGCGGAATTTCCTTTTCTTCTTATGTGCACTTCTCCCGGGCATGGTGTGTAGAAGCAATGGAATGCAACATTCGACATCCTCTATGAGCCATAAAAAGCTATATCTAGCGTTTTCTGAGGGAATAGTCTGAGTGTCATATGTCGTTCTTCCTCATTTCTAATTCTACATAGGCTACATATTATATAAGGACCTAGAGTTTCAACATCGAAAGTCCTCCATAAATTAATTTCATATTACAAAATACAAAACCCGGGCGACGCCGGGCCTTTTAAGCTAGTATGATATAAAAATGAAATTAATACCAGTCACATTCTCAATATTCCAGTGGAGAAAGATCACAACCATGATTCTCTCACCTGAACAATTCTGAATAAAAGTAAAACATGAAAACTCAAGAGCGATGCAACTCACCAGTATTGAAGTTATGCGTTGCTTCCCTACTACAGCGTCGATTTTATCTTTCTCGCCATGGACCCACCTCCGGATATCTTCAGGGTCCATGACCTCGGCGACGCCGTTTCGGTACTGAGGAGCTTCCCTAGTCCAGCGTCGCCTTATCTTCCTTGCCATGGACCCATCTCTGGAAATATTCAGGGTCCATGACTTCAGCGACGCCGTTTTGGTACTGAGGAGCTTCCCTAGTCCAGCGTCGCTTTATGTTCCTCGCCATGGACCCACCTCCGGAAATCTTCAGGGTCCATGACCTTCTCGGCGACGCTGTTTCGGTACTGACGGATGAAATCTCCCTCTTCGGTTAACTGCAATATATAAAAAGTTAAATTAAAACCAGTTCACATAAAACCACTGGAGAAAGATCACGACACCATACTCTTCAGCATAAGGCCAAGAATTTCTCATTTGAACTATTCATATATAAAAGAAGAACATATGGACTCCAGAGCAATGGAACTCACAAGTATAGAAGTATATGCGGTGCTTCCCTAATCCAGCGTCTCTTTAACTTCCTCGCCATGGACCCATTTCCGGAAATCTTCAGGGTCCATGACCTCGGCGACGCCGTTTCGGTACTGAGGAGCTTCCCTAGTCCAGCGTCGCCTTATCTTCCTCGCCATGGACCCACCTCCGGAAATCTTCAGGGTCCATGACCTTCTCGGCGACGCTGTTTCGGTACTGACGGATGAAATCTCCCTCTTCGGCTGAATAGTTCACTGGAGGAAGATCACAACACCATACTCTTCAGCATAAGGCCAAGAATTTCTCATTTGAACTGTTCAGATATAAAAGAAGAACATATTGACTCCAGAGCGATGGAACTCACAAGTATATAAGTTTATGTGGTGCTTCCCTAATCCAGCGTCTCTTTAACTTCCTCGCCGTGGACACCCTTTTCCGAAAATCTTCAGGGTCCATGACCTCGGCGATGCCGTTTCGGTACTGAGGAGCTTCCCTAGTCCAGCGTCGCCTTATCTTCCTCGCCATGGACCCATGTCAGGGTATCTTTAGGGTCCATGACCTTCTCGACGACGCTGTTTTGGTATTGAAGGATGAAGTCTTCCTCTTCGGCTGATAACTGCAACATATAAAAAGTTATATTAAAACCAGTTCACAATCTGAATAGTTCACACTGGAGAAAGATCACGATACCATACTCTTCAGCATAAGGCCATGAATCTCTCGTCTGAACTATTCAGTTACAAATGAGAAACATTAAGACTCCAGAGCAATGCAACTCACCAGTATTTATGCTTATATGGGGCTTCCCTACTGCAGCGCCGCTTTTTCCGCCATGGACCCATCTCCGAAAATCTTCAGGGTCCATGACCTTCGCTAGGACGCTGCTTCGGTACTTTTAGTTGAAGCCTTCATCTTCGGCGGGTAACTGTAACATATATAAAAACGAAAATAAAAATAGTTCACAATCTGAATAGTTCACTGGAGAAAGATAAAGATGGTACCATGCTCTTCAGCACAAGGCCATGAATTTTTATCTCAGATATTCTGTTTTGGGAGGAACATAAACATTCCAGAGTGATGTAACTCACCAGTATTCAAGTTATGCTGGGCTTCCCTACTATAGCGTCGCTTTCTCCGCCATGGACCCATCTCCAGAAATCCTTAGGGTCCATCACTTTCGCCGGGACGCTGTTTCGGTACTGACATTGATGAAATCTTCGTCTTCGTCTTCTTCTGAATATCTGCAACATCAATTAAAATTAGTTCACATTGTGAATAGTTCAGTGAAGAATGATCGTGACTCCATACTCTTAAGCACAGAGCCGTGAATATTTCTTCTGAATTATCCAGTTATAAAAGCAGAACTTCAAGACTGCACAGCAAACTATCTCACCAGTATTGGAGTTTATACATGACTTTTCAGGGCATCCATTACATAATTTGCCTTCCATTCAGTCCCATGACTTTTGCCGAATCTGTTTCTATGGTTTTAATAAAAATCTGAATGTTGCTTAGCAAACAGATTGTATTTTTTCCTTAATTATTAAGTGCCAGTATGGCACTTTATGAGATTGTGTGGGGGACGAAAAAATGTATTTCTGTCTGTCTGTCTGTCCGTCCGTGTGTCTGTAAGCGCCAAAACTCAAATACACTTTTTCAGATTTTCATGAAACTTGGAAAACACATTTATAATGCCCATGGGAAGAACCCTATTGATATTGAACCAAATCAGTTCACCGGTACCAGAGTAATGCCCAAATTAGTGCCTATTTTAATAGATTATATTAGAAAGGCGCCATAGCTCAAATACGCTGTATCGGATTTCCATAAACTTGGTATACGCATTTATGACGTCCATGAGAAGTGCCCTATTGAATATACCTAATCTGTTGACCGGTACCGGAGTAAAACCCAATTTATTTTAACGGCGCAATAACTCAAATACGCTTTATAAGATTTTTATGAAACTTCGTATACGCATTTATAATGTCCATGGGAAGACATCTATTGATATTCGACCAAATCGGTTGGCCAGTACCGGAATAATGCCCAGTTTAGTGTTTTTTATGTTAATATATAAGAAGCCGCAATAACTCAAATATGCTTTATTGGATTTTCCTTAAACTTTGTATACCTTTGTATACTTTGTATACCTGTATAATGTACATGGGAAGAGTCTATTGATATTGGACCAAATCGGTAGACCGGTACCGGAGTATAACCCAATTTAGTGTCTATTTTAAAGACGCGGTAACTCAAATACGCTTTACAGAATTTTTATGAAACTTGGTATACACATTTATAATGTCCATGGGAAGACGTCTATTGATATTGGATAGTCGGTTGACCTGTTTTGGAGTAATGCTCAATTTAGTGCCTATTTTATGGTTATATACGTATTCGAAAGAATTTATGAAATGCAAATCATTTATCATGACAACGTAGCCTATTGTTTTACTGTGATCTTATAAGACTTTGGAAATTAAAATACAGTTTGCTATGACAAATAACACTATTGTTTTACATGCGCTTATCCAACTAGACCGTTAAACTGACCCAGGTGCCCGAGATGGTAAGGTCTTGGCCTCACATTCTGGAGTCCTATCGTTCAAATCCCGAAACCGGCCATTTTGACTTTTTTTTTGTATTCTGCATATCATAATTGCAATCATAACTGATTAAACAAAAACATACTGGGACTTTGTTACATCAGTTTACCTGATTTTATTAAATAATGATAACAGACAAACGTTAAGAAACCGTGTTATTGTGCGTTATATCAGACTAACTGGAAAGACTATGGAAGGCTATAAGTTAATCATGTCTTTAGAAGTAAACAGTATTAGTCAATTTGTACAAATAATACATGTTAATATAAACTTTTTTCATGGAATTGGTATCAGCGATCATTTCCTGAAGTTGCTTGTACAAAACTTGTGAATCACCTGTATAATAAGAAAATAGTGAAGGCAAATGTAAGTTTTGTAGTAGAGAGGAACTTCAGAGATGTTTTTGTATAGAGTAGCTGCTTATATAACAAACAAATTAAGACTGCTTAGTGTCTTCAGCATGTTTTCTGTTTCAGGTGTTCTCTCTGTATTCTGCGCTCAAGCTGGAGCAAAAGTAGTTTATGCCGTGGAGCCTAGCAGTCTTGCCAATATTATCCCCACCGTTGCAGAAGAAAACAACTTCTCTGGAGTCATAAAAGTGGGTTATTGCATAATAGATAATAATAATAATAATAATAATAATAATAAAACCTTGTAAACTGATATAAATATGTGCCAAATGGAGTTAATAGGCCATATTTTAGAAGCTATTGAGTTTTAGACCATGGTTTCTTGAGTAAGTTTGAGCAACATAATGTGAAGGAATAATAACTAGATTATTAACAGAATGAATTCAAAACAAATTCCTCACGTCAACAATATTCCTTTATTTTTGTAAAAAATCTGAAGGCGTCAAATATGCAGTCAAGACCTTTCAAAGTTTGTTTTTCTTTTGGAGGATCAAAAATTATAAAATTAGATATTCTTGTAATTTTCCCATAGGCTATAGGCTAAGTACTATAAGTTGCCAAATTTCAAGTTTCTAGCTCATGTGTTAATGAGTGGATGATCTAGACTTTTCCATACTTAGGGCAGGTCGAATCACCAAATTTTGCATGCTTATAGTAGCTAGATGTGCCAATGTTCCTGTCTAATTTTATGATTCTAGTTGTCCTATAAGTGTGTAAAAAATTACATAATGTGAGGAAAATATACAAATTTACATACAATAAAAAATTTAACTCTATCTAAGGTATATCCGATGAAGATACGACAAAATGTCATAGGATCAAACTTGTAGATATCTCTAAATCCATTACTGCTAGTGCAATACGATTTACTGTTTAGCTATTATAAACCTCCAATAAGGTCTACACAGTCCTTAAAATTGCGCCCACCAGTTTGAATGTTTTTGGGGGCAACAAAATTTAAAATAGGATCATTTTGGAATATTTCCGTTGGTTACAGGCAATAAGCTAAATGTATGCCAAATTTCAAGTTTCTGGCTCATCCAGAAATGGGCAAACAATTATGTTATTGCGGAGTTAGCTACTCAGGTTTGTAGTATAGTGATTATGTGCTATTTTTAATCCATTAATTGGTCTTTACTCTGATACTGGTCAACCGATTTGGTCCAAAATGAATAGGATTCTTCCTATGAATGCTATAAGTGTGTATACCAAGTTTCATGAAAATCTGATAAAGCCTGCCCGATTTATCATGTGTACAGACACGCAGACATTTTTTCTGTCCACTATGTAATCTTAGAAAGTACTATACTGGCACTTAATAATTTGAACATAAACAGGCTTTTATAGTGATTTCGTGACTATGTTCCCAGTGTTTGTAGAACTGGTTTCAACTGATTATTATCTGTCTGTTCACATTGCATGAGAAAAGGCCTAGTATCGAAGGAATTTTCCACCCAACCATTATTTTGTAATGTTAACAGGTATATAATAATCTGTGGAAACATATTTTTTAAGGTACTATTTCATGTACAGTGTGAATCAAAAGATCACTATAAAGTAATCAAGCTCATAATATAATGTGACAAATGCTTTTCTTGACATGTTTTTGTTAATCATAGGAGAAAGATTCAATCTGCTCTATGTCTCAAACTCTGCCTAGCTCAATTGGTAGAGTATCAGCTCAAACAGCTGTAGATACCAGGTTTGAGTTCTGGTAATGTAGGAATTTTCCTCCTTACTATTCTAGCTATTGAAGGGTGTCAGGAGAACAACAGAAATGTCTAATGAATGCAAATTTGAGAAAAATGACATTAATAATTTAATATGGGACATATTGATTTAAAAACCTTCTTAATTTCAGCACATCTGATGATTTTAATTCTTACAGATCATTGTATAGTACACAATAAATGCCATTAGATGGTACCAACACCCCAAAAAAGTAAAATTTATGACATTCCTTGTTTTCTCTTATCACCCTATTAATACAGCTTCTTTAACCTAATAGTGCATCATCTAACACAGTTATTTTTTATGGAGGAATTAAGAAGTGTTTTTGGTAATTAAATGATAAATAATTGCCTCCCCCCCCCCCCAATACTCTCCAGATTTAAATCCTTGTGATTTTTATTTATAGGTAGAGATCCATGAAATTCACGATATGCAATAACACACATTTCAAAAAGTATTAGCAGAATTTTCTTTTACAACCTCCCATAACCCCAAAAGACACACCTTTTAATCACAAAATAACACAGTTCCTATAATCATGCAAAAAATAAGCAAAGTCCCAGTTTTTAAACAAATTCCAGGAAATTTTTAATTTGGACAAAATCTAACAAAAATTGATTTTTATGGAATATTTCCAGTATTCCCTCGTGATATGATCAACAAAAAATGCAATGGCCATGCTGCCATAGAAGGATATTCCTCCATGGTGCAATTTTCGCTCTAAATGAACTGCTCACTGCTCAATGTGCAAAGGATCAACCGGTGATTCAATGCATGTTCCAGCACAGAATACAAACTATCATAGTCTGGTCCATAAATAATAAGTTCTATGGCTTCCAAACATTTTTTTGTGTTTTATTCTATTTTATGCAAGGTTTGTTTCCCAAATTTTTACAAGCATAAGTTAAACACCCAATTACAAGCATTTTTTTTTTTCAGATGTCAGTATTTATTTAATAAATATTTATACAAAACAAGATCACCCGAATGAGCAAGCGCTCGTGCTCGGGCACAGTTCAGCCATTTACATTACAAAAAACAAATTACGAAAAATTTGAAATGAATAATTCCTACAATAAATGAAAATATAAGCAGTGGGAAGTTTCAATTAAGTTTGCAATATTCTGCTGCTTGGGGCTGTATTGTATTTAAAATAAATAAAAAACAAAACACTTGTTTTTTGTTGTTCATAATAATGACATTGAGTGAATAATAAAATTTGCATATACAGACCATATTTTAAAAATAACACCGATATATTAGTAATAACACTAAAGTATTGTAGTTTAAAAAAAAAAATCTTAGGAATAAAACCATTTTACGGATCTCTATTTATAGGGTATGTTGGAACATCAAAGTTTGTATAAACAGTCCTCATTCAATTAAAAAAACTCAAAGAATACTACTGAGCAGTGCACTGTGGAATTTCACAAGACGTGCTAAATAATACTGGCTTCAGTATTAAATTAAGAGCAAGGATCGTTAATGGACTTCACTCCATCTCATAGTTATTAATGCTTATTTAATGTTGATCTTACTGTTACTTAGAAAGTGTAATTTACTTATCCGGCAGCTGTACTTGATTTAGAAGCTGAGACTACCTGCTGTCGGTCACAGTGGATGATAGAACCTTCTTCACATCAAGACCTTGTACCACCAAACTTGTTAATTGCATATAGGGTAGTAGAAATTAGAAAGCATTCAATTTAATTTCAAAAATAGTTTATTTTGGCCGGTAGAAACCCTCGATCATGGTGCAACATCTTAACAACGTTTTCAAAATCTTTGACAGTTTTTACTACATTGTAACCATTCCCAATATTGTCTCTTTGAACAAGTAATGCATCTCCGGATATTTTCACTCTAACTCCGTATAGCATCAATTCCAGTAGTTCACTGGTTCTCATCTTGTTCAACAGATATTCAAGCAATGGTTCAAGGTCATACATTTCCTCAAACCCTACTATTTCCAATTTTCTAAGATTTACAAGTTGTGATAGAAAGTACTTCATGTATTTGTGATCACTCCATATAAATACCACACATTGCTGAAGAGAATGGAACTGAGATAAAGGCTGAGTGTTCGGTGGAGGTGAATCAAAGGAGTAGTCATGTGGATTGTATTGGCTGTATATCAATGTGAGATTCTTCAGATGTGGGCATTTCTCAGCTATAAAATTTAGATTGACATTGCCAATTCTCTCTATCTTCAAGTTTAGAATTTGATGCCCTATTTCCAGAAGTAGTTGCTCTATATCAGAGTACTGAATATAAGGACAGAGCGAAGCACTAAAAGTTAGAGCTGTCAAGTAGTTGAGTCTTTTCAGGGGCACCAATGTAGTATGGTCAGACAAACAAACATTGTGTGCATTGATTTCTGTAAAGCTCTCAGGTAGCATGGCTTGTTGTATGCTTGTTAGTTTGGCTGTAAACATTTTTAATGGAAGCTGTAAAGTGCAGTTCTTCTGAGGCAAGCCTTTCATAATGGTTGTAATGCCCTTTGTACTTATTCCAGTACAATGTATATCTAGGCATACCAATTTCCTGAATTTAAAAATGTACTCAATGCTTGCATCGTTAACTTCCCTTGAGTCATTTATCTTTAGTGATTTCAGATTTTTACAAGCATTGGAAAGTGCCTCAACCACTGTATTGTTGCAGCGTCCTACATATGAAAATTCTTCCAGTGTTGTTAAATTGTGCAAATATCCGCTGTCCAAATTCACCCCAAACAAATTTAAAACCTTCAGGTTTCTCAAATTGAATTGAACAGCATTCAGATATTGACACTGGAAATTCTGAAATTATGCATGTAATAGTTATCAAGATTTAGTTCTGTTACCCAAGGATGTGTGATAGCTTTCCCAAAGGCAAGAACAACTTCATTACAGAATTGTAATTGATTTTCCTTAAGTTGGTAAATTTTCTTGGAAAAGAAGTACTTTTCCTCCAGCAACTGTTGAGTAACAAATATATGCAACAGCAAAGTTTCGTTTATTTCATTTGCGAGTGAAGATGGAATAGTACTTTGCACAAGATCTTCCAAGAACTTGCATGTTGGTTGAAGTTGTTGTGTCCTTAATTGTTGCAGAGTTGAATCTTCCCATATTCCCATTTTTCCAATGAGCTTATGAAGCATACTGAACACTAACCCAAGAAATTTATTTTTAATTGGTGGTGAATAACCGCTGTGAGTCATCTCCTCGTGACTCATTACCAGCTTGGTTATGAGGCTTGATAGGAACTTACCAAATGCATGGAGAGCTATATTCTTAAGTTCATCATGTGAATTATTCATGCTGGAACAAAAAAAAATTGCCTTTTAATAATCCATGCATTTTTTAAAAGTTGTTTTATAATTTCTGAATTAACACATAATAGGGTACCATTAATTGAACCCAAGCTCCAGACATCTCAAGAAGTGCATATAAATGGAAGGTAATGGACACTTGGTGAAATAAAGGATCAAAGATAGAACTATAAGAAAACCTCTCAGAAACTATCTTTTTAAAGAGTGAAACACTTGTGTTCAACTTTTTTATTTACTATTTAACCCTTAGAGCCAGTTTCACATGCTAAGCATGCAGCAGATGTGTTCTACTGATGTGGTTCAGGAACACATTTACGAGGGTGAGTCAACAAGTATCCAGACTTTTCATAAAACACATTATTTCCTTAAAAAATACAGTATGATTTTCTCATGATTTTTCAATCTAGTCTCCCTTCTTTGTAATGCACTTGGTCCAGTGGTCCACAAGCTTGTGTATTCCTGCCAAAAAGAAGGTTTTCTGTTGGTTGCAAAGCCACTGATGCACCGCTTCCTGCACCTCTTTGTTTGAGGGAAATCGATGACCTCACAAAACATCTTTCTGCGGCCCAAACAAATGACCAGCAATGATGACGAGGTCTTTTGTCACGGAAAGTGTTTCTACTGCACGATATCGCCTACCCTCACACGGCTGGACTCACCCTTGAAACCATCCACAAACTGGGTTTCAAGGTGCTGGAACATCCACCTTACAGCCCAGATCTTGCTCCAGATGAAGAAAGAAACAAGGTAGGGTTGGGGCTAGTTTAATTTGTACAGGGTCACAGTAATGTTGCAACTTCACACTTTTTGGCGCATAAAATTGGACACATACCTGAAAGATGGGGTGGTTTGCACTATTATTATTCTGTAGAAGGTTTACGAATTGAGAGAAAGAGAATACAGCTACCTGTCTTATTCCCACACTGGCTGATCCTCCCTGGGGCATCACAATACAATAACATCTTGCTAGTAAACCCTGTCCAGTTTCAGATTTGGCATTTGGCAAGAACAAAAACAAAAATGTTTTCCTACCCCTTTCCACAACTTCTCAAATCAGCTATTGTCATAATAAAGCAGGTAATTATGATAACTTTGGTGTTTATAAAAGTCTCAATAATTATCCTGCAGGCTTGACAATGTCCTGAAATGTCATTTAGAAAATCAAATGTGTTCGAAGGTACAAAAAAGGACATTCAAAACAAACTTCTAGATGCAATTTTGACTACCGTATATATCCAAATACTACCCCCCCCCCGAATAATACCCGCACCTAAATTTTTCTAAAGGAAATTTAAATTATATATATAGGCCCATATATAAAATTATTTTGCCAGTTTTATTCTTAATTAAACAGTTATAATTAACATTGCATATCATAGAATTAAAAATGGTAGGCTAAAGTAACATGCATCGTAACAGTCAGCCGAAATCTCGCCGTCTTATATGCGCAGCTTAACACTTTCAACAACAACAACACACTCAATTCGTGACTTCAGCTGTTCAGTGGGAATCCACACGCAATGACGTGAGTCTGATCAAAGGTCAAAGTCGTGTGGAAATTCACGGAACTTTACCAAATTTTCCCCGAATTATTGGTTCTGCTTGTACTGCACTGTTTTCTTGGCATCTCTATGCATAAACCTTTGTTTCACCGCCAGTCATGGCGGACCATGTGCGTAAGAAAGTGTTATCTTTGTCTCATTTTCCTTTCATTCCAGCTTCGCTACTATTATATTATATTATATTGTGGGGCTACTACAAAGCATCGTGCTGTATTGAGCCAATCTCTATATATATAAAAGGCTTTGTCCTGACTGACTGAATGAATGACTGACTGACTGACTGATTGACTGAATGACAGGAATCAACGTACAGCCTAAACTATAACAGGTAGAGACTTGGAATTTTGACAGTGCCTTCATTTCATAATGCAGGTGCTCACTAAGAAAGGATTTTGAAAAATTCTGATTCTAACTGCCAAAAATTAAATGTTTTTGAAAATACTTAATCCCTTTTTACATAGAATTATCAATTCCAAATCACAGAATATATTGTTGCCAAATGGTATCAGGTGGGCTTGGAAAAAACAAATGAAATGCACTTTTGACAAATAAGAGAAGTTATCAAAATAATTCATGTTATAAATAAATATTACAGAATGAAATCCACTAAAATAATGGAATCACATAACTTTCTCTACCCTGGACATAGAGAAAACAAAACGAGGTATGGTAATGTGTATATTATTATATTATATCGCAGGTTTTTGGAGAGAAAAATATGAAAGTGATAATGCTTTCTGTTTAATTTCATCCCCAAAAAGGTTTTATGGTAACATAAGAGTGGGAAATTTCCCGCCTCGATATTACAATTTTATGTTACAGGAATTTCTGTTTCTTCTTATTTAAACCTCTACCAGGCTTGCTGTGCACTGTACAAGCGATGGGATGCAAAATTCTAGATCCTCTATGAGCCATAAAAAACTATATCAAGCGTTTTCTGAGGGAATAGTTTGAGTGTAATAAGTCGTTCTTCCTATTTCAAATTATAAATGTCTATATAAGGACCTAGAATTTAAAATTGAAAATCCTTCATAAGCTAATTTCCAATTACAAAATACAAAACCCGGGCGACGCCGGGTCTTTTAAGCTAGTATGGTATAAAATGTCATAATTCAGATCAGAGGAGACCAGTATTCAAATAATGGCCACACCCCAGTTTTTCATTCGCAATTTTTTTAAAAATTTGCAGGTAGTATTCGAGTATATACGGTATTTTACTCCTAACATTTATAGTCTATATTTGTATGTGGCCCTCTCGTATGAAATCTCACAAACCCCTACTGAACTGTGCGTTGCATTTAAATACTGGTACTGACAGAGTAAACCCAGAGTTGGCTCTGAAGCATTTAAATGACTGGCTTGAGGGGTTAATGACAATTATTTTTCTGTTTTTCAGGTTCTGAAGGAAAGAGTTGAAAATGTTTCTCTACCTAACAAAGAAAAGGTGGATGTGATTGTATCTGAATGGATGGGCTTTTACCTCTTGCATGAGGGTATGCTAGATTCTGTGTTAGTTGCACGAGACCTGCATCTGAAGCCTGATGGCAAAATGTTTCCTGAAGAAGCAACTCTATGGTGTGCTCCTTGTAGCTTGCCTCGACTGTATGACTTCTGGGAAGATGTAGCAGGATGTCGTATGCAATCTGTAGGGATGGAGTGGCGTAAGCAAAAGAGTCAACAGCCTCAAATCGAACAAGTAACAAAGGCAGATTTGTTGAATGATGGGAGTGAAGTGTGTAGACTTAATCTCTATACTTTAACAACAAAAGAACTGGATTCAATATCAAAGTCGTTTCTTGTTGCTTCAAACCGTATAGGAAGTTACCAAGGAATTTGTATATGGTTCACATGTCAATTTCCAATTGGACAGAGTGGTTCTGATTCTATAGTTCTTTCAACAGCTCCATCAGAAATAACTACACACTGGAAGCAGACTGTAATAATGCTGTCTGGTGGAGCAGAAGTTGAAGATGGAACTCCTATTGCATGGAAACTTAAACTTGAAAGAAGTGCTGTCAACAGTAGACATTACAATATTGAGTTTACAGAACTGGACCCTGAGAAAGAGATGCATCCAATCCCTTGCAAATGCTATTTGACAAAATGCATTGTAACTAGAGCATTCTTTGAACAGACTGAACCTGAGAATCCAGATGATGTGATAGATGTTACAGGTTCTGCAGACGATGATGAGTATGCTGAGAAATATAGTGATCCTGATAGTGACGACGATTAAATACTTATGGTTAAAATTGTGTATTGACCTTACAATGAAATTGCGTGTTTTTAAGTGCTTAGATGTGTGGTTACAAGGAAATGTTCTTATGGTACCTGATTTGTTACTACTGAAGTTTGAGTCCTCACGTTACTAAGATTTTCAATACCTCTCACTGAGCAAAAATGAGAATTACCGAGATAAATTTTCTGTCATTGTTATATATAGAGTATTTTTTTAGGATTGTAATCATTGTTGACATTCTAAAATATTGAAAGACAAAAACAAACAAATAATTTAAATGAGACTTGAGATTGAAATTTTATGTATTAAGTATAGTTTCACTTAAATCAAGAACTAAGTTGAACATGTTTTGAGAGCCCATCACTCATTCCCAGCTATAAACAGTGAAGTACAGAACGTTTAATTTGTAAGATAATTTTTTATCAAATCTCTTAGCCAAAATAATTTATTAAAACACAATGATATATAATTTCTTAAGCTTTCAATTCGTACAAGTTGACACAATTTCCACTTTAAAAAATCTGATGTGAAACACACAACTCCTTCTGCCCAAATAAAAGTTTTGTGTATTAGTATGATGCATTATGTATGACATTCTCTTTATGTAAATTGGTTGTAAAAACAAAGAGAATGTTGTTCCACATCACATCACATCCCCAATGGACACACTACCCAAATAAAAGCTGATCAGTGCACTCACATAACTTTCTTTGTTCTAAGCATTGGCAGTACACCTTTCTCACTTCACGCTGTGATGTACTTTAAGACGTCATATTGCAAGGAGTGTGTAGTCAGTTGTTTCAACCTGATGCAAAACTTTATTTTTCAGCAAGCAAGACCAAGTTTCTACAAACATAACTACCCTATAAAAATTTTTTGGAAAATGGATTAAAATAAAAGTTTTAGCTATTAGTATAAGCACCTCATGGACAAAATTTAAATAAGAATATTAGAACTGTTTTCAAGAAAATTGCAAAAACAAAATTTTCTTCAAGTAAAATGGCAAGTAAGGCAAGTAGTTGCTAATCTTCATGTCACATCCTCAGATGCAGTGGCGGACGCGGAATGTTTTTTTTGGGGAGGGGGGGATTTGAATAGGTAGAAAGAATACTAACAAAAATTAATTAACTTACATATGTAATTATTTTTTTGGATTCAGGGAACCTCAAAACATATATTTGTGTTAAAAACTCAACTGTGAATTTTGGGGTCAAACACAATACTTCCCCTATCTGTAGTAACTAAGGTAGGGACAGAGGAAATAAAAAATAATAATTACAAAAATTATTAATGTATACAATATAGGCTAATATAAGTTATATTCAATGTTAGCAATTACATTAAATTTTATTTGTTACTACTCAATAAGTCTATTGGTAGGCAATGGTCATGTGAAGTGCCTGCATTACAGTATGGTTTATTACAATTTTAGCATGATTTTGAAAAAAAATATGTATGTTGTATTTTGAAAGTTCAAAGAAAATATCCTTTGCTGAGGCAAATAGTGGGGCGAGGTTCACTTTAGAATTCTCTCAAATATACGCCGACTGTTATAAGCTAAATACAGCAAATATTCTCAGCAAATTCCCATTTGTCCGGGGATAGATTATCCAGTTTATGTCTGTGCAAGGTTATTCATCCCCTTTTAACCTTTGTGACCATAATCTCTATACATATAAGAGGCTTTGTCCTGACTGACTGGCTGACAGAGAATCAACGTAGAGCCTAAACTATAACAGGTAGAGACTTGGAATTTTGACAGTACCTTCGTTTCTTAATGTAAGTGCTCGCTAAGAAAGGATTTTGTAAAATTTTGATTTTAAATGCCAAAAATCAAATGTTTTGAGTATACTTAATCCCTTTTTACACAGAATTATCAAATCCAAATCACAGTTGGCATGGCAACATATTGTTTCCAGTGGTCTCAGATGGGTTTGGAAAGAAATAAGTGGGACTTTCACAAATTACAAAAGCTATCAATATAATTCATGTTGTAAATAAATATTAAAGAATTAAATCCACTAAAATAATGCAGTCGCATAACTTTCTCTACCCTGAACATAGAAAATACCATCCGAGGTATGGTAATATGTATATTATTATATTGCAGTTTTTTGAAGAGGGAAGAATGAAAATGATATTGAATATATTTTTAATTTCATTCCCGAAACAGTTGGATGGTAACATGAGAGTGAGAAATAAAATATTCCGCAAATACAATACAATTTTTTGTTCCCGAAATTTATTTTTATTCTTATTTAAATCCTTGCTAGGCATGGTATGTAGAAGCAATGGGATGCAAAATTCTACATTCTATAGTAACTATGTTACATTCTACATTTTATCCTCTTATGAGCCATAAAAAGCTATATCAAGCGTTTTCTGAGGGAATAGTTTGAGCATGATAAGTCGTTCTTCCTATTTCAAATTCTAAATACCTATATAAGGACCTATAATTTAAAAATTGCAAGTCCTTCATAAGATAATTTCCAATTACAAAATAAAAAACCCGGGCGATGCCACACCTTTTAAGCTAGTATGTTTATAAATGGATGCAAGATTTTGATTTCCTGCAATTATTTTTGAATGCACTGTATTTTGTCCTATTTTGCATAGAGAATGTTACATGTAATGAAGGGCAGAATTGAATAATCTGTTCTCGAGTTATATAAAGAATCAAATAATTATTTGAATAAAAATGTTCTAGGATAGGTGTAAAATTTGAGAACAGAGAACTCCCTGCTGAGAGCTACTAAATCTGACTAAGAAATCAAATCATTATTCAAATGTACAACTTGGCAACTTCATCAAGTTACAAGATCTACTACTATTTTATATGGTATTGAAAACATTGTTCCCAAGAGAATCCACAGAATGCGCTAGCTCCATATTTGACTACCAAAGAAATGTTTTATGTCACACACACGAGGACAAATAAAATATCTGCTCTAGTGTATTGAGATCAAACTGTACACGGTAGTATTTTCATGACATTAAATACAATCTCAATCCGATCCCACTTCTTAGGTTATCGACCTTGAGACTCGAATCAATCTAAATTCCTATTTCATGACAATTTCGATATGGTAAGCGTATTCAGATCAATTTTAATTCTCTATGAAAACTTAGTAAATTAATAAAAAAAATTTATATGCCTGTAAATGAGCTCAGTGTTAGTGATACTCTCACCAACTTAGTAGGTATAAGTCACCATCAGGCTGGTGTTTCAATCCAACCTCAGTATCCTTGGGTATCTCAATCGTTGCCCTGAGGAATCTGACCAGAAACATGGGTCATTCGTGTGGGGAAGCAGAATCAATTGAAAACCTACCCTACCTTCTGCATTAGGCTAACATAACAGTGGATGAAGACATAGAATTTTCTTTATTCTGCGTGGCCAAAGCTGAAACCCAGGAACCCCTTATGCAGGTCAAGTTATTTTAAGGACTGAGTGATGCTGAAGTGAAACCTTTAATGATTTTACCAATGGCCTTCCTTGCCTGAATCTGAATGAGTTTAATAAGATTTTAAAACTACAGACTCTATAAGCAGGTATTTATAATCGCTCAATTAATACCTCCCCGTTATCCCATAATAATGAGATGTTCTCTGTTCTTTGGGGGGACAGGTTGATCGCCACCCCATCTAGCATGGCAGGCCTCACAAAAATGTGAACAGCTCCTTGGCCTACGATAGGAGGAAAACAGAATAGAGTGTGTCAGATACAGAGCTCGCCTGGAATCTGAAAGCTTCGCAACCATTAAAATTTGAACATGTCATTGCCAGTGCTCATGCGTGGAGTGCTCAAGTCCACCATGAAAATATAGTCCATGGCTCCATGTGCTTTTGTTAACCACGCGGATACTAGTGTGATACTGTCAATGTTTTCATCTCAGCACGTTTTGCTTGCATTCAAATTCCCATCGCCTCTGTCCATGACGTCATCCATGCTTTCAGTTTGAGGGCGAGTCCTGTACATAGCTGTATTAGGCTGTGTATCTCGATGGAAAATTTGAGGCTGAGTGACTATTCTAGCGCCATCTTGGGCTGTTTCCCATCTTTGGGCCACATTTAAACATTTCATTCACCTACAAGTAATTCTGAATTACTTGTGAATTACTTTCGGACCATTCCAGCAGTTTTGGAGCATTCGGCAGAACATTCCATGAGGAATGTGGCCAACATCTTTAAATTTCAGTGGTAGATGACAGGATTTGGACATGATGGCCTGACCAGGCCCGTTAGTTCCTTGTTCAAGCAGCTAAACATCTGTCCTCATCAAGCTTAGTGCATCCTGTTCCAAGCTGAAACTGTAAAATTTCCCTATCGTTATTAACGAGGAGAAAGACGTCGGAATCATATGACATCTTTATAAGTAAGTATTTCACTAGGGGTCCCATATATTAATTGTTTGGAATGGATCATAAATTGCTGCAAATAGCTCAGAGTTAATATCGCTATCAGGCCTAAGTGGCGTAGGCCGACATAGCCGGCCATACATTCAGTACTGTAACGTAAAAAATTTCCCTTGCCTTCAAGTATTTTGACCTGACAATAGAAAACGAATTGTTTATATCTTTAAAATTAAGTATGAAAAATTGTTTAACGATGTGCTAAATTTACAAATTCTTGTTTGGGGGAAACATAAATTACGTTAGTTGATGAAACCGTTATTTTCGTTTGGTTGTGGTATTATGGTGGTACGCCTTACCATTCATTGCAAAACTAATGGCGGAAGCGCGGAGCTTAGTCGTAAGTTTGTCAAATGTTAGTGAAGTTCAAGATAAGAACTCAGAACTACAAAAGCTTTCTTGAGAAGTAGCGTACCGATACTGTTGTGCGTTTTGAGTGTTATCACATCAGTGGAGTTTATGTCGCGGGTATAACCTAAATGAAAACGTTTTGTTGTGTTAGTGCTAAATGTTCTGTATAACAGAAGAGGAGATACTGGATTCTGTACATGCCACATTCCTAAGCACGGGATAAGGTAAATACCTCACTAGTTAAACATAGATATTGTTCAAATCCAGACATAACCAAATAGACATTCAAATTGTGAAATAACGTGGATGGTATTTCCACAGAGAGATGGAAATATTAAAACTGATCACAGGGGGTTGGATGTGATTTCCAGGACGCGTTTTAACCTTACCTGGATAATAAGGCTACTTAATCAATTCTCCACGTACACTTTTTGTTATCTTCAATTCTGGGGTTTCTTCTCTTAATGTCGACTGCTGTAAATTAGGTTTTTGAATGAGACGAGACATTATTATGCTGCAAACATGGAATACCGTTCCATCCCTTGTAGTATTGCGATACCAAGCGGAATCCATAAATATGTTCACTCAATATCGACTATTGATGCATTATGTTTTCATATTTAGGACATACATACATGTACTGTACTAAATTTTGTGATTAATTCATTATGCATGGTTTGTAAGTAGGACGTTTAACCTCACTTACAGTATGTGTTAGACGAGTTCACAAAGAAATGGGACCAGTACTAGAGTATTATCCCCAGTCTGTAGACAGGGGATACAAAACCAAGAACAGCTAAATGCGGCTAGTATCCACGACGAACCTCGGATTACTTGGTTCATGAAGTGTGACCTTGATGTCATGTCAATTGAATATTGCTTAGAAAAATTAAATTCAAAATAATTTTTTATCACACACATTAGTTAAAGGATCTCACTAACTTACGAATCATTCTCACTTTTTTCAGTTATTAAGTTAAAGTTTGTGCAGTTTATTTTCTGAAATAAGACGTGTGATTTTTTGCTTTATAAAGTGCTCTTTATAACCTTGCGCTTACTTTGACATTCTGCATAAAGTTTGCTTGCTATTGCGGCGCTGGTTACACGGCCCGTAGATTGTCTCCTACCGCTCTGATTTGTTGGTTGTGATCGTTCGACTTTTTGGATTGCGTCATATAATGCTGCCACTAGTTTTACATGCGGGAAGAGCAAGGGCGAAGTTAGTGACAGGTAGCATGAGGTATGTGACATGTGCGAGTTTTGTGAAAGGTTATGTTAGTTTAGTTGAGTGACAGGTAGGTCTAGCGGCAAGACCATAATCATCGTCAGGTTTCCTATATATACATACAACGATGGCCGTAGTAACTCTATTATCGGCAAGGCAAGTAAATGTACAGTAAAATTTTTCTACCTGACACTGCTCAGATAGATGCGCAGTAACCTGGACAAGTCTTATCGAAATACTGTCATTTGAGTGGGTGATTCTTTATTCGTATGTCAGTCTTCAAGGGAGTCACTTCCCGCTGAATAAGGTATACGGCTATGAGTCATGACTGGTGGGAGGGAATGATGAGCTTGTATCTCTGAATTTAACTCCGACCTCTGAACGGCCTTCCCCTCACTCTCGTTTCACCAGTGTCAGGGGGAAAAAATACTGTACTCCGGAAGCCATTGAAACGGCTTTCTCTCGAAAACTGTAAGAGATATCGAAAAGTACCAAGAGACATTTTGTGTAGAAAATGTAGTTTTAAATATACTATTTAATAGGATAGACTAGAATTCGATTTGACGAATGGTTTGGTCACGGTAAAATTAAATATCTGTAAAGAACAAACTGCTGTTGTTGCCACAACCGTTTTGAAAGCGCTATTAGTCTAGAGTCCTATGTTCTTTCCGTGGGAAAATTTCAACTCTATCAGTTGAGTAGTTTTTCCATGAAAGAGGACCAGTCATACTCACAGAAACCACAATATTTTTATATCAGTAGACTTTACATTTTCTCTTTAGAAAGAACAGGGAAAGTTCCAGGAGTTTCATGCCAATGAAATTAAAAAAAAAAGAATTGAGAAAATTGTTCAATTTCTTATATCCACACTCACCTTGTAGGCCAGTTTGACAAGGCAGTGGGTGACTGGCTGTTACAAATCGTCCTAGGATCGAGACCCGCGTATATTTTTGTCATGTCTTTTAAAAATTATAATACTTTATAAACAGTTTCATGAGCTTGATTATTTAGTGGATGGGCCGCCGTGTAGTGGGATTAGTCTGATCTTTTTACCTAAAATATATGGAATCTGTTTCCATTCATTAAAATATGCACGAGAATATTGTTTTTAAAGAGAACCCCAAGTTATATTTCCATAGTGTATGTAACCCTCGGGACAATATACTTTTAATCAACCAAGTACCAATAGTCTAATCTGCTATAACGATAGGACTTTATCTACAATAACATTTAAAGATTTTAATGATTTGCAGGATGCAAAAAGCATGCCGACTCCCATAGCCGTTACTGACGGGTTTCGTGACCAGATAAATTAGTTTATTGTTTAAAGACGAATGTGAACTGTTATTTTGGCATATAACTGATGTGCCGGAACTTTGTCACACAGGGACTATAATATATAAGCCTAGCGATCCCCAACTTCTCTAGGGATCGTGCCTGATCGAACCCTGAATTTTGGAGTAGAAAGTCAGTGCCTCAGACGAGGGAACTATCACTACTACCCTCCTAAAAGAAAAACTTACCGGTACTCCTTCCATTTGGTTGTAATTTTGTTTCTCTCAAATTGTCCCCCAATATAAGGAAGAGATATAAGTTAACTTCAAATCTTGTGAAGTGAAATAAGTTAGCACAGCAAAATCATAGAATAAAATAATTTTGAAATGCTTGTTGAAAAATGTTTAGGCTTTCTGGAGTTTCAGAACTTGTTCATAGAACGTTGTTTCCTACGTAACTTGAGTCACTTTTGTGTGCAGTAAGTGTAATAGAGATTTTATCGCAACCAAAGTCAAAATTGCGGTTCAAAATTAATGCAGCAGAGTGGAGAGAAGAGGCCGTTAATGACCTCACCTGAGCGTTGCGATGAGGTGAGAATTCTTTATGACTTACAGAATTCGCTGTGAGACGAGTATCTAACGCAACATATCATTACAGCTGCTATCACACTGCATCAGAATATATTTACACTCCACCCAGCATTCAGATTTATCTTTATCGAGAGAACATATTCTCCCTTCCACACTGATCTCCTATGGATCACTTTATCACCCCACTCCGGGATTGTCCAGGAATGTGGATATCATTTTCAGATAAACTACATCTTAAGTTAGATTCGCACTGTAAACGAATTGTAACCTTTCGTACTGAATTTGTATTCGCTTGGACCTAGCAGCTTCAATACATTTCAATCGTTTATATCATCGTTTGAAAGGAATGTAGGCTATCTCCATTTTAGCGATTTTGTTGACGGTTTCGTTTATGTACAGGTAGGGGGAAAAAGCGGACCTACTAAAATATCTAAGTTGCCGATATGAGCCACTGCGCATGCCTAGCGGCATTCACAGGATAGCAGGGAATGTATTGAAATTTGTTCTAGACAATATAGACAATCAATTGAGAAATAATTTCACATATTTTGCATTGCTTGTGAAAACAAACGTTTTCGTTACATCTCTTACATTTATTTACGTATCACAAGGCTCTGAAATCAGCTACAAGAGTCGGTCCGCTTTCCCCCCCCCCCTACCTGTACATTTCGCTTCTTTGTAATTGAGTTTACATGTGAATTATGTAGGTCCTAAATAAGTTAAAATTTGGCGAATTTTCGTGTTGCTAAAATGAAATAAGCGATTTGCGGCATCGACAAAACCGTCCCTGCTAAAAAAGAGACATGATATATGACTGTCCTTGTTTGAATTCGAGAGTGATAAAAATAATAGAAAGTTTAGTGTTATTTGGTAATAGGAAGAACGGAATCTTCTGGTACCGGTAAATTTAAATTAAATTAGCTAAATTGCATGCAAAATCTTTTAAACAAGTTGGTTTAACTACATGGTCGACCAGTTTTTTCATTATCATTATTATATTTAGTGTTTCCTAGAATACAAAGCAATGGGCATTTTCTATCTGTCAATGAGTCTTTCATAGGCTACTCCGTATTCTCACAGCAAAATTAAGAAGAAATTCCAGGCAAAATACCACAGTAATAGGAACGGAAGCAAATGTTAGTTCACACTATCTGTATAAGTCCAGAAAAGTTCCCTAAACATTCCGTAAATATTATTGCAAGAAAATACTGCTACTGAATGGTAATGGAAGGGAAACTGAATTACACTGACCATTCGTCACGTTTCATAGGCCTATAAGATATTGCCGTGGTACTTGTGACTCTTCATCCTATTGTCCCGAAAACTTTTATTGGGACTTCCAATTGTTCCCTATCTCTATATTTACGCGTATCTATAAATTGTGTGAATAGATAAACCTGCACCAAACCCTAGGAAAGTGAAGGCTGAATTCCTAAAGCCATAGTCCCAAGATCCAAATTTTTGGTTCAGTAAGTTGTATACAATGATATTTTATACAGTAATTTCTAGTTATGCCCGCGAATGTACATGACAATGTCAACTGTTCGCCTAAAACGAAAGAAAGATCGATAATGTAGTCGACATGGCGGTCTACCATCAAATTATAGACCTATATCGCTCTTAACCTCATTTTCAAAAGTTTTTGAAAAAGTCATGTACAAACGCATAATACACTATCTTAATTTGAATGACATTCTTACTTCATCTCAGTTTGGATTTAGAAGTGGCATGTCCACTGAGAATGCTACATTTCAACTTACTACAGAAATATTGGAAGCGTTAGATAAAAAGAAATATGCTCTGGGAATTTTCTGCGACTTAGCTAAAGCGTTTGACTGTATAAATCATGAAATATTACTTCAAAAATTGGATCATTATGGGCTCGATAATTTAACACTTAAGTGGTTCAAATCATATCTTTCTGATAGAACTCAAAAGGTAATAATAAATGGAAATGAATCTAACTTAGGGGTTGTTAAGAATGGGGTACCTCAGGGATCAATACTAGGACCTTTGCTCTTTTTAATTTTCATTAATGACTTGCCCTATAACTTAAGTGACGAATCAAAGGTATTGCTCTTCGCAGATGATACTAGTGTACTTGTAACAGGAACGTCACAAGAACATTTATCAAGAATAGCTACAAAGGCTTTTCACGAGTTAAACACATGGTTTCTAGCTAATAAAATGACACTTAATATTGATAAGGCCCATTTTATACATTTTAGAACAAAAAACAGATGTATCTCAAATCTTGAAATTAATTATGGAACACAAATCATACAAGAAATTAGCAATGTAAAATTTTTAGGACTGCAAATTGACCAAAATCTTGACTGGAAGACACACATAGAAATGATAGGTCCAAAACTGAGTTCAGCGTGCTTTGCTTTAAGAATTTTGAATAATATATTAAAACAGGATGCATTACTTATGGTATATTTTGCATATTTTCACTCGGTAATGAGGTACGGGATCATATTCTGGGGCAACTCTTCCCATAGGGAGAAAATATTTAGATTACAAAAGCGGGCAATAAGAATAATATGTGGAAAGAAAAAAAAGGGAATCTTGTAAACCGCTATTCGAAAAATTAAAAGTCCTCACTCTTACAGGGGAGTATATATACTCTGTTATGTGTTATGTAGTGAATAATATTGATAAATTTCAAACTAATTTTAGTGTACACGGACGTACTACCAGAAACATGAATGATCTACACAGACCAAATAACTCGTTAAAACTCTTTCAGAAGGGTGCTTATTATTCTGCAGTACAGATATATAACAAGCTTCCAAACAACATTAAATTATTATGTATTCAAAGAAAGGGCAAACCTTTCAAAACAGCTGTCAAGGAATTTTTAATAACTCACACCTTCTACAATTTGGAGGAATATTTCCAGCTAGGATAAATTTGGCAGCTTACAGTTTCAGTAGGCCTATATTATTGTTATAACATGCATGTATTTTTTGATCTGACGTGTTCTATATCCTTGAGCCCCGCTCAACACAGGATCTACAGGACGAGATATCTACATCTACATCTACATATGTAGCCTGTACTCCCCTGTTCTCCTGTTTATGATGGTTGTAAGAATGTTTGCTTACAGCATCATATTGTAGTAAATTCAAAACTTGCCTTAGTGTATGTTAATATTCTTTATTCCAACTTTTCATTTTTACCTTCTTCGTAGATGTTCGCGGCGCCGAGAAATAGCTATACCGAGATCAGGCCACATGGGGAGAGAATGAAGCTCATTATTTTATTTTATATTTTTTTGAGGGAATGTGATACGTACGTTGAGTTTAGTACGGGAATAAAACAGGGCATTACTAAAGGAAATTAATTAATCAGAAAAGTATGGTTGTGGAAAGTGTAAATTTGAGAACTGCTTTTTAATGTCTTTGGTATTTAAACACTGTTGTTATTTAATATTTCAATTACGCCATTTTTAATTTGATGTCCACTTTTTACGTTCAGTATGCAGTAATAAACTATTTCAATTTTATGTGAACATCGAAGGCTGCATATATGGCCAAAATTTAGCTTTTATAAACTGCAAAGTATATATATATATATATATATATATATAGTATAACTACCAAGGCTTTCACGGCCGGCGTTCAGACGTAGTTCGTGGCGAAACGTAAGCAGTAATAACGGACAGACCACGTCCATACATCCCGGAAATGGAAATCTCATAGTAAATAATATACAGTTTTCACTGACTGTCCCAAGTCTGAAAAATGGAAAGATTATTAACTGACACTCTCAAATACAATTTCTTAAATATGTTAAGGAAATTAAATTGACTCACAAGATGATTACGCGTGCGCAAGGATTCTGGATGCTTCAACCCCACTCTCTATGAGACTAACATGTATGATTTATACCAACAAACCGTTATTGAGAGGTACATTATAGCCTTTGTTTAGAGAAATATTACATTATACCGTAGATTTCATATTTGTTTTAGATATAATTTTTTACACAGAGGAATAATGGTAAGGGACGAATCCTTTGTTCCGAACGCGTGACTTTCGGAATATTGAGATGATGAACTTATTGGATTATGGAGGGAAAGGTCTGAATGATTTGAAATTATATGAGGGTTTGACTACAGTCACGAGTCTTCGACAGGGTTCTCCAGAAAAAAAATACTCTAACGAAGTGGTATTCAATCTTGACATCTTGTTTGTACAGTGTGTTTAAAAAATGTATTATCTAATCAGTAGGATTGTAGGAAAAAGCTTTACATGTCATACTGGGCTCTTTTGCGTTACGTTTCCGGATACAGCTTTAATGAAAAAAGTTGTACGTATAGACAATTATAAATAATATAGGCCTATTATCCATTTACAATGAGAATGGACATATACTGTGTAGGCTTATAGTCCCAAGCATTCCTAAATGCAGAACATGATGAAGTCTGGTCAGGTCACGATGTGCTGACTAGACTAAAATTTAGTATGTAGCCTACTGTCAGTAGCCAAACAAAAGAAGGTTTCTTGACTATAATGAAAGAAAGATAATGAACCTTTATTTTAGAAAAATAAACCGCCTTCAATATTATTTTGCGTGTCATTTGGGATGATTTGAAGGTGGTAAAATCTTTTTAATAATATTTATTTGCCATTTTTATTTTAATAATTTTTTAGTCATGATTTATCGTCATTATTATTACTCGATCAGTAAGTTGCATACTCTTGCTAGTTGCTGTTGAAAAATTCTTCTATTGTAGGGGGACACTCCAGCATCATTTTCGCAAAAAAATGAGACAAGGGTTCAATAGGAATGAGAGGAATTAGGCTAACTTCTTCCTAGCCTTCTATGCTCTGCTCTGTACCATTGCGTGCACCGGGTTAATGTTCATTCCCATAAGCCCATTGGCAGAATGAGTATGTAAACGAGTCTCAGCAATTGCTTAGGGGTTCCAGCGAAATATTTACGACTTGAGGTGATAACACGTGTTCATGAAGGCAAGAGAACATAGTTTGTTTTATTATTTTATAGTGCTCTCGACGTCTATAGGTCATTGGTATGTTTATTTTTAAGTCAAGAGTAAGTATATTCTAATCCGGCATTCATCTCTGCGAGCAAGGGAAACCAAAAAAATTCTTCACTAAGATTGACTCGTATTCAAATACTGTGTCTTACCCCTTGGCGTTATGTGAGAGGAACAGCTTTTTAAGATTTGAAACTAATAAAATGTTTAAAATATGATTTTTTTAAAGCAGTGAGTAACCTAATTCCATAAGAAAAGATATTGAACGAATGTCCGTACTTAAATTCACTGAGAAAGAGCGAGTAAAGCGAGTAAAACTAGACTTCGGATTTTAGGTAAAATTATATTTTGATCCTTAAAATGTATTTGCACAAAACCTTTTATATACGCGTTTCATAGAAACCGATGCTTTTATAGGACCTAAAACAGCCTATTTTGGCAAACTAATACACCTATTTGCATGTTTTTCCTCTTCAAGTTTCAAATAAGTTATTTTTCTACATTTTTGTTACGAGGCGCGTCCATAAAGTAACTTTCCCTGGGCCGTTTACAGAAACAAAACACAATTTCGTGAATATATATATTCCAGAAGATACAGCAAGTGTTCAGCTATTATTTAACATATTCGCCACCGGAATTGAGACATTTTTCATCCCGTGGAACCAACTTTTAAATACCTATATCGTAGAAGTCTGCCGCCAGGGATTTGAACCACTGCACTGTGTGAAAAACATCTCTCTGTCGTTCTCTGTCATTTCCTGTCTTTTCTTGAAGTGTAGGAAAAGATGGAAATCACTAGGAGCGAGGTCCGGGCTGTAGGATGGATGTTTAAACACCTTCCAACCAAACTTTGCAGGAGACTTGCTGGGAGGTGTACCGTTTGCCCATGCTGTTTGATCATGAGCATTGAGTGGGCATTTTAATAAATATAAATCTTTATTAAACGTGAGATATTTAAGAACAGTAGCAACTTAAATGGATATAACTTATAATAGAGCCTGTTTTACGATTTTTAGAGCCTAATTCCTAAAAATGTAGAGCCTATTTTAGGCACTTAAAATTGCATTTTACCAGCCTAAAAGTCCGAAGTCTAATTATGACGTATATATATACACACACAGAACATTTATTTTACCAACGGGGGAACCTATGAAAATCCCTATCTTAATTTTTGTGTATAGGAGATATTTTAATTCATTATACTCAAACAGCAGGTGCAAAATGAAATAACTTCAATTCATTTACGTGGAGACTTGTACTTATAAACTCCGTAACAAACTCTACGAGATAAATTTTGGTGTTGCAATTCCTCTATTTAACGTTTTATTAAATTCTACACATAGGCCTATAGGCGCTTAAGATTCATACTCTGTAATACTGTAGTATAAGTACTGTAATGGAATTTGTAAAATCGAAAGAAAAAGTTCTGGTAGATTGGTTCATTAGATCACCTTAAAGATCCCCTGCAAATTTATTACAATTTCATTCAATTTAGCTTTAAGACCGAAAAATTTTAAAATACATGGGAAATCTGAACGAATAGTCGAAGCATTTGCATTTATCCCGTTATATGTGTGAGGCTGTCTGGTTGTGAAGATTGTATATTAATTTTTGAATAGCAGGCCTACATTAATACATTACAATTTCTTTCGTCTTCTAAAAAACTCTCAATTGTACAAAACTTATATGTAATTTAATTCATAATTAATTAACATTTTTGTTCTCTTACGAGTATGTGTATTTAGTTTGTTGAGGCCTACATTAGGTTTCTCCGATTCTATGGACCAAAGAGCGGGACACTTAAAAAATTAACTAGACCTACTTAGGCATTTCCGGCTGTTTCACTGGTGCTTGGCACAGGTGTTCCTCATTCATCTTGTTTATAATGTACATTAATGTGTTAAAAATAACAAAAGAGTAACTATAGATTAGCTTTCTGAGTCATCAAACTTTCGATTTTAATCAGATCTCAATACTAATCTGAAAATAACATAGACCTAATTCATTTTTCCCGTATAAACTTATATTTTTGTTAATTGTTCATTCCTAGATGTTTTCTCCATTCTACAGACTTTAACCTTTTGTAACTTTATATAAAGTATAATTTTGGCTTTAACTTGTACCGATGTTTATTTTTCAGAAGAAAAATATATATTTATTTCGTTAATGGTATGTACATCCCTAGGTAGCTTTCTCCACCCCTGGAGCTGATCATCTCGTAGAGTGAGGATTTGACCTCTCGTAGCATCTCAATCAGGGTTATTGGAAGTAGGAGCCTGCTTTATCGACACATTTCCCTCTCCCCCGAAGCAATAATGTGTTGCACCTGTGTCGGTTTCGCTCTCAGACCCAGCACACATTTTGAATGGAAGGAAAAAATGAAGAGATTGGGCTGCCGGAGGGTAGTGCCATCTGGCGTCTATGCTTTATCTCGGCTGGAGTCCACTTGAGCCGGCAGCTGTCTCACAGAGTGATGTCTTTATTTTCTCCAGCGTAATAACAGCCTTCAGATGAGGCTGGCCTTGGAACCGATCGTCCAGTGAACCAGCCTGGCCGTGCACGCGAGAGCTTAGCGGAAGCAATGGAAAACAGGGTTAACACCAAAACTATGGTTGCCGCCCGGCACACAAAGAAAGACTGGTCTTCTTCTGCCCACGCTTGGCATTTATTCCTATTTATAAATCTCCATAAACACGATTTAAATCACAAATTTAATATTTTGGAACTTGCCTTTCTGGTACATTGAAATGCCGACGCAAGTTTTTGTATACAGTATATGATATGAAACAATTTCAGATTTTCTATGAGACAGGAAATTTCTAACATTATTTAAAACCAGCTTAATTTCTTCTTCTGAGCCAAGGAGCTTCCATAAAAGGTGAAGACATATGGAATAATTACTAAGGGTATATTTGCAAAAAAGAATATTCCAAAAATACATTCGATATTTTGTACTCTTATAGGGATACAAAGATTTGTAAGTTTTAATTGGTTTTGAGGCAGTTTACCTTAATTGTGAAGCTCATCCCTTTTTTTTATCGTTCTTTTGTTATTCTGTATAACACTGAAATCCAGAAAATTAGCAAATACGCAGTTATACCTTGTCTACTTCCTGAGTTCAGTTAGCTCAGTTTATAGCACAAATTGAAATGGAAGGATATTCCGATATTCAGTAATCTTCCATAAGTGTTTTCTCTTATAGTCTAGATTAACTGAGCTTCGATTGCAGTAATGCAATTTGTGTAAAAATCTAATGAAAAGTTAAATTTATTTATTGGATATAAAATTTTAATTGGTAATAAGAAAAATTATTAAAGGGTCATTTATTTTCATCTCATTTTCAATTACAATATGTAAAAGTTATTAGGTATATTTCAGTGTATTTTCACCGATCTTCAAATCAGTAAAAACACTGATAATCAATTTATATAACAATCCAATCCACTTTGTTGACACATAAAACAGCAATATTCTGAAGCATTATCATCATTTACGTATTTTATTCTCATATTTTTATGAAGAAGAGAACATTTTATTGAATAAAATGAGCTGTTTGCTTCAAGCAAGTTGCCATAGTTGCTAGAATTCTGAAATATAGTTTGTTCATTTTTCTTTTTTTTTCCCCCGTAAGTGTAGAATTTTTGAAAATGTATTGAATTTTCTATGAAGATGTAATCGATTGCTCCATGGCTTATGTAAGCGCGGGATGAACCTCCGGATTCCATAACATAGCTGATATGCCTTTAGCTTGCTTTGTCTATTGTCATTGAGTAAGTACGGATATTGTTCCATGGAATTAGGTATTGAAGTACAGTGAGGCCCACGCAAGAGTTGGCCAATGGCGCGGGTTTCTGCGTCGCGGCGGGCACAGCTCCAACTCCCGAGCGGGTGAAATATCTACGCAAAGAAAGCCGCGATCGGTGTAATGATTTACAGTTGGAATTACAATGAAAATAACCACGTACCTCTTCACAAGAGATGTTGGAGATGTTCTCCTCTTGCATCCACACAATTCTGGCATCTTTTTAGGAAGTTTTCTTTCACGTACATTAATTCAGCTTCCGAGACAGAGTTAATTTCTCTTGTGATATTGTCTTTAAGTTCTTATATCAGTATGTGACTATTATTTACGGGGAAATTTGAAAAAAAAGTGTAGCCTATAGTTCAATTTCCCATACATTTCGCTCGGGAGAAGGAGCTGTGCCCACCGCAACGCAGAAACCCGCGTCATTGGCCAACTCTTGCGTGGGACTCACTGTATTTTCTCTTGATCTAAAACGATGCACTCAGAACAGTATGTGTATATTTTCAAAAGTTACATATCAGATATTTATAGCAGGATGTTTTCGTGATTTCGTTATATTCTGTACCCGAAATGAAAATTTTATTCATTTCATGTACAGTAGTTAAACCATATTACAAACCTAACAGCTTTCAAAACTAGCAGCTCTGTAACATAGATTTGGTTGTGGAAGCGAAGCTGAGGCTTCCAGGAAAATTCCCTTCCTTGTTCCTTAACTGCTTTCTAACAAACACGAGGTCAACTTTTTTTATCATCATTTTGCCTTATTCCTTCATACGCGATCATCCAAGTAGCTTCTCATGTTCGCTAGATTAAAAAATGACAGCATGCTGGTAAAAACGAATTATCGTCATGCACGTATCCTGCGTTATCTCATATTCGTAAGAAATTCTCATCAAAAAGATGATTGAGACTATTCACTCAACAAAAAGATTGCTTTGAATTCGGAATTATGGACACATGGTAACTTTAAAACTCAATCTTAGCACGCATCTTTCTCTCCAAGGTTCTGTGGTAATGAAGTGAAGAAATGGTAGAGGGTACTGGAAAATCACACTGAAGGCCCTACTCAATAATTCACATCTCATTGGTTTTCTTACGATACAGATAAATGTGAACCAGGGTGCACTCAGCTCTGTAAGAACAATATTAAGGAGCTGCTGTAATAAATAAATAACGTCTCTGGTAAAGAAGACCGTAATCAACGGCTGCCGAAGTCGATATGGAGATCGCATGCCTTCTAGTCCTACCATCTATCAGTACGATTGAAAAATGGAGGAAAACCACTCAGCTGTAGATCAATATGTAATTTTGGGGTTGTTCTAAACTAAATATTGAACTCTACTTTTCATAACTTGTTGCATCATTCTAAGTTGAACTTACAAGAACTTCCATGCCTACTCCTGTAACAGTTACCAAATTATTTGAATTGAACTATTATAAATTATTATATAAATTCGAAGTGGTCCCAAAATAGAGCAGATACAGATACAAATTATCAAACGGGCTTTGATAAAACAGACCCCCTGCGTGGTTTCGTGGTTAGCGTCGCTGATTGCAGATCCGCGGACCCGGGTTCGATCCCCTGTATCTCTTAGGATTTTACTGAGGTAGAGAAGTTTGAAACAGGGTGCACTCAGCCTCGTGATGCAAAGTTAGGAGCTACTTGATAAAGAAGTAGCGGCTTCGGTAACGGAAACCACCATTAACGACCGTGGGTATCGGCATGCTGACCACAAGCCCCAGTCCTGCCGTCTGCCTACGGTAGGTGACGCAGCGGTCAGGCGGTAGGCCTAGTCCCTTCAGGGATATAGCGCAACGGAGATTGGTTTTTAATTTAATAAAACACTCTATCATAACGTCAATTCGTCAATTGAGTATTGGAGTGAGCAGTTAAAAAATGAGATGTCTGTCTGGAACTCTAGGTTTAGGTTCGCATAATATTTATTTATTTCATCTTCATGTATTTACAATGACTCGCGGTTGCATTACTATTTAACTGGAAAGTCTTATTTATTTACAGAAGTAGGCCTACATAACGCATACCAAATCTAAAAACACAACTACTAAAACACAAACAACACAACAAGGAACACAAAACATAAGTGGCCATGTGTAACAAATTATTTTGGGCCGGCCCTGTGAAAAAGAGTTAATAACAAAAATGTAGGAGATAAGGAAATAAAAGGGATATAAGCAAGAATGCGACTGCTGATGAAGACGTTATATGTTTAACCCCACCATTCCCCTCCTTCGAATGCGCAGTGGGATGTGGTCAACGGAACCTGAAATCTTTTTCTCCACCCTCCAGAATGACGCCACAAAATACCTTCTGAGAAGAATCCACTAATTCATTCTGTAATTCCCTTTTTTGTGAGAGGAAATAATGACATGTTGTTCTAAACCGCCAGCGCCAGCCCAAACGGATGTTGGGGGCCAGGGTATAGCCTTTTGGAAAACAAATTAACTCGTCATGCAGTACCTTTGAGATTGTCTTGTATTGAGACAGGCGATCAACCTAACACTTCTAAAGCATACATTTATTTGTTTCGCAAGACAGAGCTTTCTGACCATAACTCAGCCTCTGAAATATATTACGTGTTTAGTTAACGATAATTTGTTTACAACAAACCAAATTAGTATAGTCAGTGGCGTACCAACAGTGATAGGGGTCTGGGGCGCTAATTAAGGAGGGGGCAATTACCATTCACACAGTCTACACAAATATACGATAGTAAGCTGCCTAATTCATTTTATTTCTGTGGACCCTGAATAAATTACTTAATAATGTATTTCATTCTCCAGAACTACATTCCTAATATTTTATAATCTCTAAGGCTTTCAGTTCACGTCGTTTCCCACAAACCTCAAACGACACCTCGACACCTCAGTTAAAGACAATTGGAGACCTGACAAAATTAATGAAAGGTCCTCAGGAGCAAATCAGCAACACTACAGTATTCAAGTAGCCTCCATTACGTTCCAAGGGAAGGAACGTGGCACCCAAGCTATCAATTGGATATGAGCATGATGGCAACATGCCAAGAACTTAATTACGAGAAAGTTTTATATTAAGTTGGTTTAAAACATGAAAACAATGCCTCACCGTTATATATTGGTGTTAATAATAATAGTATCCGTATTAATATTGCCTCATTTTGTCATCACTGTTATTTACTTAGTTCAATTTTATTACTGTCAGGCCCATACTATAAAACTTATATCAATTTTACTTTTCTTGATACACTTTCCGTCTTGGCTCACTCCAGAATATGTGATGTACTTAAAAATGTTCAAGAATAATTGGCTATTTACATAATAAGTAGGGCTGTTTACTTTTCTTGATACACTTTCCGTCTTGGCTCACTCCAGAATATGTGATGTACTTAAAAATGTTCAAGAATAATTGGCTATTTACATAATAAGTAGGGCTGTACCGATTAATCGATTAATCGATCAAACATTTAATCGTCAATCAATTATATTATCCGATTAATCGGTTTAGTTGAATTCTGAAAAACGTTTTTCGAGAAATGGGTCAAATGACCAAACTCTTTTCTCTCGCTTCTCCGGCCTTCGCACATCATGTGTCATTAAGCCTATTGTGTCCAAACAATTCCCGTTATTCAGAAACCTGAAGGGTATTTTAGTCAACAAACTCGGAAATGTAAGTTTTGTGTATATTTTCTCACTAGTTAACTAATAATGGTATTAATTAATTTAGGATTTCTTCTGATTATCTGTAGTGTAGTAGTTATTAAACGTGTAAAACAATATTAAATGCACACTTTGGTTTCGTTTAAAACACCGACCTGTTTGTCGATTAATCGATTAAAGTCAAGCGTTAACTCGATTAGAAATTTTAATCTATTTTCAGCCCTAATAATAATTTCACCTTGAATAGCTATTTTTACGAGCAATTTAATGGTTAATGTTCATTTCAGTTAACTTTTGCTCGACCTATAAATAAATATTGTTTCTATTCAAAATTATGTTTATTCAGTTACTTTTTGTGCTGTTGTTTGTCTTCTGGGTCCCTAAAAATCTGCACAGAGAACTTTCAAAATATGGTGTCGCCTTTATTATTATTAGGGGGCGGATTTCTACGACCTAAAAAATAGGATATATGCATGCATTTATGACCTAAAAAAACATTAAAATATGACCAATAAAATTTAAAATATGACTTTATCACTTACACATTGTGTATATTTTTTAAAGTTTCATTACAATTCATTTTATTAAAATATAATGTCAATTATTTAAAATATCTGTAAATTCTCAAAAAGTATCATTATAATGCAAAATTTACAAAATATGATATGAAACTTCAAAATTTCTTTAATGTGCACACAAATATGGAAAAAAATATGACCTAAATATGCATATTCATACTAAATATGCCACAATAGTTTTAAATTTCCCAAATATGCAGTTATATGCACAATAAAAGCCGTTCCATTTTCACCAGGATGCTTGGAATCTGGTTTAAATTAGTCTGAAACCTCAAATAATGCAAAGGGGAAAAATATGACATGTCATAGAAATCCGCCCCCTAATTATTATTATTATTATTATTATTATCATTGTTGTTATTATTACTGTATTTTTATTATTTGTTTTTATTATTTTGTGTTGTTGCAGGACACGATTAGGAGTCTGGACATGGACGCGGCATCTCAACTCATGACACCATTCATCTTGTCAGCCAGGTACGAACTGTGTTTTCCAAATTGCCTGTTATGTAAGTTAATTAAGCCTTCAATTTTCCTCTGTTCATGTCTACTTCTTACTTTAAGATAACACGTTATTCTAGTATAAAATTAAAAGGAGCACGAAACACTTTTTCCCAGAAAGACGATTACCGAATTAGGCGATATAACAATTAATGGATTTTCTAGAGCAAACCATCATTCAAATTAGACATATATTTTACATGCAGCATTTCATGGTAGTGGAAATGGTAACATTCTACATATTATAGGCTATAAATTAAACTTGCTGTTGGTTTATTTCATTCTATCATTTATTTCTATTGTAGGCCTGTTAAGTTTTTGAATTGAGCCTTTGATGCTAAGATGTACACTCAATTTTGTGACATCAACTATTTTGCAAAATGGTTGCAGGAGATATTTTGCTAATTCTATACTATAGACTACTGACGACTTAAAAATTCAGAATACATCCGTAGAAATTACCACATAACTAACTGATGATTTAAACCTAGAGTCCTGCAGTGAATATTGAATATCGTACTTGTAGCAGTGGTGCGAATAAAATATGAGTTTGCTGTGAAGGGAATGATTTTATGTTGATTTTTGAAGACGAAAACATCATCTCAGAAGACATTCGCTAGAAAAACATTGTAACGTAATAATTAATATTGGAGTCTTTGGTATCATTCTCGGAAGAGGGATTTTTAGTTTAACTATAGGGATCACTGGCATAGAATTTCAAAAGGAATTTCCTAGATAATAGCATAACGATAAATAAAATCTGAATAACTTAGCAGGCCTAAATAAGACTAATTTAATTCTCAGTTAGCTGACTCGTTAGTTGAAATAAAAATAAAGCTTATTTGAACATTAACTGCTGATATTGGTTTCACAAAATCAAAGAGTTGCGGTATATCTGCTCTCACATTTTTCGGTCACTGTACTATTTTCTGTTGGCTATACAGCTCTTGGATCAGTGACCAATCCAATATAGGAATATGTGAAATTTCAATCAATCGGAAATGTATAGCGTCATAATTTTATCGTATTAATTATCACTGTATTAAAAATAAAACAGCTGATGAAAAGTACAGCCCGTCTATCGGCGATAGCGAAACGATGGGTAGGCCTATATTAAAATGAATAGATTGTCTCTCCGTTGGCTATCTCGCGTACAATAACAAAAATACCTATGTGTTTTATTCATTTTCGTGGTTTAATTATTCATTACAAGTTTAAATGTGTGTAGGCCTATTCGCTAAATAGTAACGATAGGAATACCATAGGCTACGCGTAATTTGAGGTCCGGATTCTTTCAAGATAAATTCAGGAGTATTCTTTCAAGATAAATTCAGGAGTAACAAAGATGCTTGTAAATTTACGGATAAAATCTGAGTCTCTTGTTGTATTACTTACTTACTTACTTACTTTCTTACTCAATGGCATTAGACAATTCCTAAGCAAGCTAAATGAATATTATCTATTTTATGAAACCCGGAGATTCATTGCCGCGCTTACCTGAGTCCGCCATTCAACCCTATTCTGTGCTAACTCCATCCAATCATCCCCCACAAGTCCTACTTCCCATAAATCCGTTCTAAGATTGTCCTCTCACCTACGTCTAGGTCTTCCACGTGGTCTTTTCCTTTCGGGTCTCCCAGTCAATACTTTTGAGATATGTCTTTCCTCCCCATGCGTGCAGCATGTCCACCCCATTTCATCCTTTGTGATTTAATTACCCTTACTATATCAGGTGAAGAGTACAGGTCCTGAAGCTCGTAGTTATGCAATTTTCTCCCGTCTCCATTTTCATCCCTCTTGGGCCCAAATATTTTTCTAAGCACCCTATTTTCAAACACTCTCAGACTATGTTCTTCCTGATCAGTTAGCGGCCATGTCTCACATCCATATAATACAACCTGCAGGATAATAGTCTTATAAATCTTAATTTTTAGATTTCTGGACAGAAGATGGGACGATAAGAGTTTCTGGACTGCATAAAAACAAGCATTTTCTGATTTGGGTAGCGCCGCTGCACTCCTCTGGAAATTTTGTTTAGACATAAATCTGCAAACTAAATTACTATAAGCAATTAATATGAAGTGAGGCTTAGATTTCCACATACCATAATATGAGCTGTTTTCACAAAAATGAGAAAAACGAGTGGTAACAGCTGACTGCCTTAGATATGAGCATGTGGGAATAATTAATTTTACCAAACTTAAAAATATTCCATTCAAGCAATTTATTGCAATGAAGGTAAAGCAATGGATGTAGGCAATCCCATTTTATATGAATAGTAGGTCTATCTGTGAAATTGTAAGGGGTAGAAAAAGTCATGTGTGTATTACCATACATTTTACTGTGTATCCAACTACAGTAAATCAAGGATGTGGATGATGATGATGATGATAATAATAATAATAATAATAATAATAATAATAATAATAAAGAGGTTGTAGTAATAATAACATAGTGATGGTGATCATGGCAGTAATCTGTTCATTTGCCCCCCCCCTGGTAAAATTTCTGCGGACGTCCATGGGTCCATGTTCTTCAAAGAAACATGCCGTCTCTTTATGAATAAACAGACTTTGCTTTAGGGAAGAAAATATAAAATAATAAAAAGTAAAAAAGGAAAAACTAGTGCATAATGATTTCTGTTGTTTAGGACAATGAAAACCCTGTTGATGTTTTATTACAAACAATAAAATTATGATATTATTTTAAGATGTGAGATTTTGAAAGGAAATAGTGGGCACATTATGAAAGGATGAATGAATAAAGACAAACAACTTGGGTTATGAGATTGAGCTGCCCCGTATGAATAATGCAACACGCCTAGGTTTCAACTCATGGCGAGAGTTTCTTTTGTTGTTGGGAAACCCAATGGCCGTCAGAATGGTAATGCCGTGAAGCTAGTGACAGTGATCCCTTCTTGTAGGGTAAGCCACGCTCTTAATTCATTCATCACAAGTACCAGGTGACAGGTTTTGTTCATCTCCGATTCAAAGACCATCTTTTATCTCTTTTGGCTACATTTCAATGCATGCATAGTGTCCTCAGGCTCTTTAGATTTTCAAACGAATAATAACAACTAATCCATCAATAATGTTGAAAACAAGTCTCAATGCCAAAATCAACGCCCCAACATGATTCTCCAAGGCTTAGCATTTCTCTTCCGATATCTCACTTCCCAAGATGCATTTTTGCCAAAATTTTTACTATATTAATATTAACAGCGTTTAAAATACACAGCTCCTTAAGTATTTTTTGTATCGGTATTTTTGAAACAATAAAACACTCCGGAACTATTAATTCACTATGCCAGTATGCCAGTATGTAGCCTACATTGGTAGGCTACATTGGTATGTGTTTCATTTGTTCCACCATGTGGCACACATTGTTTATAATGTTTCTGAAAATTTTTGAACATGCCGATGAACAAAGGTTGCTGTAGGAACACAAACAATTGACTTATCTTCTCGCGTAATTCGGGATATTGCCTAATTATAGGTGAGTTATAAAAACTAATTCTTTCAACTTGTACCAAATCATTTCAACATCCGGAGAGCAGGAAGAATGCAGGAATGGCGTTCCTCGAGAAATTAGTTGATCTGCAAAGCGTCGTTGCAGAAGACCAAGAAACTCCGCCTGGTGTGGGCCCTTTCTTCATTCATTGACGTTGGAAGGATAGGCCTGTCGGTAGGTTTCTGGCACGACAAAAACAGCACAAATCCCGCACGAATGGGTTAATAATGAGGTTTCTGTAGTGTATCAGGTTTGATGTTCTTGTATTCTCTGCAGGATCCTTAATGAAATAAGGACCCAATATTCCATGACTGGACAAAGCGCACGAAATTTTTACCCGCACATTGTGCTGTGTATCATGTAGGCCTATAACGACATCAGGCTGTTCAAATCCTAAAACATTTTTTTATCTCCTCTGTTTTTTCTCAAGTAGATAAATCTGGTACGGGATGCATATAGTCTTGCGAAGACAACTGAGGAGTTTCTTGATACATAAGTAGCGACTCCCGTCTCGAAGACCACAAGTAACGGCCGTGGACGATGACCGACCATCTTGCCTCCCCCAATTCTGCCGTCTGCCACCGTCAAAGGAGTGAGGCAGATGACGAAGCGATCATAGGATTTTGCGCCACAGATTTAGGTATGACATTATTTAAAAATCCTAGGACAAAATTTGTTATAGGTAGGGGAATGAATCCGGATACTTCTGCCTTCCGTATAGATGCTCTACATGCGAGCCACGCAGTACATAGGCTAGGTATTATGGTACCAGCCCCGCCGCGATGGGTGTATAGGCAGCATACTTGCCTTCTACCCTGGCGGTCCGGGTTCGATTCCCGGCCGGGTAGTGGATTTTTCAGCAACGAAAAATCCCCCGGATTCAGGACTGGACATCACCCAGGAAAATTAAAGGCTATATTAAAAAGCCTAAATTAAAGTGTGGTGATGACTGCTAGAAAAAGAGTAGAGTAGGGTATTCACAATAGATCTATAAAGGTCGCAGTGTTGAGAAGCCGGCAAAAAAGGCTTATACTACCCCCTTGTAATCTAATCTAATCTATGGTACCAGCAACAGCAAGGAAGTTCTTAATTAAATAATAGATTTCGGTCGGTTATTGTAATACATATGTTTCTAGCTCGCAGAACAATTTCAGATTAATATCTAAAGGCATTCTTTAAGGGATAATCCTGTTTATTATTTCAGAAATATCCTAATTTTTATTATTTCAGTTTTCTGATTTCTCTTTGTGGTGGTTTGTGTGTAGATTTACATCTTGATCTATTTAAGTTCCGGCCTTACCTAAATGGTTATTTTTTGTACTTAGTGATAGATTCCAGTTTAATTCTCTCCTCAGGCGATATTTTATTTTATAGATTGTCTTTTAAGTTTTTTAAATAGCAAATTATCTTTGTAATTAAAATCTTTTAGCATACTGAAAGATTAGCATGAAGTTTTCTTTAAGCACATAAGGTAAGGAAAATTTTTAATACGAATAAGCTTTCGTAAATAAAATACTAAATAAATAGCAGATTGCAATAATAAGTCTGTGCTAACACCATAAAATTTCACTTCCTACCAGTAATTTAAAAATACGTAAACAATAAAACAAAGCCCATCCTGGCGAGTTGAAAGAGCAGTTCGTATTGATATTTTAATCTTAAGAGGAATAAAATCGTTTCACGGTCCAATTGATGAAGGTAGAAGGAAAAAAAACGTCTACTTGGGTAATCTCTGTTCTAAGAAATATAGAAGAAATTTATGAGAGCTGCAAAATGTGTTAAGTCGGAGTTCGAACCCCGCCTTCTGTCAGTGTTGATTAACTGCGGCTGTCTCCTGCAGCCTGTTCCCACTAGCTTTGCATCTGCGCAGGCGAAGACTTCTCTATCTTCCATTTTCTCTTTTCTTATTTCCTTTCTGCAGTTGTATTAATCATCTCTCCGTCCTTTCATTCCTTTGCATCTTCCCTGCTTACTGTATTTTCTTTCATGTATGAATTTAGTGTGATTATATATTTTTTATTTATTTATTTTTGTGTATTTGCTTAGGCTATCTTTATACTTATTAATGGATTATTTCTTTTTGTAACAATTTCGTTTCTTGTTTTCAATCAGAATTAAAATTGTTTAAGGAGAAGTTATAGACTATGAAAAAACATTGATATTTAACTTATACTCGTCTTACAGAACAGTACGTGCATTTTAAAGCAAATTCAGTTTAATCCGGACAGGGTTTGGACCCATCTAGTCCGGATTAGCGGGACTCTACTGTAGTGTAAATGGTTCATTATTCCGTCTAAACATTCAAAAAGAAATATAGGCTATGTATACATAAGTGAAAAGATATTCAGTGGCCAAACCATTTGGGACTGGTTGCCTTAATTATATTTAGACCTACTGCAATTTCTTTTTTTTCTCCTTCTCTATAAATTTAATTTCCATGGAATACAATTCTCCCCATTAACCAAATTTTATTTTAAAGAATAAGCGTAGTAAAGCCTGGCATTCAAGTACTCTATTTGAACTACTCGTATAAATCAATTTCTTATTGACAATGATTTGCGATAATTGACACATAAAAAATATTAAGTGATTCACTTATCTCCCACATGACTTCCTCGACCCTAATATATTACATCATATAATACTGTACAGTATTGCAGTGGTGCGCAGTGGTGGACTCAACCTCATTCAGAGTCGGGAGTCAAGACTTTGAGTATGATATGAGTGGCTTATAACTACCCTTCGGAGAAGTTGTTGGGAAAGAATAAATAAAAAAAGTTATAGTTCCTGTTATAATAATACAGTGCCATCAATAAGTCTCTAGTTATGTTCACCACCCACGCGAAGATTGGTATTTCTCCCTATCTTCCTTTCAGACTCGTTGCACGTTTACCAGAGTAGGATATGTTTACTATTGTTGTGCTTATGTTTGTTATTGCTGATGATTCGAAAACTGGAATAAGTTATTACACTACATCTTTAATTAAAGGTTTCGAAAATAAATTAAAGTGCGTAAATTCCCGTCGTCAAGAAAATGGTAACATTTTAAACATCTTCTTTAAATAAGTGAAATTTATGTTAATTTTGTTTTTTTGCTTCATAAATCATGATTTCAGCAGAACAACCATTACAACCATAAGCTAGCGCTGCCAACTAAACTCCTTTTCTTATCGGATTTTCGCCTGGACAAGAACTACAAAGCGACTTCTTGATGGCACTGTAGGCATATAAGCCTATAATTTAACATGGAAGTTATTTGGAAAATAGTTAAAAGAAAAGCCTTAGCTTCTTGTATATACAATATATTACGCACATTATGCGATCTGAGTAGAATATTTGGAAAAAAATAGTTTGATTTTTTTCCAGAAAATCAAGAAAAGTAAGTTAGATCTTCATTTAGTTGTAAAAATGAAGTGAAAATATAGTTGCCACCCTCCGTGCCGAATCTCGAAGGATTCTCAACTCAAAATCCTCTGAAACGTACTCATATAACTTTCTCTACCCTGAACCCGGGCAATATAAATTTATTACATCACGTTCTGATATACAGGGAATCCATTTTATGCGGAAACTTTTTAACAGCGTTGCCCCTGCTCACACTTTCCCCGCTGTTGTGCTTGCACCGGCGGGGACCGTGTTCCGTTACTACCGGCAAATCAATAACTCAACCAATTTATTATCAAAATAGGCCTACATGTAGAGGCTTATTACTCACCATTTATTTGAGATACTGTTGAAAATGACCCCCGTCCGCAGTAAGACATGCCTCACATCGTTTAAACAAATTATTTGCCACTTTCTGTAATTCCGCTTCGGTAATACACTGCACTGCACGTGTTATTTCGGCCTTACGTTCTTCTAAGATAGGCCTATGAGGATTATTTCGGTAAACTTTTCCCTTTAGGTATCCCCAAAGATAATAATCACAGTACGTTAGGTCGGCTAATCTAGGGGGGCATAAACCCGTGCTAATTATCCTGCCATCAAAAACTTCACGCAAAGTTCCTATAGAATTATGAGCGGGATGCGCCTATATGGCAATGCGGCAGTGATGCGAGGTTTCCTCATAAAATGGACTCACTGTAGAATAAGAGGCGGTTTTCAAGGACCGTATTGAGTTATCTCATTCTCAGCCTGCGTTGTTCGCTTAAGAACCCAACAAAATCGTTAGAGCAGTTTTCGAAAATATCGTGAAAAATGAAGCTTTCTTCATGTATTGTTACATTAAAAGTAAGAGAAACTTTTCAATCTTCGTGTCATATCCCTAGATATTGATCCAAATATAACATTTTGTTTTTATACGGTTCGTTGCTGGGCTGATCAGAAATACACACACACGTATATATATATATACACACACACACGTATATATATATATATACACATATATACACACACACACCTTCTGAGCATTCTTAGCTTTTTTCGGTGGCCTTAAATGTTAAAAACGTAAATTGAATTTCTGGGTTGAACACAATAATTCCTCTGCCAATAGTTCCTACGTTGGAGGAATTAAAAGGGAACAAGAAGAAATTCTAGAGCATGTATCTAAAGAAAACGCCTCTCTTAAAATATAAAGATTATTTTATATCTAAATACAGTCCCACCTCCATCTTTTCATAGTGGAGATCCATATAATTCCGTTGTCATCCGAATTGTGGACTACCGTAGTAAAAACATAGGTTGAATTCACAGGAGATGAAAGAGACAAAATACTAAAATGACGCTGAGAAGCAAAACGAACAGTTGAAACGACACGTTATGAGCAAAATTCACATGAGATTTGAAATCCTCCAGGTATGTTGAAGGAGGGATAATAGAAGGGAAAGATGTGAGATAAAAGGAAGAAAGAAGACTCCCGTCAGGGTGACAAATGTTAGGGCAGGCAGTGTGTTCTCCCTATTTCGTGAGGCTGCGCAACGCTGAGGAAATATGACAGCATGAGCTGCATACTAACTTCTATGTTACATGTACGATATTTATTAATATCTTTGCATGTTTTCTCTATACGAAGCGAGAAAACATATCATTACTGGAAGAGTCAAGGACTACAACTCATACAACTGGTGTCTTCATTTTTGTCACCAAGAAATTAGCTTGACGAAAAACTCTGAATATTAAGTAAAAACTTACTGGATAACCATGAGATGGATCTTCACACAGAAGTCTCATTAAATTAATTTCCCAAAGATAATTCGTCCAATGGTAAGCACATCCAGCAGTTTTGCTTTCCGCCGCGGTGTTTCGCGTTTGGGCGCTAGATTGGCTGGTTAGGCAGTTCGGATATATATATTCAATCGCATCCTGTTCAAACAAGTAGCCTTATTAAAAAGCATTTGAAGTTATCATAATTCGATTAATTAAAGCACATTGACAGTGTTGTTTGTTTGAAATTCATCTTTATCCAGTAGAGGGGAAAACCGAAGATTACCCGGGTAATCTTAATGCTATAAACCTATATTTTATTCTAACTTTACCCAGTGATTTTGTATAATAAGCATTTACCAGGGTAAAGCTAGACTTCCCCAATTCTAAGCTCTACCCGTAACACACACACACACATACAGGGTGTTAATGAATAACACCGAAATATTTGACCTGTGTATAGAGGGGACATAGACAAGCAACTTTTATTAGGACATTTTTGCTCTATGACGTGAAATGTGTATGCTACAGGGCATTAAAGTCATTACAATTTGGTGTTCATAAGTCAATAATGAAGCGAAATAGGGTTAAAATGTTCATTGAATTGACTTCACGCCTTCTTAGTGATCGATAAGAACCTGATTCATAATCATTCATCAACAGCTAAATCATAATGTAGAGTTTTCATAATCTGCAAAATTTACAGACTAATCACTTGAATGGCCACCGCTGCATTAGTCCTTTTATTCATAACTACAGTGTTAACAACGAAGTTCCTTTGTTTTGCATTTTTTTGAAATGTTAGAAGTCAGTGGCGGCCATGCCCTGGGAGATTTTATGCTGTAACAGGACAAATTGAATCCATAGAGCAAAAATGTCTTAATTAAAGTTGCTTGTCTATTACCCGCGTAATCTTTGGGTAAAGATGAATTTCAAACATACAACACTTTCAATGTGCTTTATTACTATTAATGGAATTATGATCACTTCAAATGCTATTTAATAAGGCTACTTGTTTGAACAGGATGCGATTGAATGGCATTTGGAATTAACCAAACCTAATCTATTATTATTACTATTAATGGAATTATGATCACTTCAAATGCTATTTAATAAGGCTACTTGTTTGAACAGGATGCGATTGAATGGCATTTGGAATTAACCAAACCTAATCTAACCTAACCTAACCTAACCCAAACCAACCCAACCATATTGCGCAGGTCCAGACCCCTAATAAAATAAAAAGAAGCCAGTTTTACCCAAAGGCATGAGATTTGGTCGCGCTTTACCCGGATAAAACCTAAAGTGAAAACATTTTGTTTATAATTCTTGCTTTAAGCAAACCGATCTGGTAAAGCGTATATCACCCCGGTATACCAAAGTTTATCAGGTTTTCTGGCTATGCTCCTGACATACATATAATTTCGATGTGTTTATAATACTGTTTCAGTTGCATAAATTACTCTTTTTCTAAATTCATCATTTAAATACAGAATTAAAAGTGAGATTACGAAAGAAGAATAGACTAAACTGTTTTTTAATGTTGAACGGACTTGAATGCGACCATAGATTAAATGCAAAGGTTAATTGACTTTCCGAAAGAGTTACTTGTGTACTTCCTAAGCTGAATATTTTGCACCTCGAGTATAATATTACCCAAAACATTTCATCTAGGATTGTGCTGTGGAACGCTGGTTCTTTTTATGTGAATGTAATAAATTGCGGTGGCTGTTTCCCATGACAAGTTACGATTAGGTATGTGAAAGAGCAGGTGTGCAGAGCAAAGGCAGCAAACTATGAATGCTCTCCAGTAGATACGACAGCCTCTATTCTACACGAGGCATTTCCATCCTCAGATACTCGGCTATTGTGCCTTGTTATAAACATTCAGCGAGCCTGAATTGGAGGTAGGGAGATTGCTCAACCTGAAGATTTTATATCCATTCTGTGGAAACCTGAGTCATTGTAGGTCTATTGTCTTACGTTTCGTGATGTAGAAATAATGGCATTAGGGAATTTACTACCCCTCCAAGAATTATTTTCACGTTACAATATCGACTTCATCGTAATTTTTATTTTTATTAATAATACAATTGCACTTGAACGTTTTAAAGGGCTGTAAGTTTCACTTTTTAATTATACATCTACATAGTACGGTCTACTGTGTAATCTAATAAATAGATGTTAGGTAAAGGAAAGTGCCTCCAATTTATGCTTGGTATTTTTGCAAGTGACGTGAATGATTATTTATGTAATTTGATTTTACTTTAACAAGACCCTCATATTAGCAGAATTATAATAATCAAGGTGAATGCGTGGTTTATTTACAATATTCAGCTATATTATTTATAATATTCAGTTTTATTACCAGGGAAAATAAATATTGCTTTATTCAAAAGACAAAACAATATTTAAAAGTAGAATCCCTGAAGATATTTGTACCCACCAAATCACAAAGTTCTAGCCAGATTCCTACCTTGCGTTATAAAATTTTCTACCACGAGTTTTTGTGAATTGCATTGTTGATCGTAAGCCTAATAGTAATTTATTAGTGTTGTGGAAATGCCAAGAGTTCTAGCAGTTTGTCAAAAAGCTTCCGCTACCTAACGTAAAATATAGTAAGTTATTGTTTACTAATTTAGCCAATCTCTATCAACATTCAGTAGGTAATTATGAATAGTTAAATAAGATACTCAGTTTTTAAAAATCCTACGGAATTCTTGATTTGATATCAGCATTCGAGCAAAATCGGTGAATTGGCAAGTGAATACATTATGGGTAGATCAATAGCAGCGAAGTGAATATCGTGAGTAATGCCGCGAATAAGGAAAGCAAATGTTTATACCGTGAAAAGTATTCGGCGAGGTGAAGTTAATAAAGAGATAATTGTGTATAAGTGTTTGCGTTGTTGATATCGGTAAACAGCGTAGTGTGGGAAAAATCCACTTATAGGGGCCTACTGTATGATTGAAATGAATTAGAAATCAAGATTTGCCGGATTGGGAATTTCTTAATTTGAACTAGGCCTATGCCTATCTAACAGAAAAGAAAAATCATACAAAAGCGTTGAGTTATTATTGCATTAAATTTGGACTATACCAGAATCTTTTCATTTCTAAATTTAACCAACTTCGAATAAAGAAAATGACACCTAAACAGTACCTACTTTAGGCCTAATTATACCAGCAATTTCCATAGTTCCATAGTTACAATTTACTAATACCTCTTGAAGAGTCCATACTTATTGGTTGGATTAAAGCTATTCCTAAACGAAATAATTATAAACTCTACTCATAAATATTATCCCTAACAATATTTTCTTAAACCTACGTTCATAAACCTATCTAAACTACAATTCGGCTACAGAATATAAACTGACTTCGGATTCTCTGATAAGGACGGAAAGTCATTCTAGAATCTTCCTTTAGTAGTTTAGCATTCTGTCTGTTTTATTTTCGAGTGAACTGCTCGAAATATTCCTTAATTTTTTTATTGGAATTACCTAGAAAATTATATGTTTTATGTAAACATTTAAAAAACAAAAAGCTATTAATACATACACTCACTTACTTAATCATATATTTCTTTATTTCCCTCAGAATTTTGACTAAACGTATCAATTCTGTTTATCCTAAGATTTATATTATTTAATATTTTCACAAATGTTAAGTCAAAGGTGAAACTGGGAATTAGAAAATATAAGTTCTTAAGTAAGCCTATAACAAACGGGATGATGCCGCACATCGTGATTTTATTGTTCAGGCTGTATCAGAAGTGGTAGAGTAAATTGAAACGTGGAAAACGTATGAATATATGGGTTACGTAACACAAATGTAACATAATTAGCCTATATTACAATAACTGTAGGGATTAGGCTACTTAATTATACCCTCCTAACGCCAACCATAAAGTACTGAAGAGTAGTTACAGAATAGTAGTCAAATAATCTATTTTTATTTTTAGTTAAAATTGGTGTTTGTTTGCAGGCGTCAAAATTTAATCAACGGGCTGCATTGTAGTTAATAGTATTTTTGCACGACGTAACTAATTAGTGGTACTTACGAATATTGTTGCCGTGGATCGTAACTTGACATTCCCGCACGCAATCTTGTTGCTATGGAAACAAAACAAATTTCCGTGCGGTAAAAATGACAAAAAGCACACTGTGCCGTAAGTAAAATCATAATACAAGCCTTTATGGAAAACCGGAACCAAGGCTCCCCAGTTTGTGGCGACTTTAACAGGACAAATATTCGGTTCCCATAACAACAAACACATGCGAATCACTTTCTGAAATAAACATCTATCTTCAATCTATCTTCAATAGTGTATATACATAATATTTTCAGGTAATATCTCAATGAATATAATTAAATTGATATAAACAATCATTGTGCAAAAAACAGCATGCAATACTCATGCCGTAAGCGCATAACGGATCTCGGAAAATTGAAAAAACTCAGCGCAAGCTCCTCGTTTTTTCAAACTCTTTCCTCGATCCGTATGCACCGCTTACGGCACTTGTATCGCAACATACTATTGGTTGTGGGCAGATAAAGATTAAGCCACGGGTCGTATGTGATTGAAGATCACTGGTTTAGGGTATGGTTATTAAGTACCAGTATGGCACTTTATGAGATAGTGTGGGGGACGAAAAAATGTCTGTCCGTCTGTCTGTCTGTCTGTCTGTCCGTGCGTCTGTACGCACCATAACTCAAGTACGCTTTTTCGGATTTTCATGAAACTTGGTATAAACATTCATAATGTCGATGGGAAGAACCCTATTGATATTGAACCAAATCGGTTCACCGGTACCGGAGTAATGCCCAATTTAGTGCCTATTTTAATAGATTATGGCGCCTTTCTCGCCATCACTCAAATACGCTGTAATGGATTTCCATGAAACTTGGTATACCCATTTATGACGTCCATGAGAAGTGCCCTATTGAATTTGAACCTAATCTGTTGACCGGTACCGGAGTAAAACCCAATTTAGTGTATATTTTAAAGACGCGGTAACTCAAATACGCTTTACCGGATTTTTATGAAACTTGGTATACACATTTACAATGTCCGTGGGAAGACGTCTATTCATAATGGATAAAATCGGTTGATCTGTTTCGGAGTAATGCTTAATTTAGTGCCTATTTTATGGCAATATACGTATTCGAAAGAATTTATAAAAAAAATGAAAATCAGTTATCTTGACAACATAGCCTATTGTTTTACTGTGATCTTATAAGGCCTTGGAAATTAAAATGCAGGTAGCTATGACAAAAAACACGATTGTTTTACATGCGCTTATCCAACTAGACCGTTAAAATGACCCAGGTGGCCGAGATGGTAGACCTTTCTTCTTCCGTAAGCCCTGCTTAATGAATAAATCTGGAGCTTAACTTGGAAATCAATTAAAAAAAAAACATATTCTGCATATCATAATTGCAGTCATAACTGATTAAACAAGAACATACTGGCACTTTTTTACATCAGTTTACCTGATTTTATTTAACGATTTAAATCTGTAAAACGTCACTGGTATAGATATATAAGTATTCATGAACCACAGATTATTGTCTCTGTTGGACATTACATGAGAATACTATAGGAGAAAAATTCCTCCGACACTGGGACTTGAACCCAGGACCTTTGGCTATTCGCGCCAATGCTCTACCAACTGAGCTAAGCCGGAGCTCAATTCGCAGCGCCAGATGGAGCCTCACTGTACTGCATATGACATAACTTGTCTGTCTGTGAGGTAGACCATTAGGGCAATCAGTCATAGGAGAGAGGCTCCATCTGGCGCTGCGAATTGAGCTCCGGCTTAGCTCAGTTGGTAGAGCATTGGCGCGAATAGCCAAAGGTCCTGGGTTCAAGTCCCAGTGTCGGAGGAATTTTTCTCCTATAGTACTCTCATGTAATGTCCAACAGAGACAATAATCTGTGGTTCATGAATACTTATATATCTATCTTGAATGTTAACTGTACAATAACAGTGGGAGCCCGGTCACAAAAATCACTAATTAGTGTGCCTCACTGTACTGCATATGACATAACTTGTCTGTCTGTGAGGTAGACCATTAGGGCAATCAGTCATAGGAGAGAGGCTCCATCTGGCGCTGCGAATTGAGCTCCGGCTTAGCTCAGTTGGTAGAGCATTGGCGCGAATAGCCAAAGGTCCTGGGTTCAAGTCCCAGTGTCGGAGGAATTTTTCTCCTATAGTATAGTCACTGGTATGCTTGGATTTTATCACCGGGATTACTTTTGCTTGCCTGTAAATCTACAGGTTTGGTTTGTCACATTGACACATAAGCCAACCGGCTGGGCCATGATCGAACTCGCGAAATTGGGATTAGAGAGCCAGTGCCCTCCGATTGCTCCACCCAGGTCGACATCAGGAAATGCATGCTTGCGATTATTTTCTGTTGCCTTCCGTAAAATTATAGGGATCAGATGACAGACAGTGAAATCTAGTACCAGTGCCAAAAAAATTATCGAACTTTTTCTTGGCGCTTTAGGGAAAACCATCGGCAGAAATTCACAACGAGATCATTTGAACCAAGCGGCATTCGAGGCTATGTTGTCCTTTATTCCAAAAATCGCTACAGCTTGATCGTCTGAGTGAACTGTAGCACAATTACAATGAAGATAGTACTACTATTCTCCCATATGAATAACATGGGCCATAAGAGCCTATTGTGCCTTCACGATGTGAAAATCACTTGTCCTTTTCACATCATAATGGCACTACAGCTCCTATGGAGAATCCGTGCGCTATTTTCTCAATATGACCAAAGTAAAATAAGAACATGTATTATTATATGAAATTTTATGAAGAACATAATGGTAGACTCGAAATGCTTATATTCTCATTTCGTTTTGTTTAAGTAATAAAAATTATTATTTTTTGTTTAAACGAAAATTTTAACATTTTTCGTTTCGAACTTTAAAAGATACAGTAAAATTGAAGCAATTGCGACGTAAAAAATCTCATTTATTCGTTTGTCCTTATATGCAATGCTGGTTCTTAGAATTTACCAATATTTTAAAAATAATGATTACAAAAAAATTGTCAGACAAGGTGAGAGTGTTTTTTATTTTTGCACTGAAAAATGGCTAAATACTGCGAGAATTATACTACAGAAAGAGTGGCAACACTGTCCTGAATCCCTTGCTACTCCGCAACACACACCACTCTACTGCTGGATGTGCTGCAGACATTTTGAATTTTTAAATATAATCAGACATTGACGCCCGGCTTCGCTGCAGCGAACCTAACACGAGTGCGGACATTTTGAAAATGCCATAGTCTCTTTGAAGTTGTGCCGGCGCCCCAGGCAGGGTGCGAGCAGTAACCGTGACCGCGGCCCCCATCTTTATTCTCCTTTCTTCACCTCTTCTTTTATTTTCAAACGTGGAGCAATTCCAGTCGCTTGAGCTGCTCTTGCTCGCAGAGAAATCCCATTGGATTGATCACTTGTTTTATCAGTTTGTTTTTCATTTCTGTGTTGCTAGGCTCTCACACCTTTGTCTGGGAAACCTTCACACCCATCACCACCCATTCAGCTAACCAAACAGAGATTAGTGTTTTACATAAGTCTATTGTCCATGTAATATTGTTTTGCGAATCAAAATTACCATAAAGTGCTAAGATATTCTTTACCAAAATTTGTAACATTTTTTTTTTTCAGTATCGCTAAAATTATTTTCTGTGTAAATTTAAGAATTCCTAACCAAACGAAGTACGTCATCTTAGTACATGAGTTATTCGTCCCATGGGGCTTTCCATCATCTGTAAGACGAGTGTCAGGAAGGCTCCAAGTCATATCAAATAATCGATTGCACCAGCTGTAACGGATTTTAAAAGATCTACAGGTTTGGTCCTATGACTTTTTGTCGTATCTCCATCGGATATACCTGAGATAGTTAGATTTTTTTATTTAATGTAAATTTAGCATATTTTCCTCACATTATTATTATTATTATTATTTTATTTTTTATTTTTTGACAAACTTATAAGACAGCTAATATCGAAAAATTAGGCAGGAATATTGCCACATCAACTGCCATAAGCATGCAGAATTTGGTGTTTCTAGCTGCCCAATACGTATGGGAAAACTGACTGGATAGCCGTGACGTCATTCAAATCTATGACAGTCTATCTAGATCAGCGTTTCTCAACCTTTTTGAACCCGAGGGCCTCTAAAATGTCTAAAAAAATTTACAGACCCCTAATTTTTCATCCCATTTTTAAAAGTAGGCTATACAGTATGTAGGCCTATATTCTTAATATTTGGGGTTTTATTTATAGGTCGTTATAACGAAATAAATCTAAATACATTTTTTAATTCGACGAAAACACAGTTATTGAATTGGAAGTAAACTATTGACAGTAAAACTATATTTTGAACAGACTTTAATATTCATTACCAATTTCATAATATAATTAGGAATTATAGGCCTAACATCACATAGGTTTACCGGTATCAGACACTCGGGCACCTCCAACAATAAAACCCTTTTAAGAGAGCGCCTCTAATAAATTCCGACAAAGTCTTATTTTTCAGGGTTTTGAATGAAAGAGGGAACCATAGACGTCAGTGAATCAGGGGTTTCAAACTGTGGTTCGTAACTGCAAAAGTAAGAAACTTGCAATAGGACAAGTATTTTAGAAAGATTTTAAAAACTTTGACATCTAGTGTCCATTTTATGTGAAATATTTTTACTTCTTTACTTGCTTTATGATATTTTTTAACTATGTCTGCGGACCATCTGCACCGTCTTCGCGGACCACCAGTGGTCCGCGGACCATAGGTTGAGAAACGCTGATCTAGATCATCCACTTGCTAATATTGATATTGACTCACTTCCAGATGAGCTAGAAACTTAAAATTTGGGAACCTTATACCGGTAGCTTTTAGCCCATAACCGATGGGAAAATTTTAAAAAGGTAATTTTAAACGTTTTTTACTGCATATTGTACGCCTTCAGATGTTTTGAGAAAAATTGATAAATATTGTTGATGCGAGGAATTCGTTGTAAATTCGTTTTGTTATTATTCTAGTCCTTATTCCGTCACAAGTGCGTTTTAAATTTTCTCAAGAATCGTGGATAGTTTCTTATAACCTATTAACTCCATGACAGACGGAAGTTCAAACTGGACAGAAGCAACGTACTTAAATTATCATTAAAACAACATTGTAATTTTTAATTAATCTTTGGTGGATGTATACCATACTTTTCAACCGTTTTATGCACAATCTCATAGGAAAATATATTCTTGCACAGTAAGTCCTCAGCTGCAGCTCTATTGCAAGGTAGTTACCAGCGCTCCAGGGCTCGATTTGCGAGCTAAGCAAGTTGTTTTAATTACCATTTCAACGCACACCTGTCTTTTCATGGTCTAGACTTGTGTTGTAAGGGAAGGTTTTCCATAGAACAGATTTTACAATAGGGATTTTTGCTTTATCTTAAATGTATAGGATTATGTTAGGTATGAGAACCTGAAGGAAACTATAAAAATGGAAGTGTTTTTGTTGTATTAATAACAGAAGTAGAACGGAAGTGGATTTAAGTTGAATATAATAATACGTTAGAGTAATGTAGGTCTTGTCTGAGAAACTCTAAAGAGAAGACTAGGCTAGTAATTAGACGTACGAATAAATTTCGCATGAAAGTGTTTAAAATCGTGTTATTCGGGACCACTGAGCTGATTTTTTAAACAGTCGAAGCACTGTTAACGGTAGAAGATGTAAATAAAAAGAGACAATTATGACACTGAGTGGTATAAAATTATAACACTCCAGGGTTACCAACTTTAATTACTTTACATGATTGTACATGTGATTAGTAAATAGACTCTCAGACAGTTTGATAAAAACTGCAAATTTTTTAATCTGAAACTTCTCACGTGATTGCAAAAATTGTCATACTTGGTGGGTGAAAAGCGTTGTTCTAAGTTGGCAGCTGTGTACCAGAAAATCAATAACAACTATCTGCGCGCTCCAGTACGGTTGGCTCCACGGCGCATAAATAAATTTAACATTTATTATTATCTCACAAATTTTAACAGCTGTCTAATAGTGAATTATACACACTTGGTAAAATGATTTTATTTTACTCTTAGGATGCTACACTGGCCCTCACGGGCTCGTTTTGAAAACATATCTACTGTACTCGCAAATAAATCCCGTTTTTACCTGGATCATAAATAGCTATTATCACACTCTAATTCTCAACTGATGATAATTATTGTATTTAGGCCTTTTGGTTTCACTGAACCATATAGCCATATCAGGACTTCTGGTTTTGAAAGTAACTTTTTAAGATGAATAAAACTATTTTACTGAGTGTCTTTTTAATTAAAATCACTAATTAAAATGACATAGATAGTAAAACCGTTTTATTCATCCTAAACAGTGACCCTTCAAAACAAAATGTCCTCATGATGATTGAATGAGACGAAAGCCTAGAGACAATAAATATCTTAAATTGAGAATAAATGTGTTACATAATTATTTTATTCTGTGTGAAAGTTATAAGGCAGGGATGCATTCTGTATAAACACAGAATCCTCACAATCCGCTTATTTGTGAGCTTGGGCGTTGTACATTTAGAAGAAAGTTACATGGTCAATAAATGAGTTGAAGTAAGAATACGTTTCTTAATCTTTCCTTTCATGGCGTACTTCTTGGAAAAGAAAACGCCTCCCTGAGAATTATATTACAATTCCGGGGTGAGCGGGCAAAGAGAGTTAAGTCCACCATCCTAAAAAATTGAGATGTGTCCATAGAGTTATAGATAAAAATGTTCTCTACATTTGTGTTAAGTTCAGAAAGTCATATTCAAAATTGTACGGTAGTTATGGATGTGTGCCTCATGGGTTTATCCATCTCTAAAGCCATGTTGGGCTGGTATAGTGTGTTAAGTCACTCTAATTCTCAGTAACAAGAAAGTGGACTTAACTCTCTTTGCCCGCGCACCCCGGAATTAGGGCTGTACCGATTAATCGGCTCGATTAACAGATTAAACGTTTAATCGTCGATCAAATACATTTTCCGATTAATCGATTTAGTCGAATTGTGAAAAACTTTTTGTCGAGAAATGGGTCAAATGACCAAACTCCTTTCTCTCGTTATTCAGAAACCTGAAGGGTAATTTAGTTTGGCAAGGTTTGCCGTGATACTGAATATTCAGTATGCTAAAGGCAAGAAAGTTTTCTTACTGGAATCTAGCAAATTTTGCTGCACACACAGTTTTGTATATATTTTCTCACTAGTTAACTAATAATGGTATTAATTCATTCAGGATTTCTTCTGATTATCTGTAGTGTAGTAGTTATTAAACGTGTAAAATAATATTAAATGTACACTTTGGTGTCGTTTAAAATACCGACCTGTTTGTCGATTAATCAGTCGATTAATCGGTCGATTAATCGATTAAAGTCAAGCGTTAACTCGATTAGTAATTTTAATCGATTTTCAGCCCTAATTACAATACAATTATATTACAGAATAATCTTACAATAATATTACAATTATATTACATTATTTCCGTTGTCAGAATCCCTTCGTTATCAGAGTCAGTGTATTTCTTGAATGAGGTATCATATAAGATTTTTCCTCCGGTTTAGCGAATTTATATGTTCCCGTTTTAATGAATGTTTTGATTATTATTTAAAATGTGATGTTTATAAGTCACACGGACTGGTTCTTCTCACTATCTCGATGTTGATGTTAATACCGGGTGGTCCTAAACTATATGTCAAAAATATAAATTTAGGTAGAGGGGACCTAAATAAGCATATTTCGTATAGCAATGTGTATGCGGTAATGGCACATTAAAGCGCTAGCTTGTAAAACAGTATGACTCTGAAAAGACAAGTAAAGACAAAAGAAAACAAAAACTTGTCTCTACTTGTCTTTTCAGTTTCCTGCGATTTATACTGCTTTTATTTTCTTTTATCTTTACCTGTCTTTCCAGTTTCCTGTGATTCATACTGCTTTACAAGCTAGCGCTTTAATGTGTCATTACCGTACACACATTCCTATATGAAATATGCTTATTTAGGTCCCCTCTACCTACCTTTACATTTTTGTCATATAGTTTAGGACCACCCTGTATAGAGTCCGATTTATAATAAATGAAAAAATTAGGCTATAGATGTTAGCGACTGTTGGTAAACACAAATCTCCATAGGCGCCGACTTAGGTGGGGCGAGGTACTTTCTGCCCCCCCCCCAAGACTTAAGATTTTATCATGTAAGGCCTATGTATAACTACTGAAAATCCAGTTCTTGCCCCCCCCCCAGAAATATTTCCAAGTCAGCGCCTCTGTAAATCTCTGTGGTCATGGTCTATGCATTTATCAAAACCTTAGGTAATTCTGCACATTACCGGAATGTATTTTCACCTAGGCTAAATATTTCTTATTTCTGTGCAAGTATTAATGTAAATGATTGTTTTCAGTTCAAATCGCTGCAATCCATTCTAATCTCTAACTCTACGGCTGATCTGAAGCTATAACCAACATCTCAGCATATCATGTCTACATGTCTACATGTCTACGTGCATAATTAATTGTCAATTCATTCTGTGAAATTTTTTCAAAGCATTACTTGTGTGACCGAAAACGATTGCTTAAGAGTGAATTTAATTATTGAGCTACGTGTTCAGTTTTCCTGGGCATCTGCAAAAATTAATTACCTCAGATTTCACAGAAACCCTGTAATTTTTTATAATTGGTAAGATTTTGTGGTTACCATTCTGGTTCATTAGTTCACGTTGTTGTCTTTGGATCCAGTGGTCCGGGTTCGAGTTCGACTTAGGACGAAGGACAAAACATGGAACATTTTTCTAAGAGCAAATAACCAGCTACGTTATACATATTTAACCAATCGGTCAATAAAACCATCAATAGCATCAGTTGGAAACGTGCATCTACAAATTAAGTTGAAATACGGAGGCAGAAATTCAGCGGTCGAAATGGTAATCCCGTCTTTCCGTGAGATGTAGCATTACTTAGTTTAATTTTAGATGTTTATATCCTTCGTTGTATATATTGTGATTTAAGCCAATGGATTTTCGATATAATAAAATTTATTCAGCCCCATCCCTTTAGTTCTCCTTTTTGTGCATCATTATTATTTTTTAATATCTTGAACACTAAACGTTTAATTAAACTAATATCCTTCAAAACTATAATAAAGAATATTTATTTGAGCTTTTTTTTATTTTGACGGTTCAAGTAGGTTTTCACCATAAATTTTCATTCCTCGATTATTGTGTTTCGTAAGATCATAAGACGAATGTATGGACCAATATTGGAAAATGATACATGGAGAATTAGATCAAACTCCGAAATTAACCAAATACTTCGTGGAGAGGATCTGGTAAGATACATCAAGTCTCTGAGATTGAGATGGATAGGGCTTGTTGAAAGAATGGATGAAGGAAGAATGCCAAAACGTTTAATACATAGCGATATAATAGGAGTAAGAAAGAGGGGAAGACCAAGAAAGAGGTGGTTGCAAGATGTGGAACAAGATATGAGAAGAATGGGAATAAGAGGCTGGAAAGGAAAAGTACAGGATCGAGATGAGTAGAGGAAATTTGTGAAGGAGGCCAAAACCCACAACGGGTTGTAGCGCCAGACAGATAGATAGAATTGCTTCCAGGGGTACAGGGATACATTTTGCGACGAGCCTATAATGACATTTATTAAGACAACGAGCATGTTTATGAAACGAGCGAAGCGAGATCCCATTGAAAACATACATGTTTATGATATCGGGTTGCGGACCACAAGTTAGAGATCGGTATCCAGCGCATGATGCAATGCTGACTAGAGGAGGGGAGAGTAATGAAGGTGTTGCAAACCACAGAATGTCTTCATTAGCAGCAGCAAGATTCCCTGCAGACCAAACCAGCAACAAGCATGTAGCATTGTTCATCAACGTGTGGGCCGTAGGTCCAGGCGGCGAGACAACGAATACATCTTAACGTAGAACAAACTCATGTGCGTGGGTCAGGAAGTTCGGCTGGAAACGAATAAATTTTAGCTCCCGGCCTTCATAGCCGAATTAGGATCTCTGTTTGAAATATTGCTTCCTCCGTTGCTTATGTTTTGGTTAATTCTGTCCATATGTTACAGCTCTTATATTAACGTTCTTATTTTTCTCTTTCTTTTACCCCCGCTATGACCATTATTCTTCCTCTTCAGCTCATCCATTTTTTTTATCTCTTTCATTCCTTTTCTCTATTTTTCTTCTTTGTTTGTTTGTTTGTTTGTCTTCTTGTTTCCCTGCTAATTTATTTATTTCTTACTTCCTTTTTTCCATCCTATACATAATTATATTTCTCTTTGTCTTTTAATTCTTTCATTGTGTGAGAAAATAAGAGTGTGGATGCACCCACACTATACAAAAATTAACATTTTTACAAAATATTTTCTGCAAAGATAGATTAGACCTATATACGTAAATACAGAGTTAATTTCTCTTGTGATAGGCCTATGTGATATTGTCTTTAAGTTCTTCTAACAGTATGTGAATATTATTTATGGGGAAATTTGAAAAATAAAGTGTATAGGTCAATTTCCCATACATTATAAGAACTTAAAGACAATATCACAAGAGAAATTAACTCTATCTCGGAAGCTGAACTTATGGGCGTGAAAGAAAATTTCCTGAGAAGGTGCCAGTAGCCTATTGTGTGGATGCAACAGGAGAACATTTCCATCATCTCTTGTGATGAGGTACGTGTTATTTTCTTTGTAATTTTAACTGTAAATGTGAGAACCTGAAAAATTACACCGATCGCGGCTTATTTGCGTAGATATTTCACCCGATCGCTCGGGAGTTGGAGCTGTGCCCTCCGCGACGCAGAAACCCGCGTCATTGGCCAACTCTTGCGTGGGACTCACTGTAGAACACGAAAAGCGTAGATTTTTACAAAGTGACAAACTGGAGAATTGAAACGAAATATTAATCATGCTGTTTTATACAGTAGCCTACAGACTATTACAACCACATGGCAAGAAATATTAACATTCAAGTTAACCCTCAGACAAAATACTGTAAAGGGTTGCCAGTAATTTCCCTATGCATATTTTGGCGGAAAAAGAACTACATTGCAGAAACGATTAATTATCTGAAAAAGAATTACTGTAGTAAAAAATTTTAATATTTCACCCCAAAAAATTCTCTTACATAATATTGAATTATATTTCTACGTAAAATCACTTCCTTCAGGCTACTTCTTTTCTAAATGAAGATGTGTTGGGATTTTGAAGGTCGCAAACTGAGAACTCAAGCGTGTAACTGAAGCTTAAAACTTAAATCCTTAAGTTTGTTTTCAGGGATAGACCTATTTAATATAATATGGTAGTGTGTCCTGAATCTTACCTTCATTAAAAAGGTAATAGACTACTATCGGCGACATTTGCTTGTAATCAACATTTAAAACTGTGTGGTAACTGATAAGTATTTATGATACCACAGGATATTATTTTCGTTGAAGACTGCATGAGAATATTTGAGGAGAATAATTTCTGTGACACAGGGATGCAAATCCGCATCCTTCGACTTTCCGTGCCGATGCTCTCCAAATTGAGCTAGGCATAGTTCGATTCACGGCGCTAGATGGATTATCTCTCCTATGATTATTCTGCTTAAATATTTCCATATAATGTTCAACATAAATAATATACTCTCGTTTCATGAATGTATATCATTTAAAATTTAATGTACAATAACAATAGAATCCGGTCGCAAAATCTCTAAATTAGTTTGCCTCACAGTAAGACGTAAATCTCTTTCAGTGAGTCGACCATTATCCGGCACGGAAAGCCAAAGGTCACGGGTTCGATTCCTGGTGTCAGATGAATTTCTCTCAAAATATGATGCTCAATTTAAATCTACGTTTTAATTATATACGGTATTCAAATAACCTATCTGTGTCTCACGTAATGTAGATAAAGCCATAACGTTATTCGTTTCCAACAAAAAATTACCATGCTTCAATGGATGCAGAGTTGTACGTGTACCGGCAGTCTTCATACCCAGGGCCGGCGACAGGGGGACAGCAGGGATCATAGGCGTACCGAGGGGGGGGGACCCCCGGACCCCCGGACCCCTCTCCATACCCCCCTCTCCATACCCCCCAGACCCCGCGGATGTTATAACCCCCCCATATGGTCGGCCTGGTTACGCCTATGGCATGGACAAATGCTCAGGGGCCCGGGGCCGAACGAAGGAAAACATAAATAATGAATTTAAGGAGAAAATGAATAAGACGAGAAAAATCTTTCATGACGAGAAACCTCATCAAAATGTGATGATCAGACGAGACGTAATGTAAAACATAATTTAGTCTATTCTATATGCTCATTGATTCTACAATCATTTGGGGAACTTTCTCAAAGATTTCAATTTTCCCGAAAATGTAACGACCTTTGCAAAATCTTTGATGCAGATAAAAGTGAAAATGAAAAGTAGTGTTTATCTTTGTGTCAAAAGTACAAAGAAGATATGGACTGTGAAATTTGCAATGAAATCAAACAACCAAAAATCATCCACAAGACCAATTTAGGAGAAACGTTATTAACAACCTTTACAACTTTTGAACGCACTGAGGAAAACTAAGCTTGATTGCTTATTCCCAAATATATGTTTAGCAATCAGATTGTTCTGCTTTATCAGTAAGTCAAGGTGAGAGAAGTTTCAGTGGAATGGAAAGAATTAAAAGTGACATTACGATAAACCAAGACTGGTTGAACAATCTCAGCATCTCGGCAAGGAGTTTGAAATAATGATGTAATTATTAATACTGTACTATAGTAGAGTTGAATTGTTATAAAGTAATAAGATATATTGTATCATGATTTTCTATAATATTTTCAAGTTCAACTAACTTATAGTTTCGATTCCTGTAAAATTTATGACCGGTGAAAAAGTTTTAAACTGGAAAATGTTTCCTCATCCTAGTGATTAAATAAATTAAATAAAAATTTACAGTATATTGAAAGTTGCCAATCAGTAATGCATGGTGGTGCACATTTCTTCTGCAGATTAAGCTGATAATCATGGAAGCCTCGTTCATAAAATAACATGCAAGTTCGCAGAGCAGTTCTGTTATGAGTAAGGTGAAAGAGCGAGGGTTAGATGGGCCCGCATCCCTCACTTGTCCAGGGAGGCCGGAAAATCCTGTCATCGGGCTGTTTATATCGTCACATCCTTAAAAGAAGAATAATCTAATATTTGTCCGGGGAATTTTCAAAATACATGTAGTAAAAATTATTCCGATAACCCCGTTGTGCCCGTAATAATTCGTAAGGGTAAGCCCATCTGTCACTATTGCTACCTTTTTTTTACATTCTTTGTATAGTTCTAATAATAACAGGATTTCTGTATGAGCAAGAACGAATGGAATAACTGCACGTTTGAAATTGTTATATTATTATTATATTATTGTTTTTATAATTATAATAATAATAATAATAATTATTATTATTATTATTATTTCGGAGGGAATGATGGCAATTTTTGGGATCTTCAGTCAAAACGGCTACACATAAGTTAATGAAAGTTCGCATTCTGCATTTGAACATCACGGGGGGTTTTTTGGTGTGTACTGTAGGGCAGTAAATGGATTATATAATGTCTCTAAGACACTGGTAAATGAAAAATGGATATACCTATAACCTATAACCGGCTTAAAAGTGATTTTACTAAAAATGACAATAATGGTTCAAAATAATATTTTCTGCAAGAGATGTGCCTTTAAACAATTATTGCTATTACTAGCTAATGAAATATGCACATTTCGCACGGTTTATTAATGACGAACTTTGCTTTTGTAACATGCTGCTGTCTTCTGTTCTCATGGTTGCCAAAGAAATTCAAAGGGATGAATTCTGAAACCTCTTAAGATGGCACTGGCAAATTGCCTGCTTAGACTAATGTGCAAACAATATTTTGTAGAATATCTGAGAGATTACATTAGTGATTAAAACCACCTTTTCTATAATAAATTATTACATACTGGTAAAACGATATTCGGCCTCAGCTTCTGTGGAAAATTTCATTCAACATGTTTAAAATAAAGTTTTGGGCACCCCTGTCAAATTCCTTTTATATGACTTATCGTGTCTTTTTAATAAGAATACTTTCCGAGAAATTCTTATGCCTCCATTTTCTCACTCAACACAAATACACAAATTGGATATTTTTGACAGGGACGATTAAACTAACTAAGGTGAATATTTATTGCCTTGCAAATAAAGCTATTTTGCATACTTTGTGAACAAATCTTGTTAATGAATATACTAGCACTGTTATTTATTTCTTCAAATCTTTTCGTTGAATATGTATTAGATAGTTTTATGACCAAAGCACTTGCTATTTCATTTCTCACTTTACTGCCTCTGTTTTTTTATGTCTTATGTTTCTAGGCAATCAACAAATGCTATAAAAAAGCTAACTGTACCAAATGAAAGGTATTGAGGTTTGAAGTTGTTTATGGCAGCCGCCATTCCTTAAACTTCTTCATGGAGAGAGATTTTAATTTTTTGTTACGCTTTAAAGTTTTTATATTTTTATTTATGACTTATTCAGAAGAGAACATGTTTATTCATTTATTTCCTTATTATTTATCTCGTCATTTTTTCCTTCGGTCACGATTATAATATACGTGCTGCTTTATTCCGGCTGTGGCGAGTCCAGTTGAGGCGCCGTAAGATCATTCATCACGGCCCCCTCTCCCCCATTGTATTGTGCTGTAGATAATTGGAGGACGCCACCAAATAATACGGATGATGAAATGTCACGTGACTTGCTCTCATCTCAATTTAATTGTTGCTGGTGTCGTCCAGTCAATGCTATTAGGGCCGGAAACCAAACAAATAAAAAAAAAATCTTGTATACAAATCATTTTGTTTACGTCTTAGACTTCAGATTTTACGTTAATGATAACCTAGGTCGGTGCTCAAGTATTATATATTATGGTTATTCTTCCTTTCCCTGCCAATTAAGTTAAAAAGAATGTTGCAGGTTCTGGAATCATAATTAGCAAGTAGGCCTTCTAATAACAAAACATCTCTTTTCTATGGTACAATAACGTGAAATGTTGTGAAGTACAAATAATACCTATTAGTTTTATTGTATTATTATTGAGGGTACCATACGAAATTTCGTCACATGGAATTTCATTTAATTTTCAATTTTATTTATTTAGCCTGGTAGAGATAACCCCCACCAGGTCTTTCTTTTTCTCTACTAGGATTCCAAAATCTACAATACAAAAATTACACGAAAAAATACAATAAGGAAAATAAAATAACTGAAACCAAAGTTAAGATTGATTATGCAATAATAATAATAATAATAATTTTCTTATTTACTCAATGGCAATAGATAAATTCTAAGCAAGCTAAAGGAATATTATCTATTTTATGGAACCCGAAGGTTCATTGCCCGCCATTCAACCCTATTCTGTGCTAACTCTATCCAACCATCCCTCTCAAATCCTACTTCTCTTATATCTATCATAATAATAATAATAATAATAATAACAATAACAATAACAGGAGATTATCTCCTAAACCGTGAAGTGTTGATGATGCTAATAATAATAATAATTAAAATTACAACAACAGTAATAATAGTAGTAATAAAATCATTATACAGTAATAAAAAATGAAATCTAACATTTATTACTTTTTTAGACTATTTACATCCCTAATCAGTTAGCGCTAATACGTCAAGTATAAATTGATTAGCCTGAGAGTTTTGGGTTAACAGTTTTTTTTGTTTGAACTGTCTGAAATTTTGACATTCCTCCACATTTATGAGCCAAGAGTGAGTTCCATAATCGAATTGTGAAAATGGTGAACGAAGAGGAATACAGAGCTGTGCGTTGAGATGGTACTGATAGTGTTAAGTCGTGTCACGATCGGGTGTGAAAATTATGATGATAAATAGCGTGATGATAAATAGAATGGTGTCATCATCATCCAAAATGTCATTTTGAAGTTTGTTTATTGAGGTTATTTAACAATGGTTTTATACTGCTACTTAAGCCTTGAATCGTCGCCAATGTGCCAGAATTTTGTCACGCAGGAGTTCTTTTATAAATGTTATTTCGCACTTACGCACACTAAATACTATCGAACTGGCCCGGATCGCATAAGCAAACTCAAGGGTCTTATTGACTATTCCGTCAAAGCCGGCTTGTCAGTTTTAGAAGAGATGGTTTATGGTAGGCCTAACGATTAAAGCAATAAATAAAATAAAATATTATATTATATTCACTACGTAGCAAATTTGTAATATGTTAAAATTTTACATCTTGTTATTATAACGACTGAAATTGAAAAAAAAAAAAAGTAAAAGTAATCCATAATAATAACAGGAAGTGTCTTTCTGTCGGTTTGTCTGTCTGTCTGCGCGATGCCCAGCAAAATCTACAGCATACAGAGATTTTTAATTTTAAATATAGGTGGACTGAAGCCAGATTATTAATTTTTGCTTTCGATCGCCAGTTATGAGTAAAAACTGGCAGAAAACGTAATTTTTTAGCGCTATCGAAGGATCAGTTTTCAATAATACATTTCATATGTCAAATCAATTGCAGGTAGGTTTGCACTTTTTGTCAGAACTTGGAATATATATCGCATAAAGTTATAGGTCGCTTCAATTCTGTCGGTTTCCTCAGCCGCGGTACCTTAGATCCGTGGTGAAGGAGGCTGTGGGTTCGAGTCTCCCCTCGGGCATGAGTGGTTGTGTGTAATAAGGAAAAAATGGAAAAAAAATAAAAATAAAACAAATCTCTATACAAGATAAATAATTCAGGAAAATTGGCGTATGGCCAGCTAAATTTTACGAAAGAAGAAATATGAGCTCACCCACTGGTCGATTTCTTTGTTTATAATGTCAAGACACGCATACATCTGAAATTTTCAACATAGACGGAATAGGGATAATTAATGTAGGCCTAAATCGGCCAACATTCATCCATTTGGACAGAACTCACTATGCAGAGGTTTAATGGGTCAAGAAACTCGAATGTGAGGTCGTTTTTCCCATCTAATCGTGGAATGCACTAAAAAGCCGGTTTATTGTCTGTTTCGTTGTACTATAATTATTATTCGTTTTAAATATAGGCCTAACGTTTTAATTAATTACCCTGGGTGAAGCCGCGGGCACCTATTTTTAGGGTATAAATGCGAATCGGTACGGCAAATTTTACGCAACTTTTTATATCTGTGTTCGGAAGGACTTAAATTGCTTATTTCTAAACAATTGGAAAGAGAGCATAGTAGACTATAGAATACAGAAAATATTAGTCCTCGGTCAACTGTCCAGTTAGAATTTCTAAAGACAGTCTATCTTAGATCCATCCTAACATTATCATCCCATAAGTCTCGGTTCCCCTAATGGTCGTTTTCCTTCTGGCCTTCCCTCTTCACTCCCATTCGAGCAACATGTCCAGCCATATTAACCACGTGCATTTAATTAATCTTAACGGCGATACAGACTAAAGTTTATCGTTGTAAAGATTTCTCCATTCTCCTGATATCGCTTTCGCTATGGTCCAAATATTTTCCTTAAAACGTTGTTTTCATATACTTTCAGCTTGTGTTCCTGCTGTGATGTAAGTGGCAATTTTCCACATTTTTACAAACAAAAAAAATGGTAATATTACCGTTCTATAAACTCTTATAAATATCCGTATCTGGTTTCATATATCCCCTCCTAGTGGAGGTTTCTGTTACCTATGTGAATTTTGTTACGCTTATTTTCCGAGAGAGGGCAGAGGGACAAACCGTGATAAGCCCATCACCTCTCAACCCCACTCCTGAAAGTAAGGTATTACTTGGACGTGAAAGGACCGATGATTTTCGTCCAGAGGCTCTAATTTAGGCTTAGAGTTCTTTTACAAGCCGTAAACTCACGACATGAGTCACTCTGCTTAAAGTCCCTCCTGAAGGACTTTTCTTGCCCAGGATTTTATCGACCTCTTATAAATATAAGTGAACTTAATTTTCTTAGTTTTCTTTCTACCTTCTTAAATCCATCCACGAAAGAATATTCTGCATCCGCCAGTGTCTGGTGATGCTAATTCGAACATCGTGATGAACTATGATATTGTGTGATATATGAGATGTTAAATACATGAATTCGTCAGCACAAAGAACTGTAAAGAATGTAACAAACCTTTCATATTTAATGATTTAATGCATAGATGACGAGAAGACAACTGTATAACTACCAAATGGAAAGACATGCAGTTTGTCTCATCTCTACCGGAAGACAAGAGTTGACTTCGACAATATATCAGACTCATTAGCATTCCCAACGCAGAAAAACAACATGGCTTTAGAGAGAGATGTTTTAGCTTTGATTGTGTATGCATAATTAGGAAGACACGTCTTTCAGGAGAGAAGATAATTTAATTTACTAACACGCATTTCTTTATGTATATATACTATTTGACATCTCTAATACAGAATCTCGTTCCAAGGGAGATACTAAAATTTACTGTCTTTCTTTAAGTACATATTTATTTGAACATGGTTTTCGTATTATAATTTCACCGGAGCAATGTAGAAATCATTTTTTATTTTATTTATTTATTCAGGAGCAAGGAGCTTTGGTACAAACCAATACATAAAACCCGCAGTCTTGATTATGGACACTAATTAATGTTAATTTAATTAGACTTGATAAATTTTATTTAACACATATGAATACATACACATGCAAGGTGGGAGGCAAGGTACTTCCTGCCCCAACATATATGTTTTTATCGTATAATATAAGGTCTATGTGGACTATAATTACTAAAAATCCAATTCTTGACCTCCACCAGTACATATGATATAGTAAACCCTGAATGAGCAAAACTCTTGCAGGGGCAGTTCAGTAATAATAATATAAATTTAATAATTTTTCAGTTGTTAAATTATATAGCCTACTGTAAAAAGAAAACTAAAAATTAGAAGCTGGATATAAACTAGTATTTTATTATTACTTACTGTACAATACTTTCTTATTGAATTCATTGTTGCTTATCAGACATTGATCCCTATGGTAAGCTGATAGGCCTAAGGTGCTAGAGATTTCCGCGTCCGTTTTCCTCTTCTGAAGTACTTTTAATGAATGTAGATAATTATGCATTCTCAAGCGAAAAGCCTTGTGTTCAATCCACTGCCTTCTAAACTGTATTAATCGTGTCGGCGGTGGTTCAATCATAGATTTAAACTATCTACAAGTTTAGTTATTTTAGCTGCCAACTTGACAGCAGTTATGCTATTCATCATTTTTCTCTAGTTTTATTGTTTTAAGTTTAGATTTTTAAGTTATTGCATTACATTCTTTATTCATTTACTTACAACATTAGATTTATTATTTACAATTAGTAAATATTACTCATTATGTTCTATTTATTAATATTTGAAGTTTTAAAGAATATTTATTCATATTTTAGCCTATCATGTTGGCTACGGATTTCTTTCTCTATCACTTCCTGTTTCTGAAGACAACATGACTCAAATTATTATTTAAATAATATACATTTTCTATCTTGCAAGCTATTATCCCTATTCATTGTCTGTTATTATTCATATTTGATTATTATTTTTGTATCCAGTCTTCAGGATACATTTCTTGAGCAGTTTATATGCATTTCATATAGCTCAATGACTTGACTTCCTTCTTCTTCAACAATCCATTACTCAGACATGAAAGGATTCATGTTCTTTGGTGCTTCGGATTATCGTGATATAGTCTGAACATCAACATTCATTCTATTATTTGTGTGGATAATATATCCTACAAGTTCTACACTTCTTTATCATATGCTTCGTCAAGTAAGCAATTACTAGTGCATCAAGAAATGTACTTAATCATTCATTCAATTTATGCCTGGCAAAATGGCGTTTCTGTGTTGTGTTTTGCTAATTGCTAAATAGCTGGGACATCACGACACATATTCTCATTCTTATAGCAGATAAAGATTCTGCTAATATCAATCTAAATAAGGACATATACTTCGCTTCAAGTAAGTAATCAATAGTGTTACTAGAAGTGATTCCAATTTCCATGCATCTACGCATTAAACATTGATCTCATTGTTGCGATTTGGCTATCATTAAATAGCCTATACATCAGACTTGACATTCAGTTTCTAGTCTTGAAAACTATTTCTACAAGTGTCACGCTTCACGGATAGTTGTATATTTATTCACAAATGTGATTATATGTGACATCAAGACTAAACTTTCATCTCCATTATCTACAAACTTTCATTCAATCGTTTATATGGTAGATGGTGACAATATTCACATCCTTGAATCACAACTTTAATCTCATGCGTTAAGATGGATTCACATATGACATCAAACACCAATACTCTACACTAGAAGATTGTCAACCATTATATTAATCTGTAAATGCTATCCTCAAGAAGACTTTCAGCTGAGAAACATACTTTCTTCATTCCAACGCTTTTCAAGAAAGTGAAAGTGTATTCATTCGTGTGTTTTAGTTTATAATTAAATATTATCTCTTATGTCATTGTTTTCATTGAGTGATGCATGTTATACAGCTTATTCAATTCAATTCCTCCAACACAGTGGAGGTGGTCCTCCGCCAGAGATCTCATTAGTTGTGGTTTGCACGAAAGGTGTTAAGCACAACTAAAGTTTCAATCTCGTGTGGGTTTTAGGGACTCTTACAGTCCGCTATCACATACTTATTCCCCCTGATCCTACACCTTGATTTTAGGCCAAATACCTATATATAGATAATACATGTTCGCCGCGTGGGTGAGTTGGTAGCATGGGCCACCTGGGCGGCCCGGGTTCGATTCCCGGCCGGGTCGGGGATTTTACAGAGATGTAAAGTTTTCTTCCTGTGTCAGGACTGGGTGTTGTGTCCTCATTCCCATCCCGCGAAAGGACCTGGCCAGCCCACGCGGTACCATCCGGCCTAGTGTCCCTCGGTCGGGCCGTCTCCCACGGCTCGGTCCCAGGGCAGGACTGGCCTCCGGGCCGAACACATCATCATCATCATTATCATCATATAATATATATGTAATGTATATATAAAAAGAAGTCATATATCTGCGTAAGGAACATGTACAGCAAATATGGCTATTTATACCTACTTACGTATATCATGCCTCTTAACGTATACTGCCTGATTTTCAAAACGAATATTGGTTTGGATTAGATTAGAACAGTTGAAGTGTACAGTAACTGGTGTTTTATGAATGTGTTTTACTACCACTCCCTATTGTAATGATTTCATTTCGTATTCCTCTTATATTTCCGGTGATGACTGGTACTTTATGTAAGTGGTGTCACAATGTTGATTTTTATTTACTTATTTAAATGTTGTTTAAGTACTATTTGTGTGAGCTCATCACAAGATTTGATTCCGTGAGGAAAGAGTACAACAGAAATATAGGCTACTAAGAACTTGACATAGGCCTATGCATTTACTTTAAACAATGTTTCGACAACAGACTTATGCCAATGCTATAATTATTGCTTAGTTATTGGTCATTGTTACCATAGGCAATAAGCCTATAACGAAAGGTCCAGGTTTTATTGATAACTTCAGGAGCAACTTTGAATTTATCTCGAGAAATTCAGGGCCTCTGATTTATTATAATTATTGCGACTATTTGGCGAATAAAAAAAGGAATCATTGACATCCTACTTTCTTACTTTCTTGTATTCTTACTACCGTTTAGAATCCCCTGGCATGACAGTTTGTTGATTTGCAGTGCACATGGATCCTAATGAATTCAATTGTTTCGGTAAAAAATTACAGAGCATGCTTTCACAAGGGAGTTTGTTTTATATTTTGCTTTAAACGCTGTTTTATCTACTACACCACACCAAAATAATGGAACTTTGAGAATCTTATTTTCAAACGGACATAATATTTCTTCTCTGTTCAATAATATTACGTGAAGAAAATATCGAAAAATGCTGAAACTTCCCCATGAGCAGATTGACAAAGAATGAAGACTAGCTCTGTTGATTAGAAAAAAAGTTATTTGAAATATTCTTTATCTTTGAAGTATCCTGTATTGCTACTCCTTTTAGGCCCAACCATGTCGTGTTTTAGGCATAGTCAATGGAAATATATTAGCCTAAATGTAAGAATTAAAAAGTCTCTATTTTAAGATATAGGATGGGCCTACTGGGATTCTGAATTTTGGATTTCAATAGAAGATATAATAAAGAACGGCCTTTCTTTCTTGTGATTTTGTTCAAAATATTTGAAGATAAACTATGTCAATACGCATACTAATTATTACAAATATACGATAAGTATTCGTTAAAGTTGCACAGAAAATGGCATTAACCTTCTGAATAATGCTCGTTAAAACCATAATCGCCCTTAGTGGAGAATAAATTCCACAAGGTAAGAGGAAGTCACCCAATTCATATATATTTTAGTAGCAGCTAACAGAAAATGTAAAAAAAAAAAAAATGCAAATAAAAATATTATTCCATTGAACAGCGTGGTGCACTAAGTGTTGCATGTTTCCTAGCGATGTACGAGTACAATGTAGCCGTCTTCAGAAAAAAAATTATTTTTACCAATGAAGTATTTTCTTGGATTTACCAAAATTAACAAGAAATGCCGCAGTCAACTATTTTCATAATAGAGCCTCTCGACCTTAGGGATGAGTAATATGCAGTAATAGAGGGCGCAGACACTACTCTTGAATTATGTCCATATTTAATTAGAACAATGGACGGTGATAGGGGAAAAGGATTTTCAAGGGATAGACATCGAAACGGAAAGAGACAGAAACGCAGTGAAGATGACTCCAGTGACGAAAGTTCAGTGGAAAGAGTGGAAAGAACCAGAAAGCGTATAAAGGCGCATGGAGTTCACAGCGACAACCTTGTAGCAAAACCTGACTCACAAAAGGAAACTCCTCTAACCACGTCTGACGATGAAAGCGGCCAAGATTCCGATTATGGTTCTGAATGCGAAGAAGACACCATTTCTTCTCAACTTGCTGGAACCTCTTTTGATTCTTCTACAGCTAGCACCTCAGAAGAAGATTCTAATAGCAGACAAATCTGCGAAGAAGATGTTTCTTCTCAACCTGTTGGAACCTCATCTGGTCCAAAAAGATCCAGCAAAAGAAATAGAACCTCATCTGGTCCAAAAAGATCCAGCAAAAGAAATAAAGTTTCAGACTGTCCAGACACTTCTTCGGCAACAATTTCATCCGCTCCTTCCCTGAATGCCAACACTGTTGAGGAATCCGACAAATGTCCTATATGCTTTAGTTGTTTTAACACCCAAGAAATAGGAACTCCAGATGTTTGCGATCACAGTTTCTGCTTAGAATGCTTAAAAGAATGGTCGAAGAGAGTAAATTCTTGTCCTGTTGATCGAAAGATTTTTACACTAATCCGTGTCCACTGTCTTCATGGAAGAGTAGTCAGAAAAATTCCAGTTGAACCACCAAAGCAGCAAGAGGATGAAGATGAATGGGAAGAATATCTTACCTATTGTGAGGTTTGTGATGAATGTGACCGGGAGGATCGTTTGCTTCTATGTGATGGATGTGATCGTGGTTATCATCTAGAGTGTTTGAATCCTCCGATGGACACAATACCTATTGAGGATTGGTTCTGCTCTGATTGTACCCCATCCGACATAAATCCTATGGCTGAGGAGGCTGATTTTCAGAATGAAGAACTTTCTGAACTGCTTGAAGAAGCTCGTGCTTTTATGTTTCCAAATCATCCAAGGGGCTCAAACCAGCATGAACGAGCAAGGCGGTGACTTCATAGGACCACGAACATTGAAAATGATTGATGTATTGTCAAGGCACAGCTAAAGAACAACATATAATGCGATGGGCCCAGCACAGGTATACGCTATTGTGTCTTCCGTTTTGAAGAGCCTGCACTTTACAGCCATTATTCTGTCTCAGATATAATAAATTACATACTTCATTACTATTTCTAATTTTTAACTCAGTCATAAGGATTTATGGGTTAAATGCCATTTAACCAGTGTTACCAGATCTCCTTTCTTAGCAGGACATGTCCTCATATTTTAAGGATGTCCTGGCGTCCTTATTTATTTTTCAAAACCTTCAATATGTCCTTATTTTTGTGTAAGCAATTTTTTTAACAGCTGAAAGAGGATGCTTTTATTTAAGAATTTACCAAATGATGTCTCTGACCATCGTATTACAATCTAACTTCCAATGAAATCGTAATCTATTTGCACACTTGTGCACATTTCACTTTTATTATTACCGATATTAACCCCTTTTGTTATAACCTTTTTGGAGGAAACTTCTAATTTGGATCCTGCTGTTGGTAGAACTGACCAGAATGGTACTATTATGTACCGTATTATGCTACGAGTTTTATTTTTTAGGAAAATAAAACTCAAATTTATTGCCGATTTGGAGATGGATCTGTTCTGATAAGGAAACCGATTGTTTATTTGGCCTAGTTCAGACATACGTCTTATGTTGCTACACATGGAGCCTCATCAGATAAATATGTATCGTATCTGAAGCTAGTTAGTGTTAAGGATAAGAATATTCATATAGGCTCAGATGGATGTAAATTTAGACTGCCAGATAAATGCAGACCACCAAAACAGAGCAGTTTAATAATTTTAACGTGTCCTGCTTTTCTCCTGCCTTTTTAGTCTCGTATGTCCTCCTTTCCAACCATAGCCAACTGGTAACCCTACATATAACCCTAATCTTTCATTTGAAATTTGTTTCCCATACCGTAATGCAACTTATACTAACAAGATGTAACGTAAATATAAGTACGACATCGTCCTCTACAATCAGATAAACACGAAAGTTCTGGTGTATTATGTCTGCAGGTAAGTAAGTAAGTAAGTAAAGTGATCCCTATACAGGCCATGGAGGCCCAGAGGGTTCCAGGAGGTTGAGGCTCGCAGATTTTGGACATTCGGCACATGAAGGTGGTAAGGTTGTCAGCCTTACGCACCGGCCGCCTTTACCCCCAGGATTGCTCCTGGTACTCATTTCTGTTAGAGGCTGAGTCAACCCCAGGGCCATAGTGCCACCAGAAGGATTAGGCCAATTGAAAAATCTCAACGACCTCATCGGGAATCGAACCCGCGACCTTCCGGTTTGCAGCGCAGCGCCTCAACCGCTACGCTACGGCGTACCCCATGTCTGCAGGTAGAGATAAAAATTCACCTGGTAACAAAGATAGTGTTACATTTTATTATTTATACTCCATTCGACCACCGTTGCATGGCTGGTAGCACATCTGCCTTCCAATCCAGCGGCCGAAACTTCTCCGTTTTGTGTGTGGCGTGGAGGCGTATGCCATTAATGATAGTGATTCGTCCGAAAGATAGTGATGTTAAACTGGCGGTCCCCTTGGTGTCTTTTGACAAGAGTAGGCTAATGCTGGTACCGGGTTTCCCTTCCATCCTTCCTCACCTCACCATCATCACTGATACCTCACACTACACTACACTCGCTACACGAATACCACTATACATACTCATCTCTTCACACCTTACGCTTTTGCCAATTACACATCACCATGTAATGTGGCCGGCCCAAGTAGTGTATAACTCGAAAATGGGCCACACTATCGCCAACTATCCGCCTTAGGGCATTCGATACACACGATTCAAACTAGTAAGAGGAATACTTCTTGCATGAAAAGCCTTCACAGGCTCTGTGCGAAATTCACATCATAAAAGTGTTAGGAGATTTTCCATATAGGGTCAATCCATTAGAAATGAACCAAATTTAATAAAATTTGTTGCTCGACATTTTTGATTTTCCTAATTTTTTTACCAGTTATTTCCCAACTAAAGGTGAGTTCAAAACTATGGTAAAAACATTTTTGGGCTCATACGTTTTTTTTTGGCGGCCATTTTAAGTTTGCCTTTTAACCATATTTCAGTCGAAAACATGTTTTGTACAACTGTATGTACCTCTGTTAATTTTATAGATAATAAGACAAAATAAACACCAAAATTATCAGAATGAAATGCTCTACATTTTTGTTTTAACACAATATTACCTAAGTAGTGAGGAAAGTGAAGAAAAAAATTCAAAACTACAAATTGAAAATTGACTTAAAACGGGAGTTTTAGTGCCGCAAAATTATTAGAAGGAAGAAAGACTCACCCTTAATTTTTTTTCCTGGTGTAGATCTACTATAGGACTACACGCTGTAGAAGTTTAAAGCTTGAGAACTTTGCGGTTTTTTTGTACAATTTTTTAAAAAATGCCCAAAACCGTATTTTGGCAATATTTGAAGTAGAATATCTCAAAAGGGACTGAGTGAAAAATTATGAAATTTATACAGATAACACCTCTTTATGATATAAAGACGAGATATAAATTTGGTGACTGAGACTCAACTGGTTCCCGAGTTAGCCCTTTCGAACCCTGCCCGCACGATCGTGCGGGTTCGGTTTTTATTTTTTTTGTAGTCAGTCCCTGCCTCTTTTCTGGCTCGCACCGGACTGCAACGATTGTGCGGGTTCCACACTACGTTTCGATATTGTTTTGGTGTTTCTTATCTGCCAGTAGATGGCAGTATTCATCTGAGAAGATTGTGTAAACAAAGCCAGCATGTATCGTCGTGGTAAGTAAGCAATATTTTCTGCTTATTTGTCTAATATCATTATTTAGTGATATGGAATCTGTTGTTTATTAGTTTAAGATGTAATATATATCAATTAAAGTTCATATAATTTCATTTCCATGTCGTAAGAAGTACTCAAACTTGTACTAGCACGATCGTGCTACTTAGGCTTTGCAGCTGGTCTGACGCTTTCATAACCTCAAAATGGAGGTTAAATAGCATGTCCTTAAATTTTATTTTTATTTAACATGTATTCGTGTTATGTCAGTAGATGTTAATTTGGTATACTAAAGCAAGTATTTTTCCTTTTATAGTTCTCTCAGAAGAAGAAATATTGAAAATATTAGAGGAGTCGGACTGTGGTGAATTTTCAAGCGATGAGGAGGAATCGACACCTACTCAGTCCATTCCAGTTCAGTGTTCAAACGACGATGAAGGGGGAGGAGGCGAAGAAGAAGATGAAGATGAAGATGATGATGATAATGGCCAGGGAAAGGAGAATGGGCCTACAGATAAAGGGAACCCAGATTCTGCTACAAATGGGCCTACAAGTAATAGGAGACAATTATTTCGAAAAACAACATTTACTGGAAAATGCCATCCCAACCCAAAAGATTATACCACACAGGTAAGCCCTGTTCTTCACTTAAATACTGCCATCTAATACCAAAATAATTCAATTTTGAAGAGTTTATTTTACATTTCTAAAATATTTTTTAATTCTATTTTTCAGAATCCTAATCCAGTACGTACACCAGCTCAATATTTTTCAGACTACTACAGCGATGAGTTCTTTGATATTGGGGCACAGTACACTAATATGTACAGTGTAGCTAAAACTGGAAAGAGTCTGAAAACTACACCTAGTGAACTGAAACGGTTTTTTGGGGTGAACTTGGTAATGGGTTGTATTCCATACCCACGTTTGCGTATGTACTGGCAGAATGGTATTGGAATGTTGTTAGTCAGTGAGTGCATGTCTCGAGACAGGTTTCTTTCTCTACGATCGAACATTCATTTTGTAGATACTGTTTCACAGCCAGATGATGCAAATACTAACAGACTATGGAAAATACAGCCAGTTATTGATGCTGTCAGGAGTGCTTGTGAGAAACTGCCTAGGGACTTCGGGAGCTACTCAATCGACGAGCAGATGATTCCGTTCACTGGGCGCTGCAGTCTGAAGCAGTATGTGAAGAACAAACCAAGGCCAGTGGGGCTAAAAAATTTTGTTGTTACTTCTTCGACAGGAGTAGTCCTAGATTTTGAAATCTATCAGGGAGCTGCAACACAGCTTCCTAATAAAGAATTAGGTTTGGGGCCATCAGTGGTAATGCGACTGGTACGTTCTTTACCAGTAGGGAGCTTTGTATACTTTGACAGGTACTTTACCACACTCCCATTACTAGCAAGTCTGGCAGACAAAGGCATTGAAGGTACAGGCACTATTATGGTGAATAGAATTAAAAATGTCAATTTGAAAGTAGGAAAGATGGAAAGAGGGGAAAGTTATGAGTATGTGAGGTCAGATGATGCAGTTGTAGTTGTAGAGTGGAAGGACAATCAGAAAGTAGTTCTGGCTTCTACATGTACAGGCATTGAACCAGCTGTCCAAGTAAGAAGGTGGTGCAAAAAACAAGGGAAGTTTATTGAAGTTAGTTGCCCACAGGTTGTTAAAAGATATAATCAAAACATGGGAGGAGTTGACATTGTTGACCAGCAGATGGAATGCTACCGAACATGGTTCAAGACTAGGAAGTGGACTCTTAAGTGCATTCTGCACTTCCTTGACCTAAGTGCTGTCAACAGTTGGTTTGTGTACCGAGAGGACTGCAGAGCTAACAAAATACCAGAAAAGAATATAATGGATTTACTGAAATTCAGACTGTCCATAGCAGAAGCTCTAATGGCAACACCGGACAGAAGTAGGAGGGTGGCTACAGAAGAAGAGGAAGAAAATGGCACTCCTCCAAAAAAGGTACAGAAAATATATACTCCATCCCCAAAACCAGTATCTGAAAAAAGGTATGATGGGTATGACCACTGGCCTACTGTTGACTCCATTACTTCACCACGTACGTGTCAGTATGAAAACTGCAGTAGCAGGACAAAGAGTCGTTGTGTAAAATGTGATCTGTATCTTTGTATATCTAAGGAGAAAGACTGTTTCAGACTGTTCCATATCAAGTGGGAAGGGACAGAAGAAGTTGTTTTCATTTTGTGTGCAATTTTTGTTATGTGCAACTTCTAAAATTGGTTTCTTATAGTGTATGATATTGTTTTTCATTGTTATAATGTGTTTTTTTCAGTGTATTCTTATAATATGTAGGGTTTTATTTTGGATACATTCTTACAATGTGTTATTGTTGTATACCTGGATGTGTGAATATAAAAATCTTCATATTTTTTAGGTCAAATACTGAAATCAAAGAAAAAAGTAAATTTTGTTCATCGCATGAAATAAAACCTGACCAGCACGATTGTGCTAGTGCTTTTTTGCGAAAACTAACAACAGAATATTTTTTTCCTTATTTTTCCCTGAATCTCCATGCTGATTATAGTATAATACATAGGTCACATTGCATTTCAAATAAAAAAAATGTCTCAGGTTTGAAAGGGTTATAGTGCATCGAAGTTGGCCATAACTCCAAACTATGCACCGAAATTTCAACACTCTTCCAAGTTTTGAGGAAACCAAACATTTGTCATGCTAACTGATGAAATGTAGCCTACATATACAACTCTTTTGTGTAACAAACTTAGGCTCACAAAAATTTTATATTTAAAATTACAAAGTGAATATTTACTATTAAATTACCTTTAAATTTCGTGTGCCTATAACGCAATTTTTGGCCAAATTCAAAGCACTGTTACTCTGGAACAGGTTGAGTCTCAGTCACCAAATTTATATCACATCTTTATATCGTAAAGAGGTGTTATCTGTATAAATTTCATAATTTTTCACTCAGTCCCTTTTGAGATAATCTACTTCAAATATTGCCCAAATACGATTTCGGGCATCTTTGAAAAATTGTATAAAAAAAAGGGCAAAGTTCTCAACCTTGAAACTTCTACAGCGAGTAGTCCTATAGTAGATCTACACCAGAAAAAAAATTAAGAGCGAGTCTTTCTTCCTTCTAATAATTTTGCGGCACCAAAACTCCCGTTTTAAGTCAATTTTCAATTTGTAATTTTGAATTTTTTTCTTCACTTTCCTCACTACTTAGGTAATATTGTGTTAAAACAAAAATGTAGAGCATTTCATTCTGATAATTTTGGTGTTAATTTGTCTTGTTATCTATAAAATTGACAGAGTTACATACATTTGTGCAAAACAAGTCTCCGGCCGAAAAAATGTTACAAAGAAAACTTAAAATGGCCGCCAAGAAAAAAGTATGAGCCTAAAAAATGTTTTACTCTAGTTTTGAACTCACCTAATATTGGGGAGTAACTGGTAAAAAAATTAAGAAAATAAAAAATGTTGAGCAAAAATTTTTATTTAATTTGGTTCATTTCTAATGAATTGACCCTATTTTGGCATTATTTGAAGTAGAATATCTAAGAAGGGCCTGAGTGAAAATTATGAAATTTATACACATAACACCTCCTTACAATATAAAGATGTGATAATAATTTGGTGACTGAGACTGAACTGGTTCCAGAGTTACAGTGCATCGAAGTTGGCCAAAAATTGCAAACTATGCACCGAAATTTCAACGCTCTTCAAAGCTTTGAGGAAATTATAAATTTGTCATGCTAACTGATGAAATGTAGCCTACATGTACAACTCTTTTGTGTAACATACTTAGGTTCACTAAAATTTAGCATTTAAAATTACAATGTGGATTTTTACTATTAAATTACCGTTAAAATTCGTGTGCGTATAATGGAATTTTTGGCCAAATTCGATGCACTATAACTAGGGAACCAGTTGAGTCTCAGTCACCAAATTTATATCACATCTTTATATCATAAAGAGGTGTTATCTGTATAAATTTCATAATTTTTCACTCAGTCCCTTTTGAGATATTCTACTTCAAATATAGCCAAAATACGGTTTTGGGCATTTTTGAAAAATTGTACAAAAAAAACCGCAAAGTTCTCAAGCTTTAAACTTCTACAGCGAGTAGTCCTATAGTAGATCTACACCAGAAAAAAAAATTAAGGGCGAGTCTTTCATCCTTCTAATAATTTTGCGGCACTAAAACTCCCGTTTTAAGTCAATTTTCAATTTGTAGTTTTGAATCTTTTTCTTCACTTTCCTCACTACTTAGGTAATATTGTGTCAAAACAAAAATGTAGAGCATTTCATTCTGATAATTTTGGTGTTTATTTTGTCTTGTTATCTATAAAATTAACAGAGTTACATACATTTGTGCAAAACATGTTTTCGACTGAAATTTGGTTAAAAGGCAAACTTAAAATGGCCGCCAAAAAAAAAGTATGACCCCAAAAATGTTTTTACCATAGTTTTGAACTCACCTTTAGTTTGGAAATAACTGGTAAAAAAATTAGGAAAATCAAAAATGTCGAGCAACTTGGCCTGGTTCATTTCTAATGGATTGACCCTATAGTCCTAGGCCTATAAATTTTTTCTTTGTGGCAGGGAATCGGATCTGATTTTTTAGCTTGTTGCACTGACGTCGAGCCCGATCTACTCTACTAATGGTAAGAAGTACACTTTGTTTCATAGAACTTCCCAAATAAAAATAATTACTAATTTAGCTAATAATAATTTAATTTAAAACTTCAGTTTTTTGCTAGATTAAACAAGTATGTGTTCATTATCATATTTTATATTAATTTTTACTTTAGTTAAATGCGAAGGCTTTTTAGTCAGGTCTATAATTGGATATAATTATTACCGTAGGCCTATCTAGAATCATTTTATTTAAATGCCAAACGAAAAAGAAATTCTGCATTATTAAAACCGAAGAATATACTTTAAGCTTAGGGCTAAATCTGATGCATATAAAAAGAACTTGCAGATTCAATGAGCGTTTCAGGCTAACGTTCAGTCAACGTCATATGGCACTATTACCATAGCTCCGTACCTGCAGTACAATTTGTGCCTTAGCGTGGAAGCAGCAACTATATATATGAAGGCATTTGTATGAAACGAGTACAGTTTATACAACTGGTGACGTTGCACGGTGTTTCTAAAACCCCTGATTGCGCATGTTTTCAGCTTAGAAAAGGGAGTATTTTCAAAGTAAAACAATCCGTGTCTTGTAATACCGGTACCTTTTGCAAGAAATTTAGTTTTTGTTTTGTTTAGATCTTATCCATGGGAGTACTGAATTAAAAACAAATTAATTATTTATTGAGAAAAGAAATCTTCATCTCTAAACCGTTTATTTTATATATTTGTAGAGGGTCAACCAAGCTTGAGTCAATAAATGGAATAATGGTTTTCAGAATTATATTATGTGGAGTTCCCCGAAGAACTCGCAACTAACCTTTATTGGTAAAACCGGGATCTTCACTTTGATTTCAATGTTTATTTTAGACTACATAGCTCAATCTTTCCCAACGTGGTAATTTGATTTTTGAGGGGGTGACTTCGAAAATGGACTCGCTCAAAGTAAAGTGAGTGGTGTAAGAAAGAGGTGTTCCACTAAGTGGTCCTGTAATCCATGAAAAAAGCACTCCAACTGAATAAGATGGTGAATAGTGATTCCAAATTTGGGTTTGGATTATCTGGGTATTTGGACTAGCGGGGTACAATTGTACTTTGCAAATGACGAATTGAAATACAACGTTTTGTTTTGATATGTTTTTTCGTTTTGGAGCCAGGCTGTTTACATGCAGAGATGCAGACACCCACATAAACATATTCTGAAAATAATTTTTATGCGTAAACCTCGAATGCTGTAGGCCTAATTGTGTTGAAAACTCGAGATCAAATTTCAGAACCGAGCACAGTACTTCCTTTACCTAAGTAAAAAATAAAAAAGAAGCATGGGAAGGTAAAAAGAGCAGCAATGAAGTTAAAATACAATATGAAGAAGATATACTAATTTTTGAAAATGGAGAAAGAAGAAAAGGAATAATAATAAGGTAGATGAGACGAAGAAGAAGAAGAAGAAGAAGAAGGAAAAAAAAAGAGGAGGAGGAAAATGGAGAGAAGAGGAAGAAGAAGATAAGGTGGAGGAGGAAATGGAGAGTAGAGGAATAGGAGGAGGAAGAACAAGAAGCGGATTATGATCCGAGCTAACATCATCTGGTGACTTTGTAACTAAAAGGAAATTGTATACGCTGAGAGCGTTGCCTGATGAATCAGAAGCTGCAACAAGCGCGCAATTGTTGAAATTTATTGCTGGAATGTGATCTGTGAAGGATGTTCCTTGGTGATGTAGTACAGGAAACAGCATCCGTGACGCAACAAATCATCGCGAGTGTCACCTGCTTTAAGATTCACATCAGAATCACAATTACACGACAGCTCGGAGCCAGGATGACAATGCCAAGCGACATCTGCAGATCATACTGATGCGCTAATTTGCAAGCTACAACGTAATTGCAGATGAGGTATGTCATGCTACCATATTACGATGCCTCATAAATAACACACTACACTCTGCACTGAAGTAGATATTTGCATATGTCTGACATTTTGATTTTAAGTATAATTGAAACTTATAGTATGGTTATAAAAAGAGATACATAACGGAAAAAATGTACCAATACTGGTATCAGTTCATCTTATGTAAGTGTTTATGCCCACTCTCTCACAATATTTTACAAGTTTAATTTTACAGAATTTTGAAATGTCAAATATTTTGCGAAAAATTAAAAAAATATTAATTCAATGCAAATTGACGTCATATCCGTAAGTATTAATTGGATCGCCGTAATTGAAGACTTGTGAGATTAAAGAGAAATTTCCGCTCTTTACATTCACGTGAGGAATTGTATAGGTAGGAAATGAAAGTAATGTACAGTAAAGTAGATTCATTATAATTCAGGTAGATATCAGAAGCCCCATAACATAGAACAGCATAAACACATTTGTCATAAAAATGGCGCATACAATATTAAACATTTCGGTATAACTACGGTAAGTTATGTCTACATACTCTGGTGAACAGTTGAACTGCCGCCAGAACAAGTGTGCCAGCGTATTTTATCTCAAGGAAGTGAATGAACTAGAAAAGTGACCAGCTTTTTGTTGTTAACATTGTTTGGGACGGATAAAGAAAAAGTCAGTAGGCCTACTCGCATCACGAATAGTCAGTTGCCATAGCAACCAAAAACCAAGTGGATACCTCGCTCCTCCGCATTCGTTAGTCAAAACATTCTCTTGACGCGCAAAACCTGGCTAGCTGAAAACGCATCCATAGCTGGGATATAATGACCACGTTTACATGCGATTTGAAATCGATCTAAATCTGATTCCAACTCAATACGTTCCCTATTGACATGGAAAGTTCTAGGAGTGTATTGAGATTTGTTGTACTATTGGGTAACTTGGTTATGTAAAAAAGTGATCCTTATACAGGCCATGGAGGCCCAGAGGGTTCCAGGAGGTTGAGGCTCCCAGATTTTGGACATTCGGAACATGATGGTGGTAAGGTTGTCAGCCTTACGCACCGGCCGCCTTTACCCCCAAGATTGCTCCTGGTACTCATTTCTGTTAGAGGTTGAGTCTACCCCAGGGCCATAATACCACCAGAAGGATTAGGTCAATTGAAAAATCTCAACGACCTCATCGGGAATCGAACCCGCGACCTTCCGGTTTGTAGCGTAGCGCCTCAACCACTACGCTACGGCGTACCCCCAACTTGGTTATGTAGTCTATGGTTATTTGTGTGGCTAACCTGTGTAAACAATTATTGTCTTGTTTATTCCATGATTTAAAATATTAAAAAGTTTAGCTCTATTAATAATTTCTAGTCACCATAAACAAAATATGACATACAAGAGTTACACGGAATTGAATACGGCTTGAATCCGATCCGTTCCTCCATTTGTAGAGAATCGGATCCAAAAATCTTTCCGGACTGAGTCCGCGTGTACAAACGATCTCATTACGGGGAACGAACTCAGATCGATGTGAATTCTGCATGTAAACGTATTGCCATAATGAATTCTATTCATTATGGTATTGCATATTCGAGAGAAGGTAGCTAGAGAAGCTTAACGTTAGCAAGCGAACGCACATAGGAAAAATGTTTAATTAGTGCTAAATGCTGACGATCACAAATAGATAATACGAAAACAAAGAATCTTTAAAAACGAAATAATTAACTTAAATTATATATTATGTATAAAATAAATGTTTATTTTCTTTGAGGAATTAGGAGAAGCAGCAATAAAAACGGGAGAAATGAGAACTGCTAACTACGTGAAAACAGTAATAAACTTAACGCATGTAATTACTCTATACTGCATCAGAAATAGTCATTAAAATCTTATTCATGCGTAAAATAAATGTTATGTTACCAGGTATAAAATGCCCGTTTGCTGATGTCACTACCGTCTGTTTTGCGTAGAATATTGTTAATGGTTTTATTATTTGAAAATATTTATGGATAAATATTTTGCGAAGAAAAATACATTGTAATCGTATTTCAAACTGGTTTATTTGCATCATAATAATAAATTTACATTTAATAAATCAGGCTCCATATTATTCTCTCCTTAAAGGAGTATGCAAGGTATTCTATTAACGAGAATGTAAAAATACAGTTTACGACTCAAAAAGTAGAAAAGAAGGCAAGTTTATGAAGTACTTGCACATTGCATTTTCCTACCCCCACCAGGGTGAACTGAATGAAGTTGCCGTAACCCTAGGCCTATATATTTTTCCAAGTCTATTTTTATAATTAAAGTGGGAGCTAATTATTCCGATGAAATATAACTAAATTCTTGTATGTTAGATAAGCCATTATTTGTCTATAGCCTACTTGTATCATTCCAACGTTGTGTATTATCAGTTTTTAAAAGCGCGGCCACTTTTAGTTTGTTGATATAATAGGCCTAACTGAAATATTACATTATAATACATGATAATTTATTAAATCTTAAATTTTTGTGTTTTATTTGAGAACTAGAACTCTGATGTAAGCTAGTTAACCTGACTTAAGCTAGATGTCTTTACAGTCATGATATTCGCGTTACATGATTTTGACAACGCATATAATTAATTTTGATATTCATTTTTAATTGATTTTGATAGTCACGGTCGCAATGTTGATGGTGGCAGTCAAGCAAGATGATCTTGAACATAAGACGAAAATTTATTAATAAAATTTAAAAATAGGAAGAATCCATAGAACAATATGAAGCCGAAAGAAGGGGGAGAGATCTGATGAATTGTAACAGCTAAGGGATCAGAGACTAGTAGGGCTATCAAGAAGTAAATAATAAGACACGGAAACATAGTTGAACATACTATACCCATTGTTTTAACAATATTTCTTTAGGGACATTAATGATATAAGAACATGCGACTGACTTGGAAAGATAAATGGCGAAGCTATCTGCAAACAAGCTATTTTTTCTGTAAACAGAGACATTCGTAGAAATGTAGACAATACTATATATGGAGATGGGGACGGTGTAATTATGTGTCTACATTGTTACACTCCTGGTCAGTGATAGAAACAATTGAAGGCTACGTGTGCTTGCCACGCCATGGTGATGACGAAGGTGAACTACTTATATGCTAGCTACCTCTATGTCTTAATCAGCGACCTGTTTTTATAAGCACGAAAATTAACCCTTTACACTCTCTCTTTCCCCCTTCTTTACGTCTTTCGTCTGTTTGATGGCCGGTTTCTATAAACTCGCAAATTACCTATGGGTAAATTATCTAATGCACAGAATTTACACAATTTACACAAGAATAACACCACACAAACACAAATAATTTAAAGATAGCAATCACTTACACTTGTGGCGAGTTTCTAGATAAATGTCCTCTAGGTAAATATGAAAATGACAGAAAAAATGTTCCTACAAACTTGGGCTAGATCTGTCCAAGGGTAAATCTTTGGGTTAATTTGTCCTTTCATGGATGGCTGGATAAAATTTAACCTTTCATAGGATCAATAACAATGAGAATCAAAGCCTTCTGAATTAAATTAACTGTACAACTCCAAGGCCTTGCTCATTATACCATTGTAGGTTAAATGGAACTAATTTGTCCATGGGTAATTTACCCATAGGTAATTCACAAGTTTGTAGAAACCGGGCATAAATCGAATAAAAAAGTTCACTGGCTGCAGCGACTTGTTCTTGGATAACTGCCACAGGCTGTTCAGAAATACGATCTATGTAATATGTATCTTCTCACTTCAAGACATCTCTCTCAAGTTAAGAATACTGCCCCTATCGATTAGCTTAACCAAAATGGGTAAAAAAGTTTTGTTAAAGCTTTTTTAAAAAAATAAGGCTTTAAGAAAATAATAAGTTTACTTGTTAATCATCGTTAAGAAAAAAATATATAGGCCTATATTTATATAAAACCTATTTTCATAATATTAGAAGTTGTGTAGTTTAAGATAATGGTTGCAATATTGATTGATGGTGTCAGTCATGCAAGATGATCTTGAAAAATAATACGACCATCTATTAGTAATATTTAAAAAAGAGGAAGAATCCATAGAACAATATGAAGGTGGAAGAAGAGAGATAGCTCGTAACTTTTAGATAATCATTCCAATGAAATTATTCAGAGCTGAACTTATTTTCAGTATTCTGCCTTCTCATTATTTCATTGCCTTGTAGAGAAAAATATATGTTCATTCTTTATCAAAACAGACCAGTCAAGAAATTAATTAAAACATTGTTAGAAATTAATAAATGTATTAATGTTGTTTCCCCTCACATCATAGTACCTTACGATAACTCTAAAGTACACAATTAAGAGACAAAGGACATAAATGGCAAGAAAGTTAACAGAAACAGAAGCAGGGTTGAGAGAAGATAGGACCTGACAGTTATTACGAGGATATTAAAAAAGCAAAATAATTCCAGAAAGTATGTAGCCTTTTTTATAGACAGCTCTTAATATTTAAGTATTATCAATGGCACAACGATGTGTACAATCGTGAAAAGATGGGAATTTCTACTCTTTCACAAAAGAAGGAAATATTTGCAGCTCATGCAGCGAAAGTCAAAACTGAAGGCGATGAATCTAAATTAAAAGTTTTTCATTATAAAATCGTTTTTATGCTGTCTCAAGGCTTATATATTTTAACTATTCAAAGGTACCCTCTTAATTGTGAGTACACAATCGAATTCCATCTATAGGGTACTCCCTTAATGCATTTTTAATTTTTTATCTTTTATTTTATGTAGGCCATTCTGGCGTGTACACGCATCGAGCTCTAGAGATTTTATTTATTAATAAAATAAAATATATTTATTTTTTAAATTGAACTCATCATATCAACTTGAAGGACCTTCAAGCCACCAACAGATGTATATATATATAAACCTACATGGGATAAAACTATTTTAAAAGTGCATATCTCGAGTGAAAACAGGAGTGTCTTTATGTAGGAATGAGAAAACGAGAATATTGTAGGAGAAAAATTTCTCTGACACTGGGATATGAACCCAGGACCTTTGGCTATCAGTGCCACTGCTCTACCAACTGAGCTAAAGCAGAGTTCACTTCACAGTCCCAGATGGGACCTCTCTCCTTTGACTGATTGCCCTTAATGGTGTACCTCATTGACAGACAAGTTATGTCATATGCAGTACTGTGAGACACACTAATTAATGATTTTTGTGACCGGCCTTCCACTGTTATTGTACAATTAATATTCAAGATGGATTTATGAATTGCAGATTATTGCCTCGGTTGGACATTACATGATAATATTGGCGCTGTGAAGTGAACTTTGGCTTAGCTCAGTTGGTAGAGCAGTGGCACGGATAGCCAAAGGTCCTGGGTTCAAATCCCAGTGTCAGAGGAATTTTTCTCCTACAATATGCTTATAACAGAGACAATAATATGTGGTTCATGAATGCGTACAGTCTATATCCATGAGAAAACGACATAATTGCATGGGTTTTGGGAATTCTGTGTATGAACTAAGATATCGCTAAATACCTTTATTTGCATTTTCTTAACTTTTAAATGATAGTCATTTGAGGTTGCTTTCAATATTATAATACTTATTTAACAGCTCGAGTGTTTTTTTAAAACTTCAATGAGGCGTAGACCTACCCATTATATCAATTTTTAAGTTAAATTAAACTTACCTTCTAGCAAGGTATTCAACGCACTACAAGACCCGTAAGTTATATGTGGTTAGGAGAAAACGAAGAATGTTCTGAAATATTTTACTGACGGCACTTGAAAAGTTAATGTCGGATGAGAGCCAAGAATTTTCTTGTGTGATATATTGAACTATTTTCTAAACTTCAATGTTAAAATTTAAAATTGGTTTAAATGATGTGATGCTTGTGTCCTATGATGGTTATGATAACTTACTTAAAAAGCATTTTTAGCTTATCTTAAATTTAAAATAAATCCATTTTATCCATGTCATATATAGTCATAGCGTAGCAGGCTTCATGAAGGGCATGCCGAGAGAAATACTGGTTACGGAGGAAATAAAGCTAACTTTGGAAAGAATTCCACCAGAAAGAAGGAAGAAAAAGAGTAAAGTGTTGTTTTTAATAATAATTGCGAAACTAGATGGGAAAAAATGTCTAAAATGTGTTTAGTTAAAGGCTGCAAACGCAATTATGCAAGTTCTATCAGATCTGAAGGTTATATTCTATGTTTCGATCTCTCGAAATTGCGTAGAAATTGCGCCATACCGAGATCTGATTGGACACATTTGACAGGTCAGTAGCATGTATATTAATTATTCACTTGCACATGACGTTAGCTTTGAAGTACATGTGGTGGTAGAAATATAGTCTACTTCTTGTTAGGGGGACATTATTTAAGTCGAGTACATTTCAAAGGTAGAGAGGAAATTGGCGCAAACATTGCGATAAATAAAGATTTCTTTATGTCTTTGGTTTGGTGTCTTTTATTAGATACTTCTAAAAATCTGCTTTCCTATTTAGGAATATTAAAAGGTGTCTTGAATTTCAGTAGTCCATAATTTAAAATACCATACAATTGACCAGCTATACTTCGTATGATATGTCAGAGGGTAAGTTATTCTAGACCTAATCTGTAGAACTACAATAGCCTACATTATATTGGATTTCCTAAGAATTGAATCCTATGGGCCTATTATGTGTAAAATGTCGTGTACGTTTTTTCATGAGGTTAGGTCGATGAGGAGCATGTTCAAATTCGATATCCAGATTCTGGTATTTTCGCCTTAGGGAACAGCGTATGCCGGATTGAAATTTACTATCCATCTGCCCTGCATCTTCCCTTTTCTTTGTCAAGAACATAAATTATGCACTGTGGTATGATGACCTTCTTGTCTTTGTAATAATCAAATTATTCATCTCCAAAGTTCCCGTTCCTTGGCAATAACTTACAGTAACTTACAGTAACTTAATAACTTACAGTTGGTCAGTTGTCAATCTTACAAGATTGGAATTGAAATGGGAAAAGAAAGAGAATCGCGTCAGAAGCTGAAACATTTTTTGGGTTTAGTTTCCGTTGTTTATAGTTTAATCGTAGACGATAAATCAACTTATTTGAAGAAAACACGAAAACATTGGCGTATTCTGTGTACGTAAATCAAGTTCCACTTTATGGGTTATGGACGTTTAAGGTTTACACAATCTTCTCAGATTAAATATTGTGAAATTAGGCACTTGTAATGAAGGCACTAGAATCTGAAAGCGTATATATATATATATATATATATATATATATTAAAAGATCCTACCTTACTATAATTACGTCCTCAATGAGGTTTTCTGAAATCCACGTCAAACACTTTCAGATTTCTTAGACTTCTTTTTTCGGAGAATAGCTGCAAATAAGTTGAGTTATTCGACTATTGCCAAAGATTAAGAGAGCAGAATTCAAGAATTCAGTCAGTAAACGAAGACAAGGCCTACAGGGGGCTTTGACAAAGAATATGTCTAATCACGGCCTTCTTGCTTGTAAAAAGAACAAAAGATAAAGAAGATGAAAAAGATTGTAGCCAAATGAATGCTCACAAAGAACAGCATAATAAATTGTATTAGGGCCTAATACCCACTATACATAATAGATATATAAGCATTCATGAACCACAGATTATTGTCTCTGTTGGACAATACATGAGAATATTATAGGAGAAAAATTCCTCAGGCACTGGGACTTGAACCCAGGACCTTTGGCTATTCGCGCCAATGCTCTACCAACTGAGCTAAGCCGGAGTTCAATTCAGAGCGCCAGATGGAACCTCTCTCCTATGACTAATTGCCCTAATGGTCTACCTCACAGACAGACAAGTTATGTCATATGCAGTACTGTGAGGCACACTAAGTAGTGATTTTTGTGACCAAAGGTCCTGGGTTCAAGTCCCAGTGCCTGAGGAATTTTTCTCCTATAATATTCTCACTATACATAAACTAACTAAGTCAGGATAAGCGGAATTTTTATTGTAAGCATTTTTGACATGTATCACTTTTAATTAAATCAGTATTAATATTGCATTTTTCATGCTCCATTGCTGGTAGAGAAACAAATTAAGCCTATAATATCCTAAATCCTACCAGGAGAGCTCGAATTTGTAGAATAAACTGTTTTGATTTTTCGTGAAGCCGATTCTTCGTGACGAAACCTGCTCATTTTCCTCCGAGATGAAGATTTTTTTTTCAGAATAGGACAAATTTTAACGATTTTATCTAGACAGTAAACGAAGACAGCCCTGAACGCCAAATTAGACCAGATTGACACGGCATAACTTACTCCAGTGGTGACGTTTGCCAAGAAATCAGAAGCCTGCCTAGTCAAGATTACGAGAGGCTCAGGATTATGCCTACAAGGCAAGAATGACCTGTGTAAGAGCAGACAAGTATTATGAGGATAATAAAATAAAATGAACGGAAATTGGAGCGAGGGATGACTATGGATGAGAAAGTTGACATCTTCACCGTAGCTCGTTCTCCGCGAGCTAGACTTCGGTTCTAGGGGTCGACGATTCAATCCCCAGCATGGTAATATTTTGTCCGCCGCAGGGGTTGAGTTGGTAGCGTGGCTACCTTCCACCTTGACGCCCGGATTCGATTCCCGGCCGGATCGGGGATTTTTCAGCTGTGGAAAATTTCCTTCCTGAGTTCAGGACAGGGTACTGTGTCCTTTCATTCTCATCCCGCGAGAGGCATTGGCAAATCTCTGCGGTGTCACCCTTGCCTGAACACCTCGGATGAGTCATGGTCATTATCCCACGGCTTCTTCCTGGGTCTAGACCTGCCTTTGGGCAGAACACTCATCATCATAATAATCATCAAGAAAATTGAACCCGATATTCTTCTCGCTGAACTACACAATAGTAAGTTATTAGGCAAGTTGGCCGGCCCCGGGATTTGAACCAGCTATTTCTCTCATTATTAGAGTTCACAAGTTTCCGTCTTTTCCAGTTCACTCGGTTCTTTTTGCAAAAAGGCAGTGAACAGCAGCATCAGGATATCAACCTTTGGTCGTGTCCTTATTACCTTGAAAATGGAGCGTTACCGGAAGAATTAGGTGGTCAACGTCGGTGGTCGATCCTCGATACTACCTCCTTTTACAATGCTTACTTGAGTTGGCATTGTTTGGTAGAGCTAATTGTAGTATTATTTTAATGATGTAAAACCGTTACCTTGTAATGAGAAGTTATTGCGTCCCGTTCATTCGTCCTGCACGAGCAGGCTACCAGCCGGGACCAGCGGCCCTCCTATTCACTTGGTGGAGTCATGAGGAAACTCTAATCTTTCACCAATTAAGTGTCTTGGATTTCGCTAATAAATATTCATAATTGCAGGGGAAGAAATAAAGATACAGATATTAATGCACTAATTAGATAGACTCACATATATTTATTCCAACCAATGCAATTAATTTAATAATATATGATGGGACAAGGGATCGTGATTTACGGATAGCGATCCCTTTGCTATATTACATAGCGTATTACAGCAATAGATTTTGAAAATGTCTACCAATGTTTTAATCCTGTACTTCCGGTTTCTACAAATAGTAAAACTTTATTTTTCTTTAAGCCATGCAAATGTTCGCTCCTCTCACGCAGCGGGCCCGGTCGGGATAAGTTACCTAGGTGGGGTTTTTTCCTGGGGTTTTTCCTCACCTGTGAGACAAATTTAGGGTAACTTTAGGCCCTTGTGCTCCCCAGATATCATCTGGCCGTCTTTATCATCTTCATCCCATCCTCGCCTTGCTTGGAGTGAGTGTATGAATGGTGTTGTCTCGGAGGTGGTTCCGGCATTGGGCTGATCACTCTTCCAAGGTGGCCCTCCATGTCCTTGTCTGGTCAAAAAAGTATGTATGTGGTCCAAAGATAATCCCTTTCCCGACAGGTCGCGGCTCTGTAAGGCCCGGGCGGCTTGGGTCGCTTAAATCCTAAAAGAGAGAGGTAAAACTAAGATAAAGAAAGAAAGAAAGAAGCTATGCAATTAGTAAAACATAATTTTGTCTTTAAGCAATACAAATCCTTATGGATATATGAATATGAATGAACTGGAACATTTTATCGTATGGGTAAATTAAGGTGATTACACATCTTTTTTAACGGGATTGTCCCTTTTTTTAGACTCTGGTCCTATTGTCCCGACAATCCTTAACGGGACGCTTTGTCCCACCACTGGTGGTCCGCGAACACGGTGCAGATGATCCGCAGACATAATTAATTTAAAAATATCATAAAGCAAGTGGGAAGTAAAGAAGTAGAAATTTTTCACATAAAATGGACACTAGATGTCAAAGGTTTAAAATCTTCGAAAATACAGGTCATATCGACTAAATTTTACTAATATTGAGCCAAAAAAACAGGAACTCTGCAAGAGGCGTCAAGCTCAACCGTCTCATTAAAAGTGAGTAATAACATAATTCCTAATTATATTATCAAATTGGTAATACATATTAAAGTGTGTTCAAAATATAATTTTACTGTCAATAGTTTCATTCCAATTCAATAACTGTGTTTCCGTCGGATTAAAAAAAATGTATTTCGTTATAACGACCTATAATTTAATACCACAAATATTAAGAATATAGGCCTACATATAGCCTACTTTTAAAAATTGATGTAAAATTTGGGGTCCGTAAAGTTTTTTACTCATTTTAGAGGTCCTCGGGTTCAAAAAAGTTAAGAAACGCTGATATAGACTAATGTTTCACGCAAACATACTAAACACGTGGTATGACCTACATGCAGTTAAAGCGTGCAATATAACCTAAGTAGTAGTAGTAGTGGTGGCGAAATTCAAATATAAGTCGCCCCTTAATCTTCCCCATTCGATATTCACATTTGCACGGACTGTGTGATGTATTTTGTTTCCGAGCGAAGCAGAGTGACCAACTGCTCATGTATACTGTTGCATATAGCTAAATAATGCATAACACTAACCACATAGTTAAGTGCGCGAAGCGGAGGCGGCAGCCGTAGCGAAGCGCCCTTGCATTTTCGAATAATGTACGATACACTGTTTGTAGGTTTCGAAAATGTGGCATATTATATCTCCCGCAAGGTTTGTCAGCCTGCCACCTCTCGTCTAGCGGTAAGACGTCACACCTCCAACGTCCAATAACGAGTTTCTTCATAATACTAGGACAGAAGAATTTGCTAGATCGTGGTATAAAAGAAACTGCATCGGTGAAGATAGGTTGGGTGGGACCGATTTATCCCAAGGTGCGACTTATATTTGAATTTTCCCGTAGTAGTAGTAGTAGTAGTAGTAGTACTAATAATATGCAGTTTTACTGTCATTGATTATTATTATTATTATTATTGTTATTATTCTTATTATTATTATTTCACGGTAAAAGCATTGAACATAAAGATCGACCCAGATGCTTTCCGTTCTAGATACTTGTTAGTTTTATGAAAATGTAATAAGTAAAATTTAATTGTCTCCTTAATTTAATTTTTTCTGTGCTAGCCTTTAACACGTATATGCGAGAAAGTTTGTGCAACGTATTTTTGCACCATTTATTTAGACTTTGATCCCCTTTTGTTCCTTTCTTTCTTAAGTTCATAGCATGACTTCATTTTTGTATGTTAGGACATGAGTACTTTTTATATTTTGAAGTTAAAATAATTTGGCATTATCCATCTTTCTGAAAGCACTCTCTTTATAATAAGTCGAAAAATAACACTAAGAGTTGTAGCATTGCTGCATGAAGCATATATGCCGATGCCAGTCTGTGTGTGTAGTATCAGTAGGCCTATTAATAATAGTGAAGTTATTGAAGCCATGAGCTATATGTTGTGAGTAGTGATATTTCATCTTGATTTTTTATCATGCTGAAAAGATAGTATAGTATCACTCGGGATTGAAAAGAAGAATATCCCTTCTTGAGAGAAGATGCAACAACAAACAATTTACTGTGTAGGCCTAGAGTGTCATTTTGTTTTCTTTGGTCACTGAAACCGTTCAGAAATAACGCAGCCTTTAAACAAGCAATACATTTATTGTATTGACTTTTATAAGAGAACACTGAAAGAAAAAACTTTTTGAGGACAAACTATAGGTCTAGGCCTAATCATAAACACTTTAGTCCTGTATTTACATTACGTTCACAATAATTGTACAATCGTACAATAATCATATCGTCTCTGTTACGGCAGTAGTCACTAACTCCAAAAATTACCATTTTGAGTTGTATATACTACTACATAGCTGAAAGGGTGCTTTATTTGCAAGTAGAGCTCACTAATTACAGTAATATCCCTACCCATTTCCAAGTAAGTAATACTTCTAATTTCACCAAGTCCATATATGTAATGGTTTATTCAAACGTTAAAACAGCTGTAGCCTATCTCAAAAGTAAGACTTTGGACTTAATGACTTCTGCCGGAATTTTTATTTTTTATATAGATTGTGTCCTTTTTGTTCCTTGTTTTAAATACTAAAATATTCCAAGTGCCCCTTCTTCTGTTTTTTTGGAATCTGGTTATCCTAGGGTAAATGCGAGTAATTCTGAAATTAAATTAATTCATTATTGATAAAAGTACGAGTTCAGTTGCTGTCATGAGAACGTTTCTTCAGTGAAGTTTATAAATACTACCTGCATTTGTAATAGCTACTCTTTAATAACATTAAAATTTCTGTACCATAGACGTACAAATAATCTTAGGCCTATATGCGATTTTCAGATTGGAAGTAGGTAGTAGCACTCATAGTGTACCGGGATGGTCGTTGCTGTGCGGTTATTAGGCCTACCAGTACCAGCATTTTCCGTTTAGAACAGCTGTTGTTTTTTAGATTAAGCTCACTGATGTCAGTAATAATATTTAGTGTTAGCATAATGCATTTATTGTTATACGAGATTCATAATGATTAAGGGGCGGATTTCTATGACATGTCATATTTTCCCCCTTTGCATTATTTCAGATTTCCGACTAATTTAAACCTGATTCCAAGCATCCTGGTGAAAATGGAACGGCTTTTATTGTGCATATAACTGCATATTTAGGAAATTTTCAACTATTTCAACTATTTAGAATGAATATGCATATTTATGTCATATTTTTGGCATATTTGTGTGCATATTAAAGAAATTTTGAAGTTTCATATGAATCCTCTAGATTCAAAACCCCCTAAACGCCAATGAAAGATAGAGGTGTTTTTGAAGTTTAAAGCAGTGGGATAGAGGGATTTTTAAACTTACCTCTAATTTTCAACATGGCATTATATAGTAACTTACTTTAGGGAGTTTTGAACCTCACATATAAATAAACCAATTTAAGCCATCCATACAAATCTAGTGATGTACAAAAGTAAGAAAATATAATTTGGCGTTTAGGGGATTTTGAATCTAGAGGATTCATATCATATTTTGTAAACTTTGCATTATACTTTTATACTTTTTGAGAATTCACAGATATTTTAAATAATTAACTTTATATTTTAATAACATGAATTGTAATTAAACTTTAAAAAAAATATACACAATGTGTAAGTGGTAAAGTCATATTTTAAACGTTATTGGTAATATTTTAATGTTTTTTTAGGTCATAAATGCATGCACATTTTTGCTCATATGCTACTTATATATACCCAATCGCTGTGGGTATCAGTTGTTTTTATCAAAGAAGCTATAGGTACTATATGAAGATGTTTCAGTGTTCAGTCCTTGTGAATTTACATAAAAACAAGTGCACGTAGGATCGATAAAAGGAAAGTTATAAAAATAAAATGATAAAGTTATAACCATAGACACTAGTAATTGGTTGATATTCCACATATTCTTACACAGGATTGGTCACTCACTCATGAGCTGAATAGTCAATCACAGTGAACTACTTATTATGCACCAGAAATATCTTGCTTATCCCACTTCATATACAACCAGATAAACGTTCTCTATTCATTTATGCAATTCTGCTTTGAAGAGCGATGGTAACCATCAGTTTAGTATCCGGAATCCAGTTTATTACACAGTCTTACATGATATTATAGTGCATTTATGTATAATCTAGTGTACTTAAGAACACTGTACTTAAAACTGCTGTTAAAAATCTCCTGCCCCTCTCTTGCTCCATTTTGATTGATTTTATGTAATTTGATATCTCAAGTCATATGTAATGTGCAACTTACAAAAGGAGAGCCAGCTATCGAGATATGAGACACTCTAATTAAACCTATTTCAGCTTTAATATCAGTCGTATTAACGATCAGTTTCGAACGCTTTTCCTAAAAGCATTGATTAAGTTACCTTACACAGCTACAATTAACGGGCTCGTGTTTTTCTGATTTGTAGTGATTGTAATGTATTTTGAGTAACTTCAGCGATGCCTTGGATATCAACCAATCATTGTCATTTATTTAAAACTAGCTTAAAAGGCCCGGCGTCTCCCGGGTTTTGTATTTTGTAATATGAAATTAACTTATGGAGGACTTTCGATGTTGAAACTCTAGGTCCTTATATAATATGTGTATGTGGAATTAGAAATGAGGAATAACGACATATGACATTCAGACTATTACCTCAGAAAACGCTAGATATAGCTTATTATGGCTCATAGAGGATGTCGAATGTTGCATTCCATTGCTTCTACACACCATGCCTGGGAGGAGTGCAAATAAGAAGAAAAAGAAATTCCGGTTACATAAGATTGTATTGTCTTGGCAGAAAATTGTATTTCTCACTCTCATATTACCATACAACCGTTTCGGGGCTGAAGTAAAAAAGAAATTCAGTATCACTTTCATACTTTCCTTCCCAGAAATCTGGGACATAATAAACTGCGCGCGTAGGACTGAAAATGTTCCATCCCGTTTTAGATGCTTAGAGCCTCTGATAAACGTCCCTAGGTCTATTTCTCAACTAATACAAAGCCTACAGCTATGAGTGACTATCAGTGGATAGGATTTGTTACCGACTTCTGATATAGCATACTAAATGGCACACACTTAAGTTGTCCCTGCAATACGACCGCTTATTCTACATCAAAATGTGAAGTGAGAAAATGATATTTTCCATGTCGAGGGTAGAGAAAGTTATGTGACTGCTTTATTTTCTTGGATTTTATTCGTCAAGAATTATTTTCACAATTATGTATTAAATACTTACGCAGAAATATTGTGTGTGGATTTTATTCTTCAGAATTATTTTCACAAATGTATTACTTACATCGATAGTATCAGCATTTGTTAAAGCCCACTATCATAATATAGTATCCAAAGCCCTATGTAAACATCGTAAACAATAATTTCGTTATGTAAACAATTGACATCAGAACTCCCTAACTTTGCCTCATTTCACATTTCCGACTTTTCCCGTGGATTTTCCAAAAATTTTCTTTCACACAAACCTTGTCGTGACGATTACGAACACAACAAAAAAGAATCAGCCAAATCGGGCGAGCCGTTCTCAAGTGATGCGGCAACAACCCTTTTGTAAATTCATTTTTATTAATATAGATATGTTTGCATTTTTCGCAAGGATGCTACTTTATCATCTCTTACTGAATTGTCAAGTTGATAATATGCAGTGATTAATGGGGTCCCTTCAACATTCAATTTTGAAAATAGTGTTTTTAATGAATGCACATTCAATTAGCGACAGCCTACAAATAAATTATGTTCTTGAAAAAATGTGTGTTTTGTTCTGACTTAGCTTTTCTTAAATTTGAGATTAGCTGTTGTCTCGTCACAGTGATCGCAATATATTTATGTATTAGAGCTCAATGCCTCATTACCGCTGTTGGTAGCATTGGTTGGTATTCCGTAACACACTCGATTGTTCATTCAATTAGTATGCCGTGAACTGACCATCAGACAAAATGTAATCAAGTAAGAAGCAGGGTTTAAGCTACGATCGCATTTTTCGCGAAATGCGAAAGTAAACTTTAGAATGCGAAAGAAATTGTAGCCACTTTGCTTTATAGTTCGGTTTGTTATTTGTACCGTTTTATTTTTTTATTTTGAAGCTACATAAAAAAATACAGTTAAAATTAACTTTTAGCAATAAATCTGTATTTTAGCATTTTGCTAAAACTTTTTTTATCCATTTTCGATTTTTTGCTAAAGGATTTTTTTCCTAGCTTAAACCCTGGTAAGAAGTAATTCTTTATATAATCTGTTACGTTTAACTCAAGTAAGATTTAACTATTTATATATTCTGTTACGTTTCATTCCTAGAATAATAATAATAAATCACACTCGTTAAATTAGAATCTATGTCTCGTGGATTATCTATGAAAATATATCTTAGAATAAAATATTTTATGTAATAATTATGTCCGAATATCCCGGGTATTTTCCGGTTCGAGCTTAAAATCCAATAAATCAGTTTTAGATTTCCCTCACAGTGGCACTCCGTGGAAGCAGAAGGTTAGTTTAAATCATTAACAATTCCCAGAAACTATCAATATCTCGCTGAATATTTACTATATCAACATTTCGCAGATGTAAAAAAATTTTCGGCACATTATGCATAGCACAAAAGCAATATTAAGTGGGATTTATAAATATATAAAAGCTTAACTCCGTGGCGCTAACATCCCAGAAGGGATGCCTACCATCCGACCGCTGCGTCATCTACCATTGGCAGATGGCAGGATTGGGCGCGTGTGGTCAGCATGCCGACACCCACGGCCGTTAATGGTGGTTTTCATGACCGGAGCCGCTATTTCTCTATCAAGTAACTCCTCAATTCGAATCACGAGGCTGAGTGCACCCCTACCAGACCTCCCAGACCTCCCTACCTCAGAAATATCCGAGGAGGTACCGGGGATCGAACCCGGGCCGACGGATCTGTAGTTAGCGACGCTAAGACCACGCCGGCGGTCATATATAATTATATACACATAAATTAATTAATTATATAGGCCTTTGGAGTTTTTTGAAAACTTTTTGTACGGTTTGTAAACTTGGAGCTTAGGCCTATATTCTTAAACCTTTATAAAACAGAAACTCTAAAGCGGACGATAGTAAATTTAGTAGTAACCGTTTCCGCGTGATTGTAGCACTGATAGACTGGAAATGAAGAAATCCAAAAGCTGAAAACCTCACATATGGTGATTATTTCATAAAAATGGATATGTAGTCAGTTTTAAATAAAAATAACGTACTGGAATCTGAAAACTTAATATATAAAACAAATATTCTGAAGAAAAATCAGAAAATTAGAAAATAGGATAAAATTGTATGAAATTATTTAAAATAACGTTATTCTTAGAAGTAAGTATTAGAAAATCATTGTTATACCTCATAATTTTACAAATATTTACATTTCCTACCCTGTTTCTAGTATAAAATGCTGCATGTTATCGTAGCTCTGGAGGTAACAGTAGAAGACTGCTTGAGTCACGGCATGTTAAACAGAATGACACCGCAGTTTTAAAACTTACCTTTAGTAGTACCAGAATGAAACGCATGAATGTGCAGATCCGTGAAGCACAGAGCTGTAGCAAATGCCCTTTATAGGTAAAGTACTGACATTAAATTAACTTAATGGAAAAAGTTTTGCTGCATTTTTTAACACATAATCCATTTTCAGATTTTCCGCCTGTGATAGAAATATACGTTGAAACTTTGACTCTTAAGTTAATAACATAGTTCAGACAATTATGCATTGTCTGTGCATAATTCATTGCATCCTTTAGATCATTTTTTTATGTTTTGTAATGTCATGTCATCAAAACTTGCCCCTTTCAAGCATAGCGGACTGTTGAAACAACCTGTTAGTAGTGTATTACAAGAATTTATTTTAGGGAAATCTTCTTAATTTTGAAAATGCACACGAAGTCACCAAATTACTATTAATTACTGCATGATGTGAGACTAATGTCTTATTCTTATTCACTAAAACATAAATTTCATGTGATGAGCTGACCATTTCGGAACATTGAGGATGTGACTTTTTTAAGGGTAAAAAAACACATTAAGCATATAAAAAAGCATGCACAAACATTGGCTGGCGCTAATATGTCTAAAATCGTTTACCAATATAAATCATGGTCAGATGTCCCGATTTTACTGGAACAGTCCCGGTTTTGAGCAAACTGCCCCAGTGTCCCGAGAAAGTTTTTTTACTTGTAACAAGTGTGATTGTCTACCAGAGATAACATAATGAATTGCAGATTCGATATTTTGTACTATTATGGGTTATCAATAAAATCTTCTTGGCTTCCGGGTATCTGCCGCGTCATATTTGAGAAATCTGCCGACGTTTCGACCATCTTGCCGTGGTCTTTATCAAGGCTACTGATAAAGAGCCTTGATAAAGACCACGGCAAGATGGTCGAAACGTCGGCAGATTTCTCAAATATGACGCGGCAGATACCCGGAAGCCAAGAAGATTTTATTGTCAACTCTGGCCGCGGAAGCTTACGATCTTATATTATTATGGGTTATGTTGGCATCTGGTAAAAAGTAATATAGGCCAGTATCAGTTAGTTCATATTATTACTGCTTACCACTGACTTGTACAGTGATGGTTATTTTTATTTTTTGCCTGTTACTGCCTACTAGTATTTTTTTTAAGGTTTTGCACTCAGTGTATTTAATTATTTTCAGTGAAGGTGCAAAGAAATTTGTATACAGTGATATCCTTTTATAAGAGAAGGTAAGGAAACAAAATTTAGGAGCTCCTAAAGCAAGTCAGTAGTTCTAAAAAGTACAAAATAAAAAATAGTAATGCCCTTAGTTTGAGTAATTAACGTCCACATTTGATTTCCAAGAGTTTTATATCTTGATCTACAGAACATTTTACGTAATTGCTGGTGCCTATTAGCGTTCGGTAAGGTGTGATTCGTAAGAGGTATTCTGCAGTTACTAATGATGTTATTTCAACACTATTTGTCATTAAGTGCCAACAAATTGGGTCATTAAGGTCATTATAACATTCAATTTTATATTTATTGCTTTCTGTTAGACTTTAAGAATGGGCCCAACTAGGGTAACTCCCTATCGCACTCCTGAGAATTTAATCCAGGAAAGCTCACGGTAAGCTTGAGGAAAAACGTGTGTTGCATTACTCGATATATTTTAATTCTGGATTATGAACTTGACTCTTATTGCACCCACTATAATTTGGTGTTACTACTAAAATATTAAGGAAATGTATTTCTTCAAAATTCTGGTTTTAGGAGGGGAGAGGGTTAAGAGAGACGCCATTCTCCATCAAGCTTGAATGTTTATAACCACAAAAGTATTTTCCAAATATATGTTAGCGAAATCATTAGGCTAATTTAATTGATTGGCAGTAATAATAACTTGTTAATTAAAATATAATTCTTTTGTTCAATATGAATCGATATCAGCCGTAATTTTATCGTTACAAACAATGGATTGACTCTCAATCCAACAAGAATTAAAGTCCACTTGGTTAATTGTCAATATGTCGTATGTCATGTAAAGAGAGCTATTAATACAAAATTTAAAATTCTGTAAGATCTCTAAATCTACGGTATTTAAAACTCATAGTTCAATATTATTTATGAGAAGCTACATAGATGTAGTGTACCTAAATTTTCACGAACCAAACGTATAGGCTGAGGGTATGTGCAAGAGTTTTGGCCCCAGATATTCATATACGCTTAATGGTTTTGTAATCGAATACTTATATTATTTTATAACAGTGAATGATCAAATTGGTAATATTACCAATGAGTTAGTAATTATTATTATTATTATTATTATTATTATTATTATTATTATTATTATTATTATTATTATTATTATTATTATTATTATTATTATTATTAGCAGTATTGGAGGTGTTAGTGGTGATCTTTGTGAAACATCTGTTCTCAAATTAGTATTAAAAATGCAATTACTTGAGTACAGGTAGGTGCCAAAAGCTTCAGCAGTTTTATTTACAGTTTTCCGCAGTTGAATAAATTTTCAACATGCTTGAATTTGCAATCGTTGCTCAATATTTGATGGGCTCTAAAGGGTTGCATTAAATTTTAGGGGTGTCCGATGAGGAGTTAACCTTTCATGATCAGTGATGGCAGTAAAAGCTATTGACATTTTAGGGCTACCAATAAACTCGAGAGGCCCTTAGGGCCTGGAAATGCCAGCAGTGGGATGCATTCAGTGAAGACGCAACAGTGCTATTGCTGGGGTTGTTCTATGCTAATTAGTTGAGTTGTAAAGCTACCATTAACGGTTACCAATTATCATCTTCCTAATGGAATATAATCGTAGGAATAACAATAACACTTTTAGAATTTGATTTGCAGGATTAGCAGAAGAAGCAGCATTAGCAGTTAAAGCAGTAGGCTACTAGATGACCAAAGAAACTGTCCTTTGAAATGGACTTGCTTCAAGGCTATAAATTTATGTGGAACTTAAAAACACCAGCAATATGAATCATGTTAAATTACGATATAGTACATATCACTAATACGACACGGCATTTTCCCGATCAGCCAGATCAGATTCAGATGTCCTGTTTACAATTTAGTTTGAGTCTGATTACCTATCATAAATGATTATAAATATTTAGTGTAATTTCTCTTCACTGTCCCCATTCCATTGAAATTGTCTCAGAGAAAAATAATTTTTAATACTCACTAAATAGTATAATTATTTTCTGTTTTGTGTAAAATTGACCTTTCTGAGAGAGTAGGCACGCAACTGACGACAGTACAAATATTCGATAGTACTGAAAATGAAGGAATTATCTCATAATATAAGCACATTTGCTAATCATTTGGCAACTGTTTTCATCTATAGATAGACATCTATTCATTGGTCTGTTAACACGTTATACGCTTTTGCGTTGTATCTTGAACCCGTAGAAAAATTCAGCTCAAAAGATTTGCATCCACTCTATAATCCCCTCAATTTTCTCGTTTGAATTCTGTGACACCCGGTATGTTTTTGGGATCGTACCACATTGCATACGAATCTTCGACCCCATAGGTAGGGACCGTATTTTTTTATGAAATAAAATGGAAGTTTTCGGTGTTACTTCTATTTCGTGAGTATTTTGCGAAATAAAATATTTTATACAATAATTATTTTTTGAGGATGCTACGGCTCTGTGCAGGCTTTGTTCTTTTTTAGAACCACAAAAAATGGCTATATTTGAAACCTATAGAATTCATATAATACCGTATAAACTCAGTTTTTTGTTAAAAATTTGCGAAATGAAATAAAAATCTTGAATAAGTGAACATTTATATAACCTAAAATGGCGTAATTTATATGCGCAAAAGTGCCAACTAATGTGGATCAAATACGAAATCCATTGAATCTACATTCTTTGCCGCATTCTAAGAAAGGCATCCCAAACTCAGAACAGAGATAGCATAAAAGGAGTGTACGTGATCACTGATAGGCCTAGTTTACCTCCCTCATTCTTCGCTGTAATCGATTACAAGTATCGATAACTTCTCAGCAGCCATAGAAATAGCAGAACATGAAGTTTGCTATTCGAAATGAAGGGGACAAAAACCACACCAAAACTAAATATTACGATTTTGAATCCAATTTTTGTGCACATTTCTCAGTTTATGTAAGGAAGGCGCTTATTTAGACATTTCGCACAATCGAACAAATTTCGCGATATTTCGTGGATTCAATTTGCTTAATATTGGTATTTTTACGCATGTACGAATCTAAATATAGCTAAGAAAAGCTGGTTTGTAAAATTTCGTTATTTTATAGAGTATTCAGGTCATGCTTTAAGACCCCTCATCCTGGTGTGGTATGTTAGATGCGAATATTAATTTTATCGGATTGAGCACAGAAGGTGCTTTTACATTATAAAAAGTATCCGATTCATAAGTTTCACTCTTTCGTAATATCTTTCCGGATTGAGATTGAATATGGTGCCCACAAGAGAAGAGCTAATAAGCCTATGTGCAGTTCCAGTTCCAGGAATTATGGGCATCAGAGACGTTCTGCAGTCTCGCAGATGCTCATGGTTCGCGTCTGGTTATCATGTGTGTTCAACAGAAAAAAATACACACTTGCTGGAATAATTTCCAAGACTTAGAGCACAATTGATTTATTTGCGCCAAAAGGATCTACTTCTAGGTTAAGGTTTTCATAATAAAACAGATGAAGATAGCAAAAATTAATAGACTCCGCTCCTTATACATGAAATTCTTCTTTCTTTCTTTCTTTCTTTCTTTTACTTGCATTTATTTTCTTGTCGTTGGTATCGTTAATAACAAAGGTATAAATAAATTTAGGTAAGATCTGTGTACGTGAACAGCGTAACTAAAAGGTTTTTCCAGTTAAGTATCTGGAAGTTCATGTCGAGAGGATTTGTCGGTAAGTGGTAATATAGGCCCTAAAAAATCATATGAAAACCAAATCTCGTATCTAAGTTTGTCACCTTGCGTTGATATTATACAAAAAAAAATATTTAAATTATGATACTTTAGTTGTAATCTCATACGATTATACTTTATAAACTTCAAACCGTTTGTGGTGAAATATAATATGGTATAGTATCCACCTTATACTGCAAAGTATATTAAATTGCAGAAATCAAAACTGATACAAAGACGAACTTCTTCATACACTGAAAAAATATATAGCTGCAAGAATTTCTAGCTGCAACTTCATTAATTTCTTAACATCCAGTATTTTTTAAATACAAATAATGTATAACCAATGCTTGTATATGACAAGGCTATAATAATTTATTGGCCAAGACTCTAATTTGAAAATTGTTTATGATTTTATAATTTCATCTCGCTTTTTAACAATTTGGTAACAAATGTGAAGAGAATAATTGTATTGTACATAACTGAAAATTAGTGATATAATCTACATATCCACAGTGTGTTACCAAAGTACAACTACACTCAACAATTATTGTAATATACACTTAGAATTGTGTGGAATAATTTTTATGTTTTCATGACTAACCGGGCCCTAATGCCTAAGGTGAAGTTTTTTTTTAATATAATAATTATTGTACTTTGAATTGTTGATACATTTTATAGTACAAGCTAATTTAAATTTGGATGTGTTTTCTCCCTTTTATACTTAGGTTAGTAATTAATCTTGCATCAAGCATTTCTGTAATTTAATGTTTTGTGGTATAAGGTGGATACTGTTTTATCATATTACTCATAAATTAAGTTTCTAAAAGAAAATATTTATATGATAAAGATAAAGAATTCAAGAATTGAAGGCGTTGACTCAGTTACTAAGGTCTGAAATGTGTATTCTGAGATCCTGATTTATTTATTTTATTCTTCCAACTACAGGAATAAATCCCAATTACAGTTGGCGTAGTTTCGCCAATACATGTTTTACACTATAAAAAAAATACAATACAATAAATGAACGAATGTGCGAGGATAAAGAAAAAAAATACATAAATGATTTACAATAACTACAATTAATTTAACAAGACAATATAAAAATTAAGCCAAATCATATGGAACATATAACAGTTTATGAAGAAGTCCTATGTACTGATTCACTGACGAGTCAAAATCCAGAAGAGCATTTTGAAGTGATAGAGAATTATATCGTTTACACATTTGGATGAAAGATGAACATTCTAATATTTTTGATTTAATGACAGGAATATATAACAATTCCCTATTCCTTAAATGTAATTGCACTACATTAAATTTAAACCCGTCTGATCGTTTTTAACATTCGAAATCAGGACGCAACCATCGTGTGCATGTGTTTCTGAACAGTTTAGCTTAGAAAAATAAAGTTTCATATACACCTATAAGTTAATTATTATAGAATCCTTTTGAGGATATTACACTAAACTTTTCATAGATGAGAGTCTCTTGGGCTTCCAGTCGGTTGAACGGACTTATTAGTACTGAGCTTTCGGCTGCTACAAGCTCTGCAACCATCTTCAGGGAGGAAGTGAGCTAGTTCGGCTGTATGATGATGAGTTTCTAAATTAGACTTAGATTGAATTCCAAACTCTCTGATGGATGTACGATCATGTCATAATATAGAATATATTATATATATATATATATATTCATAATATAGAAACTTGTTAAGTCAATATGAACTAACATTATATTAACTTACAACGCTCCAAACTTGCTCATTTACAACTCTCACAAAACACAGTAAAATGTGCACTTCGCTTGTTTCCCTTCTGCATCCAGTTCCCTGAACCCCACTACGATGAAATTTGACATGCATCTTGTTTAACGCTTTCAGAGCTAAATTTATATATTAATTTAGGGCTATATACCTAGTCAGTGGCGGACACAGAATTTTTTAGGGCAGGGATTTGAATAGATAGAAAGAATACTAAAAAAAATAACTTAAGTATATAATTAGTTTATAATAGTGGCCACTTAGAGTACATATGTAGCCTTTTTTCAAATTTCGGGGGGGGGGGGGTTACATCCCCCAATATCCCTTCTGCGTCCGCCACTGTACCTATTATAATCATCAGGTGAAATCACTTTAGGGCTCTAAGATAATACCAATTAGGAAAATTTCAGGGGAATAGCCGGTTTCCGTAAACGGCAAATATAACTAGTGGATAAATAAAATTATCACATTTTATCTAAAGCAACACTCTATTGAACTAATATATTTGTTTTATACAGTTTTGAAGTAGCAGTGGTGGAAAGGTTAAAACTTGGTTTTCAATCTGCCTTTTTTTTTAAATTTAAATGTCAAAATTTTTATTGTGAAAATAAAATATACATACAATATTTTAATAATTATTCTTTTCCGATAAAGATAATAATCAGATTAACAAGTAGTAATATAATTGTTAAAATATGTGCAAAATTTTATTGTAGCTACAGTTTATTGATCACACAAGAAAGATGGGTCATGTAAAAATTACATGGAATTATCTTTTAAATTGTTGGGTTATGATTTTAAATGTTATGAGAAAATGAGCGATAAACTTTTAGATTTATGAAATTGTGGTTGCCTCCCATAAAAGAGATTTGCTGCACAAGTAGGTAAGTTTTTTTAGATATCTTGAAAGTTATTTCCCAGAAAATATAAATCTAACACGACATTTTAAAACAATTAAATTTTTCACCTCGAATGTGTAAATAAGCCTTTATTTAGTCCAACTGATCATTTATACGATTTGGGACATATGAAATTGCATACAAATACAAGGCATAGGCCTACATAAAATACAACGAATAATTGAAATAAGTTAAATTAGTGACAATTCTACTAGGGTTGCCACCTTTTGGTAAGGCTAAGGCGGGACAATTATCGAATATATGCATATCGCAGATCTTCATACCTAAATTTGTACCTGGAACAATTTATTAATAAGAGAAAGATTATATATATTCGTTACAAAGCCAAAACTGAATAGGCTATGTAACAGGAACACTAACATTAGAAAAGAAAAGGCTATCAAAATAATAAAAAATATATAATGCGTCCCTCTTAGGCATAATTCGGGACGCTGAAAATGTTCTTAAAATGCGGGATGTCCCGCCAAATTCGGGACAGGTGGCAACGCTAAATTCTACTGAGAAAAAAGAAGTGCTCAGGCTATCTAGATACAAAACGCTATAAGGTGAGGAAAAACAGCCACAGTAGATATCAGCGGAGGACACAGAATTTTTTTTCGGGGGGGATTTGAATAGGTAGAAAGAATACTAATAAAAATTAATTAACTTACATATATAATTAGTTTACAAAACTGGTCACTTAGAGTGAATATATAGCCTTTTTTTCAAATTTCGGGGGGAGGGGATATTTCAAATTTCGGGAGGGGGATATTTCCCCCCATACCCCCCCCCCCTGCGTCCACCACTGGTAGATATTAACAAATAGAAATGAAGAATTAGTCAAACTATTCGTGGATATTATCTAACTGTGACAAAAAAAAATATTTAACCTTTAAATGACTGAAATATTCATTAATATAAAGCAATACACTATAGTCAAGCATATGGGTTGCTCCATTCTCCTGGGATTACGTTTAGTTTCCCCCTCCAGGCTGGGATGCGCTACTGAATGAATGGCTGGAGGGACAGCTACGCTATTATGATGGAGCAATGAGGAAATGAACAAATATGTCACCTGCTCCAGATATTGGCGCCGGGTGGAGCCATCTGTGAGCGGGTGGGCCAAAATGTGTATCGCCTCCCCCTGCCCCCTCTTGCTGTCCGAGCAGAGCTAGCTGGGTGGTCCTCTACGTGTGTGGCGCGCTCCTAGCTCGCTGCACGGAACTCATCTCTCTTCTGCTCACAACAATCGTCACAGCTCCATACAGACTCCTCACCGAAAAGATTTTACTCAAACACTACCATTTCCACATATCCTTAACTAACCATACCACATTACCGATCGATGTTAGCAGGACTCTGCTACTGGTGGCAGTCGGCAGTCTTCGAGCAAGGCTTCCCCAGCTCTTCCGTCCCTTCAAATGTCTGCATTGACTTTTCAGGGGCACCTTACTGAACAATACATCTTTCGAATTTTTTTCAGTGTGTTCATTATCTCAATATATTATTTATTAATGAAGCATTTCAATTAGAATAATGATATAGAGCAGCGTTTCCCAACCTTTTTGAGCCCGAGGACCTCTAAAATGTCTAAAAAAAATTACGAACCCCTAATTTTACATCCCATTTTTAAAAGAAGGCCTATGTTCTTAATATTTGAGGGATTAATTACAGGTCATTATAACGAAATATGTGAAAAAATTTTACTTCTTTACTTTCCACTTGCTTTATATTTTTTTAAATTATGTCTGCGGACCATCTGCACCATCTTCGCGGACCACCAGTGATCCGCGGACCATGGGTTGAGTAACGCTGATATAGAGCACTTGGAGATTTGTGGATATTAATTCTCAAAATGCTCTTCAAATCTATTAAATTGCTAAAGCTCATGCATTTTTTTATTTGTTTATCTTATAAAACAAAATCTGTCCTCAGAGGATCCTTGTATAGAATTTTCTTTGCATCTTCTCTCTAAATTGAAAAATGAACAAACTATTAGTAACAGGGTCAACGTAAAAATGACCAGCACTGCACATGTCAGCGTTACGCAAAAATAGCATGAACTGACTGAAACAATGCTTCTTTAGACCAGATGCCAACTTAATCCAAAAATTATCGCAAAAATCTCTCAAGATCGCAATCAAATAACTCTGGTAGGCAACTGATTACCTGTTAAAGTAAGTGTCCAGAAAAAACTTGCTCGGGACACTGGGACATTATGCTCAAAACCGGGACGTTTGGTCACCCTGCTTATTTTGTACCTTTTACTGACTTTCAGATTTTCAGAGAAACAAGATGTTTCCTGTATCTCTCTTATATAGAATAAAACAGATCAAAACTTCGTCCAAAGCATGCCCAGTCCCTAATTTTCTCTAAATCATTAGGGGCATCCATATAGGCTAAGGTAGAACTATCGTAGTCACCCTTGGACGAGGTATTGTTATCCTGACTATAATAATTTTGTCAATTATGACTATACAACATCGGTTGTGTAATGTCACTTAAGCCTGAAACTATTTCCGGTGTGCAGGAATTTTCTTTCGCATGAGTTGAGATTGTCGCGTTTATGCACACATAAATGCCATCGGAATGGACCAGGATCGAACGCGCGAACGTGAAAACTTACCGGTGTCTTTCTGACTGACTCCCTATGCTGACAAGTTTTTATTTTTTTTTTGCACTGGAAATAGATTAGAAATTTACATTTTTATAGTCAGAAATAGAAGACGAAGAAAAGTTTTTTTGAGAACTGGGAAATATACTGGATTAACTTATCTGCTATGGAGAACGTTTTGGCCTTTCATGGCCTATATCCAATTTGTTCTTTCATATCCTAGTTAGACATTTCAGTTCTATGTAATTGTATATAGGTATATATCGATGCTGCCGGACGCGGGGTCTAGAGGTAGTGTGCCCGACCGTGGTCGATGATTTTCAGGACGTAAAAATCCTGGGCATGGAGTTCTCCGGGAGGGACTTTCAGCTGAGGGGCCCATATCGTAAATGTATTGCATGTAAAAGAACTCCAAGCCTAAATATAGCCTCTGGAGAAAAAGCCTCGGCCCTTTTACGCCCAAGTAATAGCCTAGAGTACCGTAGTTTCCGGAGGGGTTTGGGAGGCGATGGGTTTACTACCTGTCACTCTGCCCTCTCCCGGAAAATAAGCGTAACAAAATTCACCTAGATAACAGAAACCTCCAGCCCTGCGCCTCAACACTGGGGGCAATAGGAAAAACAGAACAGAACATAGGCCTATATCGATTCTACGTACTGTATGACTTTTTATTAATTAACCTACATGCATATAGGCTAGGCCTAATGCAATATAATGTTTATATAATTTAACAATTTGAAATTGGTATAAAATTACTGTTGCCATGTTCTTTCAAGTTTTAAATTAAATCGATATTAAATTATTATAATCCATTAAATAATGTTAATGATTTGGTAATGATATTAATTATATAACAGTATAGGGTACTATAATAAATTATTATTATATTGAGTTCAGATTTTACAAACGAGTGCTCAAAAATTGGTTCAGATTGTTTGAAAATTAAATTTTCCTTAAAAACGCGACGTATCCGCCGACATCAATAGTGAATAAGATTTTTGAATTAGTGAAAATGGTTTTTAAGGTATTTTCATATTCATTGCAGGAGGTTGATCACCACTGCTTTACGGCCATCCTCCTTCTATTAACGCTAATTGAGAGAAATGGAGGTGTTACACAATATGTAGCTCAAGTCCCCTAACTAGATGCACACATTTATATAGGACAAAGGGCTGTGATGCCAGGTCTAATGCCAGAGGTCAGGAGTTGCAGATGAGGTAAAATGGAGTGAGTGAGTATGGTCGGCAGGTGATAGCGCTCTGTGGTTTTTCCTCAGCACGTGGGTGGCGGACCACAGTTCTGGAGAGTTCATGCTAGTCGTCCTTTCTCTTTAACCCTAGTATAATGACCAGCAAATTAGAATTTCTTTAATTTTGTTTTAATTAATGGCGCCACCTTGGGTTATTGTGACCTAATCTAAAAGACGGTAATAGTAAATTAGCGCGTTGCGTTGGTATGGTCTCTTATGCGATTATTCTTGCCTCTGTCTGGTGATTTTCTTTTTGGATACTCAGTACAGTGTATGTTAGGGTAGTAACTGGAAGAAATTTATAATTATAATCATAGGCGTAGCGAGGGGGGGGTTTTGGGGGTTTGAACCCCCCCCATTGAATAAAAAATGGAAAATTGTATAATTTTTTTAATTCTGCCCATAAATTGCTTAATACAAGTATAAAGCGTGGGAAGCTTAAAACTCGTTATTTTGCGTCTTAATTTTTAAAATTTTCTGGGGAAGGACCCCCGGAAGCTTAAAACTTGTTATTTTGCATCTTAATTTTTAAAATTTTCCGTGGGAGAACCCCCGGAAGCTTAAAACTCGTTATTTTGCATCTTAATTTTTAAAATTTTCCGGGGGAGGGCCCCCGGACCCCCCTCTCCTTCCATACTCGCCAGACCCCGCGGATGTTATAACCCCCCCCATATGGTCGGCCTGGCTACGCCTATGATTATAATAAATTGTAAGTGTCGAATCTTGCATTCCGTTGCTTTTACCTAGCATGCCTAAGAGGGGTCGAAATAAGAAACAAAAATTCCGGTTACATAAGATTGACGGAAAATTTTATTTCTCACTCTCATGTTACCATACAACCATTTGAAATAAAAATAAAAATAAAAAAGAAATTCAATATCACTTTCATACTTTCCTCCCCTAAATCCTGGGACATGATATACTGCGGGCATAGGACTGAAAATGTACCATCCAATTTTGTCTTCTTTTAGATGCTTAGGGCCTTTGATAAACATCCCTATTTCTCAAAGCCTACAGCTACGAATAACGTATCAGTGGATAGGATGAGGAAATATAAATTTATAATTTATAACCATTGATGGCGTTATCAAATAGAAGGACTCTGAGACACTGCTACACATAACTGGTCTTCCTTTAATAATAATAATACTAATAATAATAATAATAATAATAATAATAATAACGATAATAATAATAATATCATCATCATTAGTACTGTGTCATGAACAGTGCTCTTCAAGTTATCCACCAAACATATAATGTCCTATCTTCTTCTAATTTCTCGTAATTTATTTTCTCTGACCGACACAAACTGGAACTCATGATTTTCCTATTTATTTATTTATGTATTTCTAATAAGTAGAGCCCGGATTTCCATGCACATGCATGTTTTTATATGCTTTGGTTAGACTTCTCAAACTTTGTAGTTACTCATTACATGACTTATGGATTCCAAATAACCCTATTTTTTCCGTGCATGTTTGCATATTTCGGCCTTTTTATTGCAAAATTCATGCATAATGCATGTTTTGGATTTTTTTGGTTTAATAAAGCATATTCAGACGTTTTTAATGCATACAAACCCTCATTTTCTGGTTTTAGTGCATAATATCAAGTTACCATGCATAACTGTGCATATTATGAATGTGCCTCCCTAAAATCTTGGCTTTTCAATGAAACGTAAATATGTTGTATTGTATTATCATTGTTATTTGATTGACTTAGCAACCGAGTCTGCCACCTGCATCAATTTGAGATGCACAACTACTGTTTACCCTAAATAAACAGTAATATAATAGGCTACACCAGGCTACAAAAGTAAATGCCGACTCGCCGACCTTCCATTGAAAGAAAACTGCTAAACAGAATGTTCACTGCTTGAAATTGTCAGCCACTAGTCATTGTTGAAGACGTTGAATTATCTTTCTTTAAAATCGTGTTGTGGAGAAATGGGTGTGGCAGTTAGGGAAAACTTAAGAAAGTACTTAGTTCAAAACCTGATCTTAAACTTCTGAAAACAGTGAAAGACGTATTATGTGGAAAAAATGGCATGGAATTCGATCTCTTCCTCAGTCAAATTTCTTCCCTTAAGTATGCACCTGTTACTTCTGGTGAAGTAGAAAGATCCTTTTCTGCGTTCAAGAATGTCCTAACTGATAAACGCACGAGTTTAATTGAGGAGAATTTGGAAAAACTCGTTGTTGTATATTGTTTTAAGAGAAATTGAAATATATTGCAGTACAGTGCGTATTTTTGAAAGTGCATATTTCGCCCTTCATTGTGCATATTTGGAGATACGATAGTGCATGAATGCATGCATGTTTTTAAGTTTAATAGTGCATGAAAATCCGGGCTTTACTAATAAGCAACATCGTTCAAATCTCATCTCACGCTACTCAGCGATAACCTCAATTTGTTGATTTAAACTCTAACCTTTTCACTGCTACTGACGCATAAAAATGTGTCGCCTCCAAAACCATGTAAAATCAGATGTGGTAAAAGCCCAAGGGAGTAATTATTTATGTTAATTTTTTTTAGATTTTTATCCACATGTTACGGTTGCATTTATGAAAACCATCTACTCCAATTAAATTGTTCTTCTTGATTTTATACTTCAAGCCCACTGATGATTTTACTCCATGGTTGCCTTATATTAGTCTTATATTAATGTATAAATTCAATTCTGAAAGGGTTAAACTTAACAATATGCAAAAAACAAACATTTTTATAGATAATATCTCTGCTTATTAACACATACGAATAACTTACTATTTTAAAAAATATTATTGTCATTAGTAATAGGAAATGATTAATTTCTTAAAAATTATAAGTTGCTTTTCGTAATAAACTAATAGTTTCCATATTGCTAAGAAATCAAAACTTGCTATGCTTCATAGGCAATAATAACTTAATGTAGATAATGCCAGCATTAATGGTTGAAATCTTGTTTAACAGATTCGAGATAACCCAGCATTGTGTGATGAGCTTAGTTGGTAATATCAGATTCATTTAAATTCGGTGTTGTGCCCCACTTACGCAACTTCTAAACTAAACTGCTCCTATAATGTGGCATAACTGGTAACTGCCTTGAGTCATCTTCGTAGTACCGTATTTACAAGTAATATTATGGCTATGAATAACATAGCACTATTTATTAATGTGTGTTTGCTATGGACTCTTTCGAACGTTCAATTTTATAGTTAACAGCATGGGTATAATTTCCCTTGTATTTTAGGATTAAATTGGTAGGTATTATTTAGAAACGATATTCATTACTGAACTAATTTTTGTTCATGTCTATCCAACAGGTCCAGCTAGTCCGGTTACCAAATAACAACGTTATGAAATAAAATGTAAACTGGTATTCTTATTTTGATAATTACAGGTGTAGTGCAGTTCTCTCGTGCTTCCTGAATCACGCACTGAAAACGTTCTTTCCTTTTTAATTTGCCAATTATTTTGTATTAAATTGAGCTACATCTATGTCTTCATTAAACACAGTATTTGCTACCAGAAGTAATTATTAAATGAAACCTCAACTTTAAAAAAGAATAGACTTGCTGTAGCAAGAATAAATGCATGTATTCTGAAAAAGTAGTGCAAATGGATGTATAGGCCTATTCAGGCTGTGTACAATGAACAGCTGGCAATTTCTCTTGGTTTAAGAGCATCTCTATTTTTCAGTAAAGTGCATCTTTCTAGTTTGTCTGCAGAGTTAGTTAAGTCACGGTGCTATAATTTAGGAGGTCATGAGTTCGATCGCGGTCGGACTTTGGGGATTTTTCAATTGGCTAGTCACCTACAACATTAATTTTAGTGTCACCTTCTAATATTCCAGCCTTTTAATGTTTTAGCCTATGCAGATGATTTAGTAATTAGTATACAAAACACAGAAGAGAACCCCTAGAAAGCAACTTATATGTTCCATCAGCTATGCAAAGAATATAACTTGAAGATTTATTTATTTAAGACCAAGACCATGACATTCTAGGGTAAACTTCTAATAACAGTGGCGGACACGGGGGGGGGGGATTGGGGGATATATCCCCCCCCCCGAAATTTGAAAAAAAGGTTATCTATTCAATGTAAGTGGCCAGTTTTATAAACTAATTATATATGTAAGTTAATTTTTGTTAGTATTCTTTCTACCTATTCAAATCCCCCCACCGAAAAAAAAAAAAATTGCGTCCGTCGCTGTCCAATAAGAGTTAAAATCATCCTGGAGGACAACAATTTAGAACAGATTAAACACTTGAACTATTAGGGGTGTGAACTTCCATATGATAATGATAAGAGATATTGTTTGACCCTGAAATTTGTACATTCTTGTTCATTAGGTTATGTACAGGAATATATTTTTTGCAATGATTTACTTTCAAAAAGTATGTATGTGAACAGCAAATCACGAGAAAGAGAAGTCATAATAAAACATTTTATATTTGGGTTAAGTCTTCTGGGTATGTGGCACGATTATTGTGGAAGACTTTCTCGGACGTTTACTGCGGTACCGTTTACGTGAAGTACATTTCATTTCTCGTGATTTTCTCGAAAACTGCTCTAACGAGTTTAAATTTTGTACACTAAGAGATAAAACTTTTTCTCAACAGTGCTAAAAAAATAGCTCCTCAGAGTTATAAGCAAACTATCGTTTGTACAAACCTAAACTTTAGGTTTTCCATGCCGAACAACACACCTTCGCGTGAGAGTGAGACAACTAATTACGCGTACTCATTCTTTGCAATAGTTTCTTATTCTTATATCATCGTCAAGTGAGAAAACTGTACTGATCATGCTTAAATAGAGAAAATTATGCTAGTAAATAACTTTTTGAAGTTCAAATATCACTACTCTTTTACTGGCCGCCGAAAGTAAATTGGTCTAAGATCTTTGGTTTAGACTATAGATTTTATAACATGTCCACCGCTGTGGCTCAGGGGATGCGTCCAATCCTCTCATGCAGCGGGCCCGGGTTCGATTCCTGGTCGGGACAAGTTACCTAGGTGAGGTTTTTTCTGGGGTTTTTCCTCACCTTTGAGACAAATGTCGGGTAACTTTAGGCCGTTGTGGTCCCCAGATATCATCTGGCCGTCATTATCATCTTCATCCCATCCTCGCCTTGTTTGGAGTGAGTGTGTGTGTGAATGATGTGTCTCGTCCTATGTGTTCGTGTTGTCTCGGAGGTGGCCCCGGCATTGGGTTGATCACTCATCCGGGGAGGCCCTCCATGTCCTTGTCTGGTCAAAAAAGTATGTATGTGATCCAAAGATAATCCCTCTCCCGACAGGTCGCGGCCGTGTAAGGCCCGGGCGGCTTGGGTCGCTTAAATCCTAAAAGGGAGAGGTGAAACTACGATAAAGAAAGAAAGAAAGAAAGATTTTATAACATCAGCAGCAAGGACATAGTGATGAAAGTAATTAATTAACTAATCAAAGCTTAGTCTATCTGTAAGCTCTTTGACAAAATAGCATATTTCCCAGATTTACTTTAATTTGTCTTTAACCTACGTAAAACGAAAATAGACAGATGTAATTTAACTTAAAAAATACAGTTTTTTTGTTTTGTTTTCGATGCTTACAATTATGATGTTACACTATATGTTAATTAACTGTGTCGGAATTTGAAAGCAGGTCTTCAAGGTGGGAGGTCTCTAGCATTATTTACAAGGCCGACAGTACAGCCTTGATCTAGATTACAAGGCAGAGTACATAGTGTTTACTTTCATAAGCACAATTCATAAGTACCACTAGTATCGAGCATTGTCTACCCACGTACTTGTTAATTTATTACCATATTTCTTTTTTAAAAAGCTTCCCGTGTTGTTTCAGTAAGCATTTCGATCAAGTAGATTACTAGTAGACTACTTCTTGCCCACAATGCTGATTATCTCTCCCTAGGGGATTTGATAGTTTGATTCGATTTAGATATTAAAGGTTTGACCTGGGGGAAACAACAGACAAGTGTTTTGAGGGAGCTCGGGGCGTCGAATATCTTGCAGCGGAAGTGGACCACTTATTGCATTAGACATACTTCACCACCAGCAAGTGGAATCATCCGGTATTGTGGGAAAGTCTGTCATATGCACGGACTAAAGGGTACTTTGTTTTCGATTATGTGTTACACGAAGAGCTTCCAGAACTAAAGTTTATGAAAAGTAGACATTATGTAGTTTATACAGGTACATAAAATCTACTTTTCCGTGGCGCTACATTCCTTGATGGGATGACAAAGCCAATCATCTGGCCATTGTGTCATCTGTATTTTTAAGTAATATATTCTCATTTGTCCTCATTGAGGATAAGAGCACTTCTTTTCAGAGCTCCCTGCCTAAGAAAAATCCGAGAAGGGCTAAAGAGGATCCTTGTGTATAACATTATTATCATCCGCTTAAAAACGTAAATTTTGCTAGATGACCTGCTGCTGCTGTTGTCGATGATGATACATTACACTAAGTCAATCATTTGCATAATTTAAGTACAGTGATGGTAAAGGTGATAAGTGATAATAATAAGAATAGATCTGCAGAGTAATTTAAGTACAGGTATGTAAAATCTGTTCGACGATAGGCTATGTAGTGAGAATGGTAAGGTTCAGTGATCATTGAATCCGGTAATTGCGTGGAAGAACTACAAAACGACCTTCGCAATCTTCAGGCCCCGGGCCGGACATAAGAGCAATAGGGGGGATAACGGTGACGCATATGAGCACAGTCTCTTCCTGGACCACCCAGGTTTTTCGAATTTTGGTCTCCACCACTAATTATAATTAAGATGTAATGCCGAATTGTGTTGTCATGCTATGAAAAAATGTCTCCTGGAATGTTTAGATCGTACACGATTTGACATATTTTTTTTTGGTCTCGGATAATTTTCGTGAATCAGGAGAGCGCTTAATGATTTGTGCATAGTCGAAGTTCTCTTGGACATCATTAAAATAATTTATTTTTGTTCAATCAAAATAGAAACAAGGCTTTCCTTAATTTAATTATATCGTTATTGATTAGTCCAATAGTACAGAGTTTTGAGGATATATTTCATCATGAAGGCCTACTGATGTATTTATAAATTTCAATTTACTTTTCTATGATGGAAAACAATTTATAAGCTTCAACCTGCTCTCTCTTAGCCTTTATACTAGGCTATCTAGTATAAATTATGTCACGTAAACATTGAGAACAATATTGATATAGATTTTGTTGGCAATTTCTTCGTCTTTTGGTTATAACTGAGAAGTACTAGCCTATTGAGTGAGTTAAAATCAGGGTGTCCACTGGTCGGGAGAATCCGGGAAAAGACCGGGAATTTCGTATGGTCGGGAAAATCAGGGAAAAGTCAATGAATTTGTTAAAATATCCGGGAAAATTCGAAAAATTGCATAGCTGAAGATAAGAACTAGAAGAGAAGAAAAGAAAACTACTCTTAGAGTCCGAAAAAGCTGCAGCTGCTCTAGATGAACAAATTAAGTTTCTGAAGAAAAAATAAATGGGATCAAAAAGGCTTCTAGACAATAATAGGTCTATATGAAGGTAGGCTAAATTTAATTTATTTTACTTTTCCTTACTTTTGTAATTACTTTTGTTACTAAAAGTTTTTCTTATTTAAAGTATGTATAATCCTATAATTTTTCTTATTCAGTTATTAGAAAGTTCTTCATAATCATATTTTGGTCGGGAATTTCTGAAACGATCAATGAAAATAGGGAATAAGTCGGGAATTTCTTCAGCATTAATTGGTGGACACCCTGAAAATGCAATATGACGAAAGCGTTGGATCGTCTATTATTTTTATCGTAGTTTATACATTTCTATAACAATAAAATGTTGATTTTGAATAAAGTTATGTTCCATTTGCATGTTTTCCTTGATGCCTGATTGGTTTTATGCCCTAAGCGACCCATAGAAGACATGAGACGCTATGTGTTTCATATTTCGCAAACACAAAAGAAAATTCAGTTGGTCTTTCCAAAAATCTAAAAATGTTCCTCGTTTCCTAATCTATAAGTGTATCACGTGATGCAATTTTTTATATAACTCAACAGAAATTTGAATTCTACTTATTTTCTTCTGTAATGGAGTAGTTGAAAATTGTTAAAGGGAAAATTCAGTCGAAGATCCTTTTGAACGATCTTCTAAATTATTACACAAGGAATTAAAAGATCACAGTGTAGAAACTCTGGCAACAAATTATGTTAAATTAATTTGAAAAAAAAAATCAAGAGCTAGGCTTTCTGTTACACCAAAATTGCCAATAAAATTATAATCTCTAATATTTTATATACAATTTTGTTCACGCCTTGATTTGGGCGTTTACAAAAATAACACAGAGTAGCCAACGAGTTGAAGCTTAAAAAATTTGAGATTAAACTCGGATGAGGATTTTAATCTGGGAGCCAATTAGGAACCACCGATATTTTACTTGAGAGCCTTTCCTCGTGTGTTTCCGTTAATAAACGTTTACATTTAACTAAATTATATAAATTCCGTTTGTGGTGGCATACAACACATCCATTCAGTGATGATCTATTTCAAATCTGAAACAATGAGAACAATCAGTGGCGGACGCAGAGGGGGGATTGGGGGTTAGATCCCCCCTCCCCCCCGAAATTTGAAAAAAAAGGCTATATATGCACTCTAAGTGGCCAGTTTTATAAACTAATTGTATAATATGTAAGTTAATTAATTTCTTTAGTATTCAAATCCCCCCCCCCCGAAAAAAAATTCTGCGTCCGCCACTGAGTACAATACTAACGGAAAGTCAATTGATGTACCCATGCATATCTGGAGATTTTAATGTTTCTGTCTGTCTGTCTGTCTGTCTGTCTGTCTGTCTGTCCGCGAGGCCCAGCGAAATCTACTCAACGCAGAGATCTGAATTTTTAAACATAGGTGGACTGAAGGGTCGGAAAATGCACCTCGAAGCCGGAATTTTAATTTTCGTTCGTGAGTTATGAGTGAAAAACGGACAAAAGACGTGCATTTTTTGCGTTTTCGAAGCATCAGTTTTCAGTTATACATTTCAATGTCAAATCAATTACAGTTGACTTTGGCTATTTTTGTCATACCTTGGAAATAAAACTTTCGCGATCGCTTGAATGTTGTAAGCCCTAAATATGGTCAAACATTGTTTTATTTGGACGAAACTCACTATACAGGGGTTTTCTGGGCCAAGGAACTCTAATCTGAGGTTGCTTATTTTAGACATTTTATTTTCAAGGAATGAAGCGACGATGTTGAATTAAAGTAGAATATGATGACTAACTAGTAGGCCTAATCATCTCCCAATCCAGTGGTCGAGTTGGCAGGTTCAAGAGTTAAGAGTGCAGTAATTTGTATTTCAATCAATAATATTGATAAGGTAGTATTGATTACATAATATTAGGGATGGGCTCTCAATACTTTCGATACCTCGATACTCTCGGTACTTGCATGGTATCGGCATCGAACGATACTTCAGAAAACTCGCTCGATACTTTTTCGATACTTTTGTAATTCTGCAATTAAGTGAGAATGCTAGTATTTTTTAGCAAAAACTTGTAAGTGGACTGTTTAAAAAACTAATTTTAGTTTTAATGTAGAGTTTAAAATAATTATAGGCTACTGATGATATTAAATTTTGTCTAATTAAATATGCAGACTTAATTAATTTAGTTGGTATTTAGTTGGTCTCTCAAATTTAAATTTTTAATGTAAGTTACCTATTTATTGAAACTGGAAATGTTGAAGGTATCGAGTATCGAAGTATCGAGTATCGAGGAAAAATCATGTATCGGTATCGAGAAAATCTGGTATCGACCCATCCCTACATAATATATTATATTATAAAGCAGTCAGATGGATTTCCTGATTCTAATAGTCTAATGGAATGTAGAGCTTTATAATATGGGCCTAATATATTAAGTAATGAATATTACCTTATCAAAATTATTGTTTGAAATACAAATAACTGCATTCTTAACTCTTGAACCTGCCATTGCCATTACTTGACCACTAGATTAGGAGGTGTATACAGTTGTAATTGCTGGTTAGTCATCAAATTCTAATTGACTTCGACCTGGACACTTCATTTATTGATAATGAAATGCCTCAGGATAAGCATGTGTACTTCAATTGACTTTCCGTTCCTATTGTGCTCATCGTTTCGACTGTGATATTTCTCATTCCATAGTCTATTGAGACATGAACTGAAGTGTATCCTATCGTTCTCAGTAGTGTGCAGATCCTCATCCAAACAACAAATCGACTGGAATTGGAAGGATAATTACTGTATTATTTAACATCCACTAATGTTTGTAGATTAGCAATGCGAGAGCTAAGTTTTCGAACGAAAATCTCAAAATTCGCAGCAATATTGGCTTAGCCTATTAATACAAAAGCACCATTTAAAACATTAGCATAACTTCCAAATTATGCATCAATGACACAAGGCCTCTAGTTCATAATGCCCGTTTATGACCCCTTTAATCCCTTACATTTCTTCTGTTGAATTCTGAAACACCCTATATTAATTTGACCTTTCATGATAATACAAACTAACAACAAAATTATACAATTCGAGGTACCTCAAATAGGCGTAACCAGGCCGACCATATGGGGGGGGTTATAACATCCTCGGGGTCTGGAATACCCCCCAGGGAGAGGGGGGTCCGGGGTCCTCCCCCCAGAAAATTTTAAAAATTAAGATGCAAAATAACGAGTTTTAAGCTTCCGGGGAACTCCCCCGGAAAATTTTAAAAATTAAGATGCAAAATAACGAGTTTTAAGCTTCCGGGGGAACTCCCCCGGAAAATTTTAAAAATTAAGATGCAAAATAACGAGTTTTAAGCTTCCGGGGGTCCTCCCCCGGAAAATTTTAAAAATTAAGACGCAAAATAACGAGTTTTAAGCTTCCCACGCTTGATACTTGTATTAAGTAATTTATGGGCAGACTTAAAAAATTCTACAATTTTCCTTTTTTTAATCGGTACGCCTATGACTCAAAGAGCTATTCCACTCCGAAAAGTGGACAGTAAAGATCATGCCATATAAACAAAATTCCAATAAATATTTCATTTTTATGAAATGTGAAGAGAACATCATCCCATTGAAAAAAATACAATAAATAGCCTACTTATGAGTTTAATCTAAAATGGAATTAGGGACCGTAATGAAATCAGATTACATTTCTAAAACTCTCAGACGCGGGATTGAATTTCTCTAAAAATCTTATTTTGAGAAGTACCAGTTTGTTCTTATTTAACAATACATTGAATTTTATTCAAATTTACAATACAATATTGATACAAATTTGTACATAATTGAGAAGTTGGTACAATACAGTGATATGGGCAATATGGACTTTGTACAAGGTAGTGACATGAACTGTAGAATATATGGCAGTGTAAAATGTCAGTATTGAAAGGCTTGATGAACAACAAAGTACAGTGAGGTTGCAGTGAATGATCTGTATATTTTGAACAGCTTCTGTGTATCTGGTAGTCTCCGTCTCAATCCTTTCGCGTTGGCGGCAAGATGGCGTCATCCCGCGGGCTGTTGAATGAGAGCTCTGGACCGTGACGTGGTCCACGTACAGACTGATTTGCTCTGGGAATTCCCATTATCTTTCTTTAATTCATTGGTTATCCTCAGCTATAGGCTGTACCCCGAATAGGCAGTAGTTCTTGGCGAGAGACAAATATTTGTTCTCGATTTTTGACTTGCAGATTTCTGCGGTTCACTAATATAATCGGTGGATGTCTTAGAAACCGGGATGCCTACAAAACGAAGGCTCGAAATATAATTTTCGGTTATAATGGTTGTAAAACAGGCAGCTTCGAAAGGTTCTATTGCAATACTGAGAAATCAAGCATATCGGATATGACTTGTTCTTCTAAAGTTAGATTTCTTTAAATATAAATATCTTTACAAATCCTCCTCAGAAAGAAAGTTACACTTTATTTTTATTTTTTTTTTAAATCCTGTGAAAGCATTGTCCTTAAGTTGGCAGCCCTGTACTAGAAAATCAATAACGGCTGTCTGCTCACTCTAATATGGCTGCCTCTACAGTGCGTAATTCATTACAAGAATCCTAACATTTATTATTAATTCACAAATTTTAACGACTGTCTAAAAATAGTACATGATACGCTATGATGATGGTTAAAATAACTTTATTTTGGACGTAGGGTTGCAAAACTCGCCCTCGCGAACTCCTTTCGCAGACATAAGCTACTCGCAAGATAAAATCTCGTTTTTAACACTTGGATCATAAATATTATATTGAAGGTTTATGCATTGTCTATTTGGAGCTTAAAATGACCAATTAACCACGCCGTAACTTACATTTTCTTGTACTACCAAGCACCAGAACTCGTATTTCATTAGCCACAAGGGAGACGAACTGTGTAGATTATGATCATTGTAAAGGTACATAGTAAAACAATACGCGCGAATGTCTTTTACGTGAATAAATTAAAGCTCCAACATTACGTTTAGAGCATAAATAAAAATCTAATGCTACACTCCAATTTACAGGCCAACACAGCGAAAATGATAAACATAAATCATTTTTAGAGTGTGGTTTCTGCTGTTTTCTTTAGAAAATAAATGAAAGTTTACATAGAAAATTTAGAATAAGCTGCCTTATCAACAGAATTCTTCCTATGTTTATTTTGGAACTTATATAAAAAATAGAATTTATGTACTTAAAAATTATATAATTATTAAGTCAAAATTATTTTCACTATATCCAAATGATTGGCCTAAAGTAGATAATGCTTCAAAAGAAAAATGATTAATCCAGCTACAGTGTTAAAGACATATGTTATTGTAGAGTTTGTCGGCATAGCCTTTCCGCAGTGACTTCCAGACTCACATTACAATACTATTTGCATTCATATATACGAATTGGAGTAAAATGTTTTCTTGCTCATTTTATACACTTCAACATTAATAAAACCATGATAATATTTAACTTATTTGTGGAATAATCAAATGGTATTGGAGAAAACTATCTATGCACCTCATACTTATATAAAAATCATCTCAGCAGGTCTTACATTAATAATATCTTCATATAAATCCCATGTCCATGAGTTCAATATTTATAAAATAATTTATTCTGTACATTCACTCGGTTTATGCAGTTGGTATTTAATAGGCCGCTGCCTAAGTTTAGTGTTCTTTGGTGTCACTTGAGGCCACGTGCCTGTCCTTTTTTTTCCTGAGTAGACCAGCTTTGTATTTTGAATACTGCGAGAGGTAGATTTGTGCGTTTGCGTCCGTTGCTACTTTTCCAGCCTGCAACAAAAAATGAACACATTCATAATTAAAAATTGTTTTACAATCTGTTTCAGTCATCCGCTATAGGGGGTATCACCACCGACCATTATCAAAATAGCGTGTTCTACTAAACTGTTCAGTACTGGAATCCCATACCTCTAAAAATAAAAGGGACTACAGCTCGAATCAAAAATAAATAAATAAAATAAAAATGACAAAACTGGTTAAAAAAGCCAATAGACAAAGAAATAAAGAAAGCTGTTTTTCAGTGCGCCAGGGAACTTTCTCCGCAGCGGCTACATGCTGGAGAGGGTGCTAGCAACAGCAGTTATGTTGGCAGCAGAATGCAGGCAGGCAGAGGTCATTGGCACTTTTATCAATGGGTGCTTTGTCTTGCACCCATCAGTGCATATTGCTAATCAGTGCATATTATGTGTGCAGACATTTAGACCTAATATTGTGTACACAATTGACGATTTGTTTTCATAAAAAGTCGTGCTGCCAACGTAACTGCTGTTGCTAGCACCCTGTCCAGCATGTAGCCGCTGCGGAGAAAGTTCCCTGGCGCACTGTATTTTCAGAGCACACTAACATTGTGAATATTAGACACAGATATTTCGGATATTTCCCCGCGAAATGTTTAAAGCGGGTCTAAATGGCCTATCCTACTGATGTCCAATTTGTTAACATAGACCATTGACTCAAGAACCACTAATTGTAATGGAGATTTTGAAGTAGCTTCTCACTTAAGCTTGGTAAACTCTTTTCTCTTAACTTCACGAAATACATTCGCTAGATTTTTTAACCTTTCTTTCACCTCTAGACTTAATGTATTTTCTTATGAATGAGGAAGAGATACTTTTTAAAAGCTTTCTAATTCTTCTAGTAATGAATCTTAATTGTCTGAAATTCATTAGCGTATAAACAGTTTTTTGCGCTATTAAAAGTGAAATTATTAACACAAAAAGTGAAGAAGTATGCATAAATACGACTGAAAGAATAACTTTTCTAACTTTTCTTCTAATCCAGTAATAGGTATACTTTGTTGAGTTATTGAATCGTAAATTTTCAAGCCAACTATTACGGTTGAGTTATTGCAGGAAAACACTCTTCTAAAATAAAATCCTTATATATTGCTACATTTAAATTATCACCCGTGCAAAGGCACTTCAAATGAAATTAAGTTCATTAAGTTACTTTATATCACATTTAAATATTAAATACAATAAATGTAAACACCGTGCACAGTATGCACACATACACTCGCATACTCTATCGTCATTTATTTCGTCCATGGAGACAGTGGAGGTGATGATATGGATGACACTGTTGATGATGGAGATAATGACGAAAATCATGGTGGTGATCAACTCTTGATATTTTGCTTACTTTAAATATACAGTGAACTGTATATGGCAAAGTGTATGAATGATATGTGCATCCAGTATCGTGTTCTTAGGCAATATTTGATGTATTTTTTTTTTCAAATGATAAAAATCCTACAGCAATGAATAAGATATCAGTGGATATGACTTTTTACCGATTTCTGACAGCATAATCTTTACCCGCCGTTTACAAAAACTCGAGTTTTAATCCTTTGCGTGAAGCTGAAACGATTGAATACACATTACGGGCCTCTATTCTATAAAAAGAATAAGAAATGAGAAAATGATATTGTTCATGATCAGGATAGAAAAGTTATATAAGAGCATCATTTCAGATTTTTATTTATTGGATTTGTATCTTGATTTATAGGGATGAATTCTATCGATTGCCTATCTAATTTGATCGATTACGTCAAATCCCAGCATCATGCGATTTCCCAATTCAGCTGTATACACTGGAAATGTTAGTGCTGCATGGAGATTGCCCATTGGATTAATTATCATGCAGTGTGAATTTCATATGAGCTCAGTGTAGATTTGTTATTATATATCTGAAATTCTTAAGCATTGTGTTTTAACGTAAACGGAGTGAGTTATGTCAGAAGTGTGTAAAAGAAAATTCTATCCACTGATGTCTTATTTATTATTGTAAGATTTGTATTAGTAGACAAAAAAAACATAAATAATAGATATTAATCTAAGGAATAGTCCTTAAATATGGTTATTCCTTTGTTAATGTTTGGGTATAGGCCTACCTGCCATATAGTAATGAAACCAGCCATCAAGAAATTTAATATTTTACTTATACCCTCAATAATCCCACATCAGAATGAACCATGTACAAGCTGACATCTGCTTCTGCCCCTCCCCTTCCGACCCCTGGCAATGTTACTTATCGGTAGGGTTCGGATATTTATGACCTAAAAAGGTGGAAAATATGACTGGAAATATGACCTTAAAAATTATTAAATATGACCCAAAAGTCCTAAATATGACTTCATAAAAGAACATATTTTCTAAAAAATAAATGTTCCAATTTAAACCGTTTAATGACAATAAATTATTAGATTAAATTAATTCAATAAGATAATCACTTAAAGCATGTCTATTGGAAGTTGTTAACAACAAAGTGGATGAAGTATGTATGCTAGTTCTTGTTATTGTCCCTTCACATTTCAGTTACAGTAATACCAAAATATTCGTGACTCTTTTTCGAAAAATAAAAAATAAAATTTACAATTTATTGCACTTGCTGCATAATTGTGCTCTTTTACCGAATTTATAACTGAAAATATGATGTTAAATTAGAAATATGACCGAAATATGACAAAGACAATGAAAATGACCAAAATATGACAATACGCAAAATAAAAACGGTCCGATTAGGTTCACAGATGTGGAATTCACGTTCAATTTGTGTTTTCGGTGAGAACGGAGGTCAGAATAAGAATATGACATGTCATAAACATCCGAACCCTAGTTATCAGCAATGTGTAGGATAGACTTCCTAATGCTGGCTGCTTCCAAGGCTAGCATATATTTATTTCGCCAGCTATTCCGTAATTTTAAAACAAATGTATTCATGTACTGTAATAATTGTTTCGTGTAGCCTACTCTTTCATACCATAGAGCAGTTGTTTTCAACCTGCGGCCCTGGTTTAAAAATGGTGGCCAGCAAACAAACACTAGTTTTAACTAAAAGTAAAAATGTATTCTTTGGCGACTATTCTGTTTCAAGTCTGACATTAAATTCAAGAATGTTACTGTGCTTTGTGTTTTTCATTAACATTGCAAAATGAAAAAAATATAAAACACTCATGTGTAATGTTAATTAATGTCTACAGATATTGTTTTTTAATTATGATCCGCTGTATTTGTATTACATATAAGTACAATGTTATTAATAAATAAATCAATCAATGCGGTCCGCTAGTCTTTCATTAAAAAGAAAATGGCCCTTTAGTTTTAAAAAAAGGTTGAAGTCCACTGTAAGGACATAAGGATGACTAAAAATTGGAATGGTAACCGTACATTTATAATATAAATTGCACTTTTAAAGTGGATAGAAGAAATATAACTATTACTTATATAGGTTAGCCCTAGCTATCAAAGGGGTAGTCATAAGTATCCAAATTAACAATGGCTCGAAAATTTCAGCATACCCTTATAAGATATTTTCACGTAAACAGGGAACATACTGAATAAGGATCGTGTTCAGTTCGAATTGAAACCGCATGTAATTATAGTAGGCCTAATAGATGTTACCTCTTCATATATGCATTTTTTAAAAGCATGCAGAGTGGAAAAATCTTAAATCTTTTAAGAGATATTAAGTATTTAATAGTATCACTTGATTGTTGAAGTGAAATCTCATTCCATTACGAGAGGAGTAACTTTGGTTGTTCTTACATTCATGCACTGCTCTTTTATCCGTAATGATTCTGGGTTTAGATAATGAATGTGCACATTATCATATAATTTGTGAACGTGAAGAGGTAGTATTATGTTGATTTATGAAATGCTTCAAGGATTATTGGGGTCAGAGTACAATGCTAATTTTAAGCCGTCACATATAAACGTCCTGTCTGTTATGTTAACTTATAGCAATAGTTTTCATCTCATTAATCAGAGGAAGACATAATACAGACTATCTCATAAAGAAGAAAGAGGATATATCTTTCATTAGGCCTACTGTACAGGGCCGTATATTCAAATTAGGGGCTTCATAGGTATAATGTATAGGCTAAGTGAGGATTTCTTGAATAATAAAATTGTTGACAATACCGTCCTGAATTCACTGATTCGATCTCCCCATTGTGAGTTACAGTAGGCCTAATGATTGAACCAACACCTGCACATATATTGTGATGAACTCCACAATAAAATTGTCGACATGCTTGTAATAAAGAAAATGCACAACCATACAGCCGTACTTATCGGAAATCTGCGTTTGCATAAATGTGTGAGTTGTGGCTTGTATAATATAAATCTTACTTACTTACTTACTTTCTCAATGGCAATAGACAATTCCTCAGCAAGCTAAAGGAATGTTATCTATTTTATGGAATCTGAAGGTTCATTGCCGCGCTTATCTGAGCCCGCCATTCAACCTTATTCTGTGCTAACTCCATCCAACCATCCCTCGCAAATCCTACTTCCCTTAAATCTATCCTAATACTGTCCTCCCACCGACGTCTAGGTCTTCCAAGTGGTCTTTCCCCTTCGGGTCTCCCATTCAATACTTATAAATCTAACACTTATAAATGGACTGGAACCCGGTAGTAAGATTTACAGCAGAAGCATTAGACATAAATAATCCATTAAGGAACATATTTACTAACATGAAAAAATAATTTAATATTAAATTCCATTAATTCCATTAAATTAATAGCTGCACTTGTCCCTCCTTAAGTGAATCAAATCAAGTGAAATATCTAGGCATCATAATTGATCGACATTTAAGATGGGACAAGTACATTGAATATTTATGCAATAGGCTACGTAAAGTCATTTATAAATTCGTTATTCTCCGTTCATGTTTACCAGCTCATGTTTTACGTACGATTTATTTGGCCCTAATTCATTCTATTCTTCAATATGGCATAATTGGGTGGGGAGGAGTTGCAAAAACGATCCTCAGCCCTTTGCTTTGTCTTCAAAAACGCATCATAAAGATTTGTTTATTTAAGCCTCCTGACTATTCTTCCAAATTATTATTTTCTGAATTTAACGTTTTCACCATAGACCAAATATACAAGTACGTCATACTGGATTATTTTCATAAACATCGTGACAATTACAAGTCAGAATCTCACGTATATAACACGCGAAGGAATCAATTTAATTTATTACTTGAACCAAAAAATGTTACAACTGCTGGAGCTAAGCACTGTTCAAGTTTTGGCCCAAGACTATTCAATTCATTTATTACCAACCATCCTGATCTAAATAGCTTAAACAACAAACAATTTAGGTCTAAAATTAGAAAATTTATATAATTATTACTTCTGTTATCGACTATTACTGTTATAACATTTTTCATATTAAACTTTAAAATTGGATAGAACTTAATTTCTTTATTTTTTACTAAAATTTGAACAAATAAATTGTTATGTATTATTGTTGTATTGCTTCGTACCTTTGTATTGTTTATAGAACATGTTCTAACCTTTCATACATAACATTTTGTCATACTTCTCCAAATTATGCATTTTTTTTAAAGTAATTGTTTAGTATAAGTATTTCTAATATATAACTGAACCACCCCCGAACACAAGCTCTGCTTCTTCGGGGGGTGTATCAACTTTTGTATATACTTTTCGTGTACTTTGGAGTAATAAATTGTAATTGTAATTGTAAAAAAAAAAAAATAATAAAAAAAAAAATAATAAAAAAAAAAAAAAAATCAACATTTAATATTAAATATGAAAATGTAATTTTCGTATAAAATATTGAAATAATGTTTAATCTTTTTACTGCTACTAACATATAAATGCGTATCCTCCAAAACTTTATAAAACCAGAGATATAAGATTGTTAAAATGTGAGATTAAGGTTGTCATTCATGGAAATCAGCTACTCTAATTAAATTTTCCCCATCGATTTTAAACTTACGACCCTCTAATGATTTCACTTGATGGCTGTATTATTAACAGTATATCCTATAAATTCAGCTGTAAAAAGAATAATAGCAATAAAAAAAGCTTATTTTTTTGGTCCCTCAGTTCCCCTCTCCTATACAAAATCTTCTAAATCGGCCACGAGTTGCCATGTTTTGGACGAGGTGCGCTCAAGCAAAGAGAGCGGGAGATATTCGATACTGGGAGCCTGTCGTGACTCACGTGGTACAGAGGTCCTCATGTTACTAATCAAGTCACCTGGACAATGCACTACAACAGCTGACAACAGCTTATTTGCCTGCATTCTCAGCAACTGGTCTTGCACAGTGTCAGGTTTCACATTTGGGCAATACTATACTAAACCTCGAAGAAGTCCTCACTATTATGTCCTTGAATGGGCCGATGTTGAGAAAAAATCTATTGTGCTGCTCGTATTATGGACCCACTAACCCGATATTCATCTATAAATATTTGCTGAATACACGGAACAATAAATTGTTATTCATAACTTCATCGCCCAAATGACGTTTTAACTATTATCATAGCATTTATAGGTACTGTAATCCCACGAGAGAACGAACTTTTCGATATATTTGCAAGAACCAAATCTGGGAGTCACAACATCCAAGTTTAAAGAAATTGCCTTATAGACTTTAAAATTTTATTTTAGAATACTTAGGATACTATCTGTATTGAGAACAATTGAATTCTTCTTTTTCAGTATTATTTGTCAAATTGGCAGCCTCCGGATGTAAAGGAAGATTGTTGAAATATTAAATAATGTACACCAAAATTAAGATATAATTGCACACTCAGAATTTTTCTTTGGAAATTTAAGAGGCACTTATAAAGATTTAAAGCTATAAATTCAAAATAACTTTGAGAAAGCATAACTAGAATTCTGATTAACATTAAGGTTTTCACTAGGGATGGGTCGATACCAGATTTTCTCAATACTTGATACCTGATACCGATACATGATTTTTTCTCGATACTCGATACCGTCAACATTTCCAGTTTCAATAAATAGGTACCGATACATTAAAAATTAAAAGTTGTGAGAAATGTGTAATACCAACTAAATTGATTACGTGTGCATATCTAAGGAGACAAAATTTAATATTATCAGTAGCCTATAATTATTTTTAAACTCTACATTAAAACTAAAATTAGTTTTTGAAACAGTCCACTTACAAGTTTTTGTTAAAAAATTACAATGGGGTTTGAACAATCAGCTTGCGTGTTGATTGTTATTGAAACGTTTGACAGGAAACGAAACAATTAAGAATCTCTTTTGTTTGGATTTTAAAAGTCGGAAAGTCTTTATTTATGACTAGACAAAAGTCACAGAGTGGTTTTCTCCACTTCAAGGAGAAATAGAAGTAGTTACTATATTTAGTAGAGTACTAAAAGCAGAAAGAGATACCGTATTCCCTTAAATTGCAGAATTACCAAAGTATCGAAAAAGTACCGAGCGAGTTTTCTGAAGTATCGCTCGATGCCGATACCATGCAAGTATCGGGAGTATCGAGGTATCGAAAGTACCGAGGACCCATCCCTAGTTTTCACCAAAATGATCCACATTGTACACATAATGTTACTAACCTAAACCATTTATTGTAAGATTGACCATTTTAAATTATTAATATTTTCTTAAAGTTAGTAAGACTGCTGGATTTTAACATAACTGCATTATTCTGCTTCATTTTGGTGCTTAAATGAAGTCAATACCTTAATTGTAAGCCATCTTTTTATATTCTAGAACATAGAGAAATGTCAGAAATTTTGAAGTAGGAATAAAATCAACTTGAAGTTAGTGTAAACTCACTGTTAAGCTCCTAAACCCTCCTGGTGCATTATTATTTACAACATTATAATGCCGTGAAAAGCATGAGTTCTCCTTTTTCTTGATCGTGAATTCGAATACACTGTATACAATCAGAAACTCACATTTATGGTCTTTACGCGTATAACTCAAACTACCAAAACAAAATGTAAAACTAGACCTTTAATCTCGCGCAAGTGATACGAAAAACTTAAATTAAGAGATTAATTATTGAGAATAATCGTATAAAGTAGGCCTATGTATTTTATAAACTAGAGTAATCATACTTTTAAAAGTGTCAAAAACTACTAAGTTATATAGGTACATAAAATGTTTATAAAATTTGCAAAATCAAGTATTGACGAATATCTTGATAGTCCTTAAAGAATAAAAGAAGTGATTTCTTTGTCGTTGATAACACTCTCTTTAATTGCAAAATTAAAGCATAATATTTAATATCCCATAGCAGTATACATTAAAAGCCTGTATTCACTTTAGTTTGCAGAAATTGTCTGTAAGCTTTATTAAGCAAATGGATGAAAAGTGGTCAGTAAAAGCCCAAAACATTCCTAAAAATCAGGAGCACAAATAAAAAAAAAAAAGGTATGTAAACCTAGCTTTTTAAGTATAAATGTAATGTAAATGCATATGAGAACAAATACACAATATTTTGAAAAAAGAATTTCAAAGTGTGAATCAAAACATTACTCGCTCTTCCAAACAAACGGTGAAGATTGTAAGCAGACATCTGAGGAACAAAAAAAAAAAAATCTCGTTTTATTCCTGCTAACTTTTCTTCTAATTTCCCAACGAATGTAGGATTGTGTACTGATCCCTGTAATATCGTAAACACTCAACTTTTTAAAACAATTCCAAGCAAGCTGAAGGCAAAGACAGGTGTCATAGCTAATTATGTCAGTAGATAAAAGTGTTAAATCTGTTGCAAGATATACCAACAATGACCATAGAAGAACAAAAGCGGTCCCAATGTAGATCCTTGTGGCACTCCACTCTTAAACCTTAAGCCTATATTATTATATTTGATCAGTCGTATTTTATGCTCACTATTTAGCTTTCATTAATAAAATATCAAAGCTGTAATTATGTGAGTAAATGAGAGTATGTTAACTATTAAGAAAATAATTTTAAAACTTACCACTGTCAGGTGACTTGTATCCACCGAAGTAACATAGCCGTGAGCAGCAAATGGACTAGTCTGTGTCCGGGTATGGAACCCGTGCTCCCTGCTGTGGGTTTCTCAGTTGGCAAAGGTTCCGGAGAATCAGGTTCCTTGTGGAAGCACAGCCTAGCCATATTGGTGCGAATTCCGGAACAATCGTATTCTTCGCGGCCGTCACACCGACATGAGTTCAACTTGGCAGCTTTCTCCTGCCTGCGTAGAATCGATATGCTATTGTTACATCTGTTCGTACACTTCTTCCCGTGGAACATCGAGCGACAGAATCTATGATAGTAGTCCAATGCAGTTGAACACAGAGCGTCTGCTGCGCATATCCACTGCGCGATACGACAACTAACGATCGTCTCGTTGCGCGTCGCCAGAAGCACGTGAGGCCGACACACTTCCACTTTTTGCTTCGTTTCTTCACAGAATTCGTCTCCACAGGTGCACTGCAAACAGAAAAAATCCATTCTGAGGGATGTAATTGCTTGCATCACAATTTACACGTACTTCATATATAACTTTATTCCCGTAAAATAAGCTGTAATTTAAAAGTATAGTCTAGTCTTTATGCCATAACAAGTATGCTCCCACGCGCACCATAGATCCTAAACATACCTGCGAATATTACTATCTTAAACTCACCAAACTTGCTTCATTATAAACATAAGACACAACATGCAAATAATATCCTAAAACCCATAAACATTTTCTCCAATCGCACTTCCTTCTTTCTGCTTATGATATAATATAGGCGAGGACAGAAGGTTGCTCTGTGACGTCAAAACAGTCTACTCTGGCTTCAAGCGGTAGACTTCTGCGATGAATTTATGAATTGTAGGCACAATTTCCAATTATGTGGGAGAAGCTAGTTACACATACGGGATTGGATTGAAAGAGGAGGATGGAGAGAGGGGATTTAAAAAGATTATTGTAACATTCAACAGTAATAAAGTGGTGTGTGAAGCGTCATTCTGGCATTGGCCCTACTAAAGTAACAGATAAAAATTCTGGTCATCCCACAAGAACTGCTTACTCGGCGTGATTTGTTTTTAATACAGCCAATTTTCCGATTTTACAGGTTCCTACCAGTATGTCTTTATCTTTCTGTCAATTGAATACATTTAGACACAAGAGAGAAGAAACTAGTCAGACAGCGATAAAGACAACAAAATGGTCATTCGATCATTCAGAAGTTTACTGTGTGTAGCGCCTTCCAGGGGCGCTTTGTATTTTGGATTATTGTGAACTCACCGTCATGAGATCTTTCCCCTCCTCCGTGGACGTGAGCGCTATGAGGGCATGTTGGCATGTCTCAGGACATGTTCCTGTGGAGGATGCATGTAGCACCGAAGAGCAACCCACGATATAGTTCTGGAGCGCCATCCCGCAGCCAGTTCTGTAGGCACACTTGACTCGGGCTTCCTCACAGGACGAAGTAGAGGCGGCCACTCGCAGCACACACCACACCGCCATCGCCACCAGGGGCAACATCACCTGCAAAAGAGAGAACCAGATTTTAGAATGGAGTTCATAGTAATTTGCTGGCAGAAGGAGATCCCAGCTAGCTAGATGGCAGACGGTTGCCCAAATAATGATATCATATTTATCTGCCAGATAGAGAACCTATCTGGAAGTTGGCCAAGAATTAAGATCTCCTGACAAAATCTGTCTGGCAAGACAACTTCCAGATAAGCTAGCAGAAGGATGGAGTGGCTGACAAATTTCCAACTGCTAGTTAGGCAAGCTTGGTTGAAACAAGATGGCAGCACGCCGAAGCTGAATTGGCCACCTGAATTTTAGAACTGATGCCGGAAGATTTAATTTACACAAAAATAACTCTTTGTCTTCCCGATAGCAGTTCAGCGGTGGTATTACAAGACATCTTCTAGTTAAGCTATCTGGAAGTCACGTATCGGGAGGAATTGTCGGCAGGTGGTAATACAGGCCCTTAGAAATGTGGACACATAGTTAAGCTATAACGAGAGATAAATCGATGTTAATACAGAAGTGGATGTGATATGAGATTCTGAAATTCGTTCTACACCATCGTGAGGGTGAACGAAAACGGATTGCATGGCGGCCATCGAGAGCACGTCTTCCCGCGAAAGTGTATTTTCTGTTTAAAATTGGATTTTCTCTTTTATACATGCTATGTGCCATTGAAGATCACATATCAATCAGGCAAAGAGTCATAGCACTTCTAAGCACTTCCAACTGCGATGGTTATAATCATGGTGGAGCTGCATTCTTTGTACTATCCAATGGGTCACAAAAGGAGTTTCACCGTAGACAAGAGATTCTGTGTATTATGATGTGTCTCAAATATGTTCTAAATAGCTGTTTTATGAAAGAGTAAACGTGTGGAACTTAGCTTCTTTCCAAGTACTTTGTTTGTACCACAATAAGTTGTAATATTTTGACTGTATGTTCATCATTACGTTTTCACACTAAAAGCTGTAAACTGCATACATCTGGAATACTACACACACACACACACACATATGTATACATATATATATAATGTAATAAAGGATTAATTCTATTTCTCTCAAATGCCTCAATTTCTTATTTCTGGCGCTTAGCATCTTCAATATTTCAAGACCTGAATTAAAACATCAATCTGTCTGACGGATACAGTTACAATCATGTGATGTGCTCTTTCATCTACATATTATTTCCATGAGTCATCTTAGGAAATTTTCGATCACATGGTCAAATTATCGTTTGAAATTAAATTTCATTTTCTATCTCGATATTTTTTCTACGGTTTGTTAATGTTTGTTGAGTAAATCTTATTTTCTAGTTTCCCTCGTAGATAAAAATTGCAAACCATGGGGTAAGGGAACTGAAGTTTTAAAAGGAAATATCAGATGTATTTATTTATGTATTTAAGAAGTTAGCAATGAAGTGACCTCAAAAAATGTTTTATGGTTTCCATACTGTAAGCCTATTTACATTTATTCCCAATACCTTTGAAGGTCTTCGATGAAATTTTGATTGCTTATTCTTAGCGAAATAGATTTTTTGCCAGTTGTTTGTAAATAGTTTCTGTCTTAGGTGTTTATAATTTTTGGCGTAATTTTGTTTACCGATATATATATATATATATATGTTGAAATAAGATGATTTCGTTTTACCGTAATGTTATTTTTCATGCACGTTCCATATTTCCGTTTACCTTAGTCATCATTACTTCATTAGTATTTACCTTCTTCGAAATCAACTGGATCGACATTCCGGAAGTAGGACTTTTCTAGGCGATTTTCCCCAGTCACAAAGACGAATGCCGAAATAGCCCCCACCCCCAGTACTGTCTAGGCCCCTTGTTACGTGATCCATAAATCTGTTTTCGATATTACCTTGTAAGCCCCATGAAAGGGAAGAAGAAAGTGTGAAATCATATAAGATGTCGTGCTTGGTTCATGTTGAACAATGTTTGGAAGATAGTCAATGTGACTAATAGCGATGTTAGTAATAATCCCCGATGTATAATTATTAATTTCTGAAGCATTATTGTCTATTGTCTGCATTAGCGTTGAAGTCATACATTCCAGTTCTATATTTTCCTGGACTGCTCATTAGCGTCGATTTGAAGGCAGCTCGTGGAGAAGAACACTAACCTCAGGTATGCCACGAACATAATCATGCAAGGTCACATGAGCCTCTCTTGCAATTGCTTCTTGGAAAACAAAGTATAATGAGTGGTCTGGACCATGATCCACAGAGAACTGCTCAGGGGAATCGTGTTACCACGCTTTGCGAAATTCCAGTTATTTGTCATACTAACTACCATACCTCGAAACTGCATTCAGTATTTTGAAAATTCAAAATTAAGATATAAGAGATGGGGCATAAGTCACGACAGCTTTTTTTTTTTTTTTTTTAATGTGGGATCATTTTGAAATATACAAATGAAAGGCCAGGGTATGGAATGTATGTGTGGTGAAGATTATGGGTTCTAGATGTAGGGTAGGGTAGAGTAGGGAGCAGACACCCATAAACACATGCATACACGACATTATTTCCCAAAGCTTCCATCAGCTCTTTGTGGTATTCTCTGACGTTTCTCTCTCGGACAGTGATTATTTTGACGTAAGAATGCTGTTCACATCTTGTCACATCAAACTGCACGGAGGATGACTCACGATTAAATTACCATCGCCTTCATAGGAATGCTACCTCACAATGCTACGATAGAAGATGCTACACCCTCCGGTGACGTAAAATATATCATGGTACCATCGTCTTTCCCCTCGTATATTGCAAATGTTCTCTTCCGTTATAAAAATTAACTTTTTACTAGTGAAATTTTGTATGCCATTGCTGAATAGTCTAGCGTTTTAACACTGCACTATTATAAACACTAATGGAAGGAGTCGTGTGAAAAGATCAGGTTGGTAGCAGGGCGAATGCCTAATCATAAGTGTTCATAATAGCAGTTTAATTTGTAGAAGTAGGCCTATGCAGTGCAAGTAACACGGAAGTATTCGCTCAACAGCCAATTGGCAGTTTCTCTCAGTTTCTCCGAGAAATATTACATCTATATTTGAAACCAGTATTTTTCCTAGAACACTCCCATTACTTTTTATTTCGTCCTCTGCCCCGACTACAGGTAGGCCTACTATAGGTACCAGAAGTATTGTCTTCGACCCAAAATTCAAAGTTGAGTCTTTAACATAAACACATTTTGAGGTCCCTGAATAAAAAAATAAATAAAAAAAACATAAATAAATAAATAAAAACTATTTTCAGAAACATGTCTAGCCTATGTGTGTTTGCGTGTGCATGTAGCCTATGTGTATGTGTATGTGAACAGCCTAGCTCCAGAATGGAAAATCGTATGAAAACAAAATTTTGTATTTGCGTTTTGTACCTTTTGGGGATGTGACCCGAATATTGGCGACGACTTTCTCTTAATTTTAATGCCACTTTACATTAAGATTTTTTTTTTGCACGGAGAGTGACATTAACTTTTTTGTTTAAATTTCATTTGAAATATTTTTTTCACAAAATTTCTCTAAGTTTCTAGTTGTAAGCCGTCCACTGTTTGTAGAAATTCAGTCTCGCCTGGTCAGTTGAAAAAACTGAATACGTGTTCTTTGCAATACGACCTCTGATTCTAAATCAGAATGTGAAGTGAGAAAGGTGTATTGCTCATGCTTAGGATTCTGAAGTTACATGAGTAGGCTACATTAATCAGATTTATTTTTGTTATGTATCCTTCGGGAATGCGATGAAATGTGGTAACGACATTCTCTACATTTTTATAACCAATTTACATGAAGAGAAAATCATATCATACATAATACATTATACTAAGTGTCAAAACTTTTATTTTGGCAGAGGAAGTTACGTGTTTTTTTTCGTTTTTTTTTTTTTTCGTTTATAGTTTTGCACAGCAGTAGACAGGCATAAGAAAAATGTCACATGTAGGAGATAACAAACATGGTAGACTACAGATGAAGTGCGAGATGAATCCTACTGACAGAAATTGCAGAATTTTGTAAAATACGACCCTCTGGTGACATTATCCACGAAACACGTGTATAGGGTTCAGTGTCACCAACTTGAGCACCAAAAACGATACTTCCACTCAAGAGACATGTAAAAAATCTCTCAAGTGAGCACCAGAATAGATCCACAACGACTACCACATGTTCGACCCGACGGGCGCCAACATCCTTAGCAGAAGAGTGGCCCACGTACGGTTCCGAAAATCAACATGTGATCAACAGTCCGAAATTGTACATTTCCTGAAGAAAATGAAAGAATTCGAAGTGACGCCACGTCTTTGACTAGTAACGACATTATGATTGATATAAATATTGTGCCTACGCTTCATTGTACAATGGGTTTTTAGCGAATCTATTGTGTCCTAATTCCAATCACAAAACCTCGAAGAATTAGTCAATTTATTAGTTATCGGCAACATTATTGTATCTACACACGTTGATATTTTCCGAAGGTTTTAAGTATAGATTCGCGTTCTTTCTGTCGAAAAAACATTAGTTGCTATTAGTTTTTTCCCTCGGCAATGTAAATGCGAAAAAATAACGTAGTGTTGCACCAAGTAATCATGAATAGCCTATACGTCAGAATCACAGTGTCCATATTTTGGAAAGTCAGGGAAAGTACGTGAAAGTCAGGAAAATTGAAATCGGTCAGGGAAAGAGAGGGTATTTTGTAAAATGAAGGAAAAGGCCAGGTTAATTTGTAATAAAAAGGAATAGGGAAAATAATGAGCTTCAGTAAGCGAAATGTGAGAGGCATTTGTTTTGCTCCAGACTGTGTAAGCAATTTTCTTTTCAGTACTTGAGCTAATCACTTCTCATTTTTGTTATGGATGTGGAGGAGGCTGGATTTTTTGTTTTATTTACAAAGAACTTTGGAAAATTGATTCTTGTGGTCAGGGAAATGTAAGTTTCTGGTCATGAAAAGTCAGGGAAATTTATTTCGAAATTTCTGTGGACACCCTGGACTAAATTCAAAGTTTCCAACGGCTTACTTTACATCAATTTGCTTAAACTTAAAGTAATATTTGATTTTCTATGCTGACAAAAACATATTGCAACTGTTGAAACTATAAGTGATTTGAAAGTGCATCAAATTTTAATATAAGCAATTATAACCTTCAGTATTCTGGTGTCTCTTGCATATTACTAGAACAGTCCCCTTTCACCTGATTAAACCGGTTCGATCCCGGCTTTGTCTCGTTTTTCCTAGTTTTCATTTGTCTATAGTTAATTGACCGCAATAAATAAAAATTCAATTCCCTGCGCAGGAGCTCTGTGGCTATCTACTGTTCTACTGGACAAACGAATGAACTGGCAAAGATCTGTATAGGCTATATGACAACTCCGTACAAGAAGTTAATATTTTATTGCCATATTCCCCTGTAAAATCTTGCAGTGATGCATCCAAAATTATAGGTAGTGATTGAAGACTTGAAACAATGTAGGTATATTTCCTTTTTACTTTAGATATATATAGGCCATACTGTATTTAACCACCGCCTTATATTTTTTTAATTCCACTTAATCAGGAACTTAAGTTAACCTAAAATTATAATTTTTCATATAAAGCTGCAGAGTCTCTCATATTTTTATAATTGCTTTTATGCAAATGATTTATTAGAAACGTGAACGAAACTATTATATTACATTTTGACTTTCACTTCTATGACATTTCCCTACTGTGTGTACTGGACAGATTGTAAATTTAACTGAAAGTATTTATATATATATATATATACACACACACACAAATATACATATAAATCGTGCTCATATATCCATGAAAGTGCTTCCTACCAAAAGATCGCGGTGGCTCATAGATCTCTTGAAGTATAAGACTTCCGAATTGTTAGACAATCGGCTGATACTGGCCGCCTTTTCCCCTTGAATTGTTCCTGGCACTAGCTTCTGTTAGAAGATGAGTAGATTCCGGTACCATAGAGCCATCAGCAGAATTAACTAATCGAAAAAATCTTAATAACATCGGTAGTCGAACTTGCGATTTATTGGTTTGTATCTTAGTGGATCACTTCGGCTTACCCTAAACGTACATCTCAATAGTGGATTAGATATACTATAAATAAACTACAGTAGAGTCCCGCTATTCCGAACTAATTGGGACCGATTACTGTTCGGTGTAGCGGGAATTCGGAGTAAGCGGATTTCATTAATAATATCAACATATTGACTAGTTACGGCGTAAATTAAGTGCGGGGAGATCTGCTAGTGTCAAAATACATGTGCTGTAAGTAACCAGCTTTCATTCCAATTTGGTTTCAGGCGTTTTCATCAAACTTAGGCTCTATGTATGTCTCTATTTAACTTCTTGTATAACAATAAATATACGTTTGTTCACGAACGTCTTTTTAATTTCTCCTGTTTTTAAGTTTAAAAAAATCTTTATTTTTTCTGAACTCTGTTCGAAATAGGCGTATTTTGGAATAGCGGGGTTCGGAATAGCGGGACTCTACTGTATTCTGCATAAACATGTGGGTACGTATGTATGTGAGCGAGGGCGTCTATGTCGTGAATATATTATATTATTTTAATTTTATTTAAACGGATATAGGCCTAAAGCAAAGACAAAATTTACGTTTATATGCAGGTAAATAAACAATCATGACGCTTCTACCGTAGAACTGTAGGATGCCATTAATCCTACATCACCCAAGGTAGTCTGCAACTATAAACACCTGCACTCATTACTAGCCTACTTTTCACTTAGCCTATAATGACTATTATTACTGCTAGACAACAATTAAATATACTTAATTCAATGGAACTATAAAATGACACTGACAGGACAGTGCAGCCAACAAGAATAAAAAATTATACCAAAAAAGAAGTACAATGCGAATGAGTCTAATGACCTTACCTTTGGTGTTAGTGCAACAAAATGTGCCTAAAGCATTTTATGTATTAAAATGGAAAATAAAAATGTATTAATAATGTATTTTGTTATGAATCAATCCTAAGCAGGTTGTTAGGTGAATAACAGATGATGAACTCTTAGAGGAAATATAACTGGCAACAAATGGGAGGGGGAAAAAATCATACGCAGTGAGTCCATGATACTCATGTTAGATGTTCCAGTGTTAACTACATGGGAATCTACAATTTATTTGTAACATGACAACTATATTAAGTAGAAAAGAAATATGTAAGAACATTTGTGGAATGCTGTAATATACGGATGTGAACCAACCAGGACGGTAGAAAAAAACACATAAGCAACAAAAATGTGGATGAAATAAAAAAGAAAACTACAAAATGTGGTTTCCCACTTTAATGTCGAATGAGTTTTATTTCGGGCTTCCTTTTGGATGGAGGGGGCTTGCTTGTACTAGGCTCTATCCGAGCTTTCGGTAGCTAGCTCTGCTGCCGTTTGCTACCATCATCCGCCAAAAGAAATTAGATGTTAATAGAAGGAAATGGTAATAATGTAACTCTTTATGCAATAAATGCACGATAAAGTTTAATAAATCCAAGCAGAGTGAAAAAAATCTTAACTCTTTGTGAACTTAGGTGAGATACTCCACTTTTATTTGCAACATCATAATGAAAATCTTTTAAGAGAGAAACGAGAAAGGAAAACCAAAGCTGCCACGTAGTTTCGACTGACCAGTTTTGCTAGTCTTCATGACGTCAAAAATGTTTTCCAATATTTTAAATGCATATAATATTCTTACAAACGGTACGTGCTTTTACTCTTGCTTGATATTTTTTAGAGCTATCTTAAATTAAAGACTAACTGCTGCAAATAATTCAAACTTATTAATTTGGGATGTAGTCTGTCTGTTTTATGTTAAAAAGTTTCCTCTGAAGTTAAAATAAAAATGCACACAATTTTCATCATTTCATCCATAATATGCATTGAAACTAATTTAATACGAACCAGTCTAAAAAAGAATCGCACCAAAGTTTCCACAATAAGAAAAAAAGTGTATATAACTGATCTACAAGAGTTTTATGATAAAGGTTACCATGTATCTGGCAGATTGCATACTTATCCAGAATTTAGATTAGAAACATGATATGACTTCTCTTTAAGACTAAATCTACAGAATTTTCTCCAATTGACCATCTGATGGATACAAAAGGAGATAAAAATATATAGGCCTATGTGTATGTTGTATTTATACTAGTCTATTGTTCACAAAAATCTGAGAATTTACGTATAAAGAACATGAAATACTATATTTTCTCTGCTTCTTGATTTCTCTTAAGCAATATGACTTGCCAGACTCTAAAAATATAATTTACTATTTCTACAAGATGTCGACGGCTTGGAAAGTAGATATGCTTACACTAAATGTCACATAAATCGTAGATATTTCCGTTGAAAACTTGTTAAGACGGATGACTTGAGCTCCTTTTCCGCGACTCGTTTGTTTTGGCGGGCGGCCGAGCAGGTAATGAGTGACGCAATCCAGCTGTCCTGATGACGGTGCCAAGCCCGCTATGCGTGTGCGCATGGGCGTAATTACACGGAATGTATTTCCTGATTGTCAAGCCCTTTGTGGCTCTTCCAGTTCATCAGGTGCGCTCATATGTCACTTTCTCTTCTAATAACGCGAAGTGTGTTTGCATTTCTTTGCTGCCACGTCATGTAGTAGTTCCCAGAAAAAATAACAAAATCTGTTGAAACTGTCATTGAAAAGGAAGTTAACTTCAGCCTCTGCAAGCTGCGAATGTAGAAAATTAATGTGCTCTAGAATTTAGAAGTATGTATACTCTAAATCTGAAGCTTAACCATGATTAAGGCTCCGTGTTGATGAATTACTAAATAGTAACATATTAAAGAAGTCCAGTTTTGGGCTAAGCTATAACGAGTTTTTACATAAAATTTATTAGGTATCCAGTATTCATGAGCGAATGCTTTGCATAAATGATACCGGTACAATAAATGCACGTTTTACCAGCAAAAACTTGACTACCGGTACTATAGTCTACATTTTTTAAATACCCGAAGGCTACAAAAGCACATAGGCCTAGACTGCATCGAAACGAACAATTAACTACTTCTTTTGGATGGAGTATGCACAAATAAACACACAGAATTTAATTATTGTACGTCAAGAAAATCCACTCATTGTCATAAACATTTTAAATCGAAGATTTTGGCTAGTTATTCTATATTATTCTTGTATCCCAAGTTTGAACAATTGGGAGGATTATATTATAATTTTACCTGTACCATTATTTATATGAATTTTTCACTTTGTGGGAATTCATTTATCGAAATTTTGACAAACGAAACTTTGTATGAATTCGCATTCACCTAAGAGGCCTCTTGGTCTTTCTGTGGGCTGGTTGTTCATAGTTCAATCGTGATAATCTAATAATCATTACTTTTTTTCATATTATACAACTTCGATACTTCCTTCTGAGTTCTGAATGAGGTAATGTGTCGTAAAATTTCCATCCAATTAACTTTTCCGGTATACCTGACATTTCCATGCATTATGTTCAAGCAAGTTATTTATTTTTAATTACCCTATAATATACATATTTTGAACAAGTTAATATTTTAATACTATTTCAAAACGTTTCGTCTTTCTTCATAGGATCTAATCCTTCAAGAAACTTCTCGATAACTTCTGCTTGGCGGGGATTGATAATAACTTAAACTGAAAGAAACATAACTTAATTGAAAATTAGAATTTAGCATGTTTTCTGATGATGCACAACCTATAAATTAATTGACTTTCTTTAAAAAATTAAGTATCAGCTGAAAGAAAATTAAATCCAAGCTGCATATGCAGGTACAGTCACTGCCTGTAATGAATTTTTCATCTAAACTCATCCTACATCTCTTGGTTTAAAACCAGTGCTGCTTAGAAAAGACAGAGGCTAGGAAAAATATGTAGGCTAATCCCAAGATGACTGCTTATTTTCGAGAAACCCATTTGACTTCGAAGTAGTCCAATATTGTTAAAAGCTCCATATCATACCCTATTCTTTGCATTAGCGATATTGGCTGCTAATATCAAAAGGGACGGAGCTGGAGGTACCTGAACATATTAATACACCTAACGGTCCTGTTCACATTTAGTATTAATTCCACTATACTACAAAAGTAGTTTAATTAAACAGGTGCACTAATAGAACAAACATGATTTGTTCAGGAAAAGTTTCACCCACTCATATTATGGACCGAGCAGTAGAAAGGCGGTACAAAGGCTACCCACAATACGTTCATGTCAGAGAAATTGCAGATTCCATTTTGTGAAATAAAGATAACGCTTCTTTCTGCGCCCTCAACGAAGGGCGGGTCAATATAATTGTGCATAATATATTAGACTATAATATTAAACTGCTATAAACGTTCAGTATTGAAGCTTTCTCGCGGTAATAAGTAAATATTGCACTCGCGTAATTGATATGAAGTAGGTTTTCCTCATTAGTTTCCGACACTTGTCATTTTACCAGCAGACATCTTAAAAGCACAGTAACATTTTTTACTTGGAGGTATGTGTAGACATACAGACGGTGCTGCTAAATACATATAAACTGATTTCCTTTTCTACAAAAAGAGAAAGAGAAAAAACACTAGAAATAAGAGAAACAAAAACAAAAAAGAAAATTTTCTAACAGACTCATCAAAATACGTTTCTTCTCTGCTGTCCCTTTAGTCTCTGTTCATAAGTCTCTTAAAAGTTCGCATCGTACCACCATTAGGCCACTATTCTAATGATATTGCTGTTATCTTCAAAACGGAACACTAATTAATGATTACTCATTAATCATTATTTAGAAATACAAAACAGGACATGAAGATACCGTAAAGTAAGGTTGATAAATATCAGAGATCTGAAAATGAATTAGGAGAATGGGATTGTTTGTTTCTTTAGAATGTATGTAAGTTATAATAACGTGGCGTTGTACAGTAGGTGTACTTGAAATGTTCTGATACAGTAGTCTGACTCTCACATGCTGTTCTGTTGGCCGCCGGTCGTGCAGCGGTTCGAGTGGTCCATGGATCATTTGTCAAGGATCCTCAGACATCATAATTCCATTTAGAAGGCTATGTATGCATCTGGTTTTCCCCTCAGCTGGCCAGAGCAGATAGCTTTACAAGCTGCCTCAGAAATAACACGCGTGTTGTTTCAAGCAGAAATAGAGCACGACTTAAGCAATGCAAAACGAGAAGTGTGGGTACAGTTCGATACTCATCACTTCAGTTTCTATTTCACATTCACCGCTAGAATACATTGATGGTGGTGGTGGTCCTACCGGGTCGCAAACGACCCCTGGAGATCCCTTAAGGAGCTATAATTAAAGGCTTTGTTATTAATAACATTATGCTCATGTTCTGTAGTAAACATGTGATTTTCTGTATAAAGTAACAATACTATTCGGTACGCATCATATAATATACATGTTGGAAGTAAAATACAGTACTTGCATATTTTTAAAACATTTGGCTAGATTATATCAGTTCCTTAAGGGATGGTAGAACTGTAGAAATGTTGTGTCAATCAAGTGTACCCTGAAGTATGCATGTGCAAAATTCCATGCCGTTTGGAAGCATGGAACAGGTGCTGCTGATACCATTTTGAAACCTCAGTGCGCTTTCAATTGCTAGTGCTTGCAAACTTTAATAGCCGTTTTCACCGCTTCAATCTGCATGTTATTTTGTCACATTCAGATATTGTTTAATCAAAAGTATAAACAATATAAAGAATCCAGCAGTAAATTTGTAAAGCAAACATCATAGAATCCCACATAAAAGAAATCAGGTTCATAAGTTAATAGAGTCAGAGAACATTTTTTGCTCAATTTTGATTTTAAAAATTAATTAAACTAATTAATACCTCAGAAACAAATTGAGATATTGGAATGAAATACTTTAAGTTTGCGTTTATATTTTAATTAAGTGTGCAAATTTCAAGTTTCTGGGCAAGCAGTATAGAAATTCAGTCTCAACTTTTCGGTCATCCTTACGATTCCCAACTTTCCTTGAATAGTAAGCAAGACACTCGTATGAAAATTATGAACTCATTCGCTCATACTTCAACATACTCGTACTTTAAATGCCTTTTTAGGCTCCTTGCATAATGTACTATTTTGAAACAGGTAGGCTATTTTATAATTATTTAAAATAAATAGTTGAATTAAAATAAAAATATTCATGTAGGCCTACAAAGATAGCTTATTGCAAATTTCTCAAAATAATAAATAAATAAATTATTTTAAAACTTGACGTAGGATAGGCCTATTTAGGACAAATGATTATTTTAATTTCTGAACGCAATATTATAACAAATAAAAATAAGTCCATAAAAGTAAAAATTAAATTTCATTAAGTTTTAAAGAATATGCATTTCAGTCGTTAGTGCATTTTATTCATGATTTCGAGCTTAAAATCCATAATTTGATATTTGTACCGGCCACTGGCAATATTTTCTTATATTAGGCATATGAATGATTTTGATCATCATAAGAACCTGTTTTTAACGCTTGGATTACATAACTTAATCCTAAGATATTTCAAATCCACAATCCTAAGATATTTCAAATCCACAATCCTAAGATATTTCTAATCCAATAACATTTTAAGAAAATCTATGGTCCATTAGATCGCAACATCCTGATAACGAATAAATCTAAGGGTGGCGTGCACCATCCAGGAGTAAATCTTACTAAAGTAGTAAATTTAAGACGGAGACCTGGAGTATACAAGAACCAGTACATCTGTCTCACTCTTAAGTCATACTAATGTATGTGCTAGAGTGAGACAGACAAACCGGTTTTTGTTACGTAAGGTTCCCTTCCTAAATTTACTACTTTAGTGCTACTCTTTTAGTAACTTACTCTTTTAGTTGGTGTTGGAGAGCTCAATTGATAGTTACTTCTTTAGTTGTTACTAAAGTAGTAAGCTATTTTTACTAAAGAAGTAGTCGAATTCTGCGCAGAACAGAGCAGAAACGTTAGTGCAGCACAGCAGAACACGTGCATTTCAATTGCCAGTATTATTCAAGTGCCAGATAATGAAAAGGAAAGGTTCGCTGAAACAATGAATATGAATTTGGGTTGTTCCAAATATTACTAATGACAATCTTCATGTTTTAAAATAGGTCTAATAGTAATGTTTTATTCATTACTAATTTTAATTCTTTCAATTGAGTATTTTCAGTTTAGTAGCCTACGTATGGGTACTGTGATTACAATGATTGTGCAAACTATTTCTGTATTATAATGCAAACAATTGGAATTTCCAGTTGATTTTCATAATTGATTCACTGTCAATATTATAATTATTTCTCTCATAATAATAATAAAGTTCTAAAATATATTAAAATATTTATACTTCCTAAAGTTACATATTCTTCCCCAAAAACGATAAATCAATTATTCTATAGTTGTTTATCATAAATCTCACTATAATGAATTATTAATACTTATTGACTGTTTAACAATATTAATAAGAAGTATTACACAAAATCATGAAAAAGGGGGGGGGATAAAAAGGATAACAAAACTAATAAGGGGCATTATGTTTCTGTCCTTTTTCAAATGCACAGAACATTTACTTAAAAAATATTACCTTATAAAAATAATAATATTACAACTGAGAAATGTAATATTTAAACAAAAAATGGCGGTACAATATTTCGGAAGCTATGAACTCCAATAATAATTATGTAGATGGTTGTGTGTTTAAAAATAATTTCAGTGACTACTTCTCTAGATCCTGTGCAGCTTCAACCTCCGGGCCCCTCCTTAAAATTTTCTTTCGGCACTCATGTTGGCATTTTGTTTCTATATAGTTTATAATGCTTCTCACTTTCCTGTCCACAGGGTTAATTAAATAGTTAGCAGCATACTATAGACCTGCAGCATCTGTTATAGTTTATTCCCAAACATGAAAGTCTCGTCTCACTCCACCATTCGAGACTTGGGGAGTCTTTAAGGAATGGTTTTACAATGTGTCCCCTTCTCAATGTACGCTAATCCCAGAGTCAGTCAAATTTTCTTCCGATGTGGCTTGTTTGGACATTTTTACACCTGGGTTAGAAAAAAGGACATATTATTCATTAACACTGCGGGTGCAACTATTGAACTTTTAGCTCTTATAATTATTATTATAATCTGGCATTCGCAATGTTGTGCTTTAAGTTAAGCTATAGAAATGTAATGTAATAAAATTAATTTACAATAATTACATTAAATCGTTTAACAATGAGAATCACCTATTGTTCAGTAATTCTATGGTTAAGTAGCAGGGGAAGTGTTTTCTGGGTAGCTCCAAGAACGGAGGCTTTCATTCATTGGAATGTACTATACCTCGCCGATATCTGTATCCATATGATTAGCTTGAAATACATAGTCGTTTTCTGACCCAAAGTTAGGGAGAACTGCAACATCTAAAGGCCGATCCAGCTAGGAAGATATTTAAGAGCACATGAGCTCCTTGTACTGTGCAATGCAAACGTCCCTTCCACTCACTCTTCCCCTCACCTTTGGTGGACGTCTTCCTAGTTGGATCGCTCTCCGCAATGATATTTCCACATTTGACTGGCTGAAATCACATGGATGTAGTGAGAATCTGACATCGTTTCTTCCAAACGCCAAAATTTCATGTAAGGATTTATGAGCTTAATTATTTACGTTATTAAATGCCCTACTAGGTATGGTTCGCTTAATATTTATTAAATCACCTGCCACAACTCTCATTTTTGGTATACAACCTTCTTCATCTCAATAACTTATCCTCAGTTTTGAACTATGTAATCCATTTAATGTGATATGTAACTCATAACTCACGCAAATGCCACATAACACACTTACTCCACAACTTTACTCCACCCCTTGAGTAGGAGTAAATATTGGCCTTATTTACTCCACAACTTACTACGTTAGTAACGTACTCCGTGTTGGTGCTCTCCACCACTTGTGGAGTAAGTTCATTTACTCTGGGAGTAAATAAAATTTTTACTTCTTTAGTACATTCCTCTATGTTGAAAGCCGCCGAGTTTAGTTTACTCCTGGTTGGTGCACGCCGTCCTTACTAAAAGAGTACGGTTACTAAAAGAGTAGCTTACTAAAGTAGTTAGAACTAAAGAAGTAAGGCTTACTAAGAGAGTAAATGGCATGAGTTTGGTGCACGCCACCCTAAGTGCACTGCCTGTAGAGTTGATGACGAAGAGAAATGTAGCCACATTACTCCATAGTCTACATATTTTCAGCACCCCTGTTCTTCAGCACACGTAAACTCAGCCGAGCATAATGAGTCTCTTAACAGCTTATAAACAGATTGTCACAGAGTTACACTAGATGTATAAACTCTAAGTTCCGAGTTTACAGTCAAAATAAACCAGATGAAATACGTCTTTCTATACAACTAGTGAATCTGTCAGTATAATGAACTCTTTAACTTAACTATCTTCAGACCTAACAACCTGCATAAAACAGGTGAGAGCTATTCCAGATTTAAGTTTAAAAATGGAATTTATTTGCTAGAACAGACCAGTGGTGGCCGTAAGGCCCTCGCAGACCAAGCTTAAAGGGGATGGTACGAACCTTCATGTCGAAACCCACCCTCAAATTTTGTACACATGTAGGTCATCCTAAAATGGAACCGTACACAAAAAATTAGCTGCCAGTTCGAACTGCAAGTCTATGAAAATCACGTCACAATATCGCGAAAAAAGCATTGTCAGAGCGCCTCATCCCGTCTAGTAGGGATGCGGTCTGTGGCTGAGGTACAAGGTCTTGAACTAGGCATGCGGGCAGTCGGCGCAACACAACACTGTAGTGACAGTATACAGTTTCATGATCACTTCCCCGTGAACAGAACAGCTTGTTTTAAACTTTACTATTCAATAAATGTGAAACAGAAGTGCCTAGTGTCGATAGAATGGGAAATGCACAAATTTTCTTTGCACCATGCACATCGAAACAAGTGCTCCCATATCACATTCTGCTTCTTCACACTTGTGTTGGTTCCATAGTTTATAGCAACTGAAAGCACATTAATAGGATTCAACACGTCTGTAGAGACACTCATGGCGACTTCCTTCTATTAACTGACAGACACACAGATCGCAATTCATCACTAGGTCGTTGTTTATACTGCTGTTGAGCCCTGGTATATACCTGAGTATACCTTCGTATACCACGGTTATACCGGAAATCATTGTCATTGTTTCTCCCGGATTATAATAGCAATGTTATAATTTAGGATACGACAATGCATGGGTCAAAGAGATTAACATTTTATTGTTGAAATATAAAGTTAAGACAATTACATACTTTTATGGATATTGCTTTAGAAGTCACATGAATAAAGCAAAGATTGCAGTTTGTAAAAGGAAAGAAGTATTATATTACGTTCATTGTCAGAACATGAAGTATAGCACATTTGCGTAAACATTATTCACAGAATACTGAGTAAGGATAAAATAGACTAGTTTCTATTGGTTGTTGATGAGGTCATAATTATGTCATTATTTTCCGTTGCTTAACGCAAGATTTAAGCTTTTATTGAATTAAGTCAATTCAGTAATATTCATATTGTGTTCATGCAAATAATAGGAGATTTGCATACAAGAAAGGCATATAGTACTTTCTTATGTTATTTTGTTTGATCACGACTCTTGACCGAGGTTTGGGTGTGGCAAGGATGGTTATATAAACCTGGCCGAAATAGGCCTCACTCTCAGACTCAGACTTTTACTCTACATGAAGTTGATAAGTGCATCGACGTCGCTAGACGACGGAAGCCATGAAGTTGAGGATGGTTGTGAAGAACTCCGTAAAATGTAAGTTCAAGGAAACATATTCACTTATTGATTTTTAGAATAAATATGTAAATTAATTTCGAGTGTTTTCTTACGAGAGTATAAGATCCTGATCCATCCGAATTAATAGTTTTATTTAAGTTAAATAATTAAAAGAGTAAAATTATAATTGTTGGTGTTAGAAATAATATTTATTTCAGAAACGAATGAAAGGTAATTAAAGAAGAAGATAACGAACGTAGAGCCGATCGTTCGAATATTCCTGACATGTGCCACCTCCTGGGCGAGGGCACAACAATGGTGTCAGAAGTGGGATGTTTACCGCGAATAAAATTAATGTTTTAAGATGGAAAAATGGGTTCACGATCTCATGCTCTCGGAAAATGTTAGGGTGTGTGTAGGTGTTAGTAATAAGTTGTTGTTATAAATTGTTTAGAAAATGTGGGCATTATAAGTTAGTGGCAAATTAAGCTTTTTGGGAAATTTTTTACAAATGGTTGGTGCATTGTAAGTCAAGGGTTGATTAACATTACTTGGTTAACGATTAATTGATTGCTGATAGTGTACAATTCACATAGGTCAGAATGTTGCTTGACGAAGGTATTAGACGAGCTTTGTAAAGCTTAACACTAGGGTAACAGAATTAAAGTTTAAAACTAGGGTAACAGAATTAACGGCAGCAAAGCAAATCTTGTAGCAAGATAAATAGTTCAGGTAACTCGACGAAAGATTTTACGGAAAATAGTGCGATAAATGAGTGGAGTGGCTCAGCAGATAGCTTACCAGTGAAGGAATGGTAAAGGAATTTTTAATTTTTTTAAAAATTATAATGGGAGTTTCGAGATTCAAATAGAGAATTCAGAAAGTGAATTCAGACAGTAGATTCAGACAGCGAATTCAGACAGAGATTGCAGACAAAAAGCAGATTGTCAAGTTTAAAGTTGTAGGTCCCGCAACAGAATTTTTCATTGTCAGGGAGACATTGATTTAGTTAGTGACGAAACTACGTATGATTAGTTGAGGTCCGCTTTCGAGAATAGGGTTAACAAACAAAAAAATTACCCGATGATCATTATTATATTTAGTTTTAAAATAGCAACGCAAAAGGTTTAATCATGTCCAAGATTTATCATTATAATACTAAAGCCAACTAATAACTCACACGAGAAGCATATTCGTGCTGAGAAGGCAGATGCAGACTTTAGCAGCTGATGTAACAGAATGAGAAGTCGGGAACAGATTCAACTCAGGTTACCATGTTACATGCAAGTAGTACAATTAGCAGTCACAACAGAATTCAGAACAAGAGATTCAGTTTATATTTTTTTTAAGTGCGAAGTGCACAAGACAGAAATGTAATTTTTTTATTTACGTTACATGTTATGCTTGCGGTAAGAAATTTTACAATTAATGCACGACAGCAGGATTAGATAAACGACAGTCGGATCAGATAAATGTAAGCAACTTTAATCAGCAGAAAATAAATAATCAGTTTAAAAGGATGGGCTAACATACAGACTGTTTATTGTAAGAAAAAGGGACATAATTAGGGATTGCAAAGAGATATACGAGAGTTTGAGGGAGTAGAACTTCTCGTAGGATTTTTAGAACACCTCGCGCAAAGAGATCATTATTAAGATAGACGTAATTGGAAAAAAAAATAAGGAACTCATGGTCATAAGCACTGATCGATTGAAAAACTCTTTAGTTTTAGTTTTAGAGGATACAGATGCGGCTGTATCAATCCAGGTGTTTCACAGGTTATTTCTTAAAGAGTGACGTCACAAGCTAAAGGTATTACCTATTTGATGGATTTCAAGTAGATGGATTTCGCGAATGAAGGGAAATATTCGCATGAGTTTATAGAGTGTCCAAATTGAAATAGAACGAGACGGAATAGGTCTTGATTGTATGAATCAAAACATGGAAACATTGATGTTTTGAACCGCGCACTAGTCATATGAGAAGAGATCATAAATCTGTTGTAGTAACCCCCGTGTATTGACGCTAGGAGAGATGGATTCGGACTGTACACCCGAAATAATCCACTTACTTACCATACGAATGGGAATAGAAGTAACTCCTGCGATATCTTGCATGGTTAGGTGGAAGCATCAGAGAAGAGTTCTAGAAACAATCTCATATCTCAGTATGATAGTCGTGATGTTTGTCTAGTTTATGCTGCACGTAAACAGACGATACCATGAAGGTATGAAGCTATAGCGCATAGGAAGTGCACAACTATGTTTAGCTTGTCCCGAGAATAAGATAAAGTGTTTTAGACCTGAAGAGCAAGGTATTATGGGATTTACCTAGCTAGATCGCTTAGCGATAGGGAGATAAGCGATGGGAAACAGAGATGTAGAACAAAATTCCTGTGAAAATAATTAAACAATTAATTATTAATAGAGTTACCGAGTATGCATCTCAAAAACCACGTAAGTGCAGGCGTGATGAGTACTTTTGTTGCTGTGGGTACGATACGAGATAGTGACGTCAAATTACTAAAAAAATGCAACAGCACGAACAACACATTCAGATTCACATCTGGGAAGAAAAAAAAAAAAAATCAGGTAAATGTGTTGGCTCCGAATGAAGTCGGAATGCGACATTATAGGCTTACTTGAGTCAGAGAACTTAAATCACTTACCTTAAGTGACAGGCAAAATAAAATGTGGAGTGTTAGAAAAGTTTATAGATGTATTTCATGACCCAAGAGATAGAAAAAAAAAAAAAAGGCTGCACCAACAAAGTAAAACATGGAATTAATAACTGGGATGTGCCCCAAGTTAAGAAAATACCCCTACTACGTAAATATAATGAGAAGGTATAGAAATGATAGATGATGTTGGATAAGAACATTATCAGGCCTTCTGCGAGCGTTTGGTTAGCTCCGATAAAGTTTTGTTCCGGAAAGAGTTCCGATGAAGAGGATCGAATTAGGTTCTGAACAGATTTTTCAGAAGATAACGCATAGAGATGTTAATTATTATATATAAATGAAATTTTAATGAATTTGGTTTATTTAAAATATTTAGTGAGTTTAAGCTACATTGAGTTTTAGTAAGTGGAAATAGAAGGAAAAGAAAGAAAGAAAAGTTCAGGTTATAGTGAATTATTTTATTGTACGTGTACAATTAAAGAAGTTAGATAATTTTTAGGTTTTGTAGATTATCGCAGATACAAAACGAATTTGCTTATGTAGCGAAGTTTATGATAGATTTTAATTAAAGGAAATACAGAATGCGTACGAGAAGAATTTAATAAATTATATTTGAAACATTAAGAGAGATGTTATGTCGTCAGTCAGTATTAAAATACCAGACTGCAAGAAGTTGGTTATCTGGAGATGGAATGCAGAAAACTCCTTCGCTTGCATTCGATGGTATCAAAGAGCGTGCGTGATCATTCAACGCGAGCTGTTACAGATGTTTAGCCAACTACATTATTTTAATAAACTATATGAATGAAAATGTAATGAGTTTACCGCGATAATAGATTAAAATAATAATAATAATAATAATAATAATAATAATAATAATAATAATAATGGTAATTTAGTTTAAAAGAATTGAGTTCGAAATTTTTGCGTTAGATATAAGATTTTTTCGAATTTCATTTTACAGTCCAATACAAATACATCGATTTGTCACAGACGTATGCAAAATTTTTACATTGATAATGATGTAAAGGTATTTACGGGTAATCAGATTACCAAGTTGTAATATTTTAAATGGTTAGAAAATTTTGAAAAGAATTTCAGTTTGATGATAACAAAAGTTATGTTAATAAAGAATGATAAGGAATTCAGGCTAGTTGTTCCGAACATTTCAGAATATTGCAGAATAATACAGAATTTGTACGAATTGTCAATTAGTGTTTATCGGAAGACAAAAGAAAGACGTTAGAATGTTGAAACGTAGAATTTTTATTGTCCAAATATGGTATTATAGTTGAAATAGAGGAAATATTGCCAATGTTTATTATATAACAGTCGTAAGACAAGGAAAACCCCGTCGTTCCATTGTATAATTTTAATCCAGTTTTACAGCTCTTCGAGCAAAGCGTGGATGAAGTCAGTAATTACTATTGTTAAAATTTTTGCAGGTAAAATATAAAATTATTGACGAGTATGGATGCATTCAGGAAATATACTGAAGCAAATTTTATTTTTTATAAAAACACAGAAATAATAGAATAAGAGTTTGTATTTAATATTAAATTTTTCAACCATGGAAATTTTATAAGCTTATTTTAAAAGCAAAGATAAGGACGGAATATTAAATCAAGTTATTGAAAGAAGTAGTACACAGTTGCAAATTAAGAAACACAAACATTACGATTAATGGCACGATTGACAGAAGCCATTATACTTGCAGATATGTTATCACATGCATATGATTTATAAGAGCATACTTTAAACGATAACAGGATAATTATTAATTATTGTTGCATGGGAAGAAATGAAATTACCATTTCTTTATAAAATATTTTTTAGATTTTCAAGGAATGAGACAGTAAATAATACGGTTGATACTGTAGCAGATAAAATTAGAATACACGTATGAATTGTTCGAAGCCGTATTCGGAAAAGCAAGTAGTGCATGCAAAGCAGTATAACGATAAGATAAATTTTCGTTATGGATTATTTAAAATAGGGAATAAGGTACTATTATATTTTACGGCCACAGTGAAAGGCGTAATGATAAAAAAATTTATCCAAAATTTTGGATAGGCCCTATTGACCATTGAGGGGAACATAAATGAGGTTTACTATCGTATTATGTTTAAAATGGAAAAACATTGGTAGTTCATATTAGTAGGATAAAGTTACGTCCTAATGGGGGAGGACATTGTTTCTGGAAAGGAAACCAGACGACATGAAATGGTGCCAGCAATACACCCACAATAGAAAGATAGAAAAATAGTAAGCGAAGCCTAATGTCATGAAAAGATGCCATGAAGAAAAAAAAAATGTCATGAAAAGGGGTCATGAAAGCAAGCCTACCGATTAGCTAGGACACAGTAACCGGTGGATGAATATTGGTCGTCAGAGGACGGAAAGCCTTTAGCCAGTTAGTATACCGTCACATGGATGACGATGGGAAAAATGACGACAGAAGTCATTTCAGTAAGGTGAATGAGAGTCCGTTGAAGAAGACTAAGGGACAGGTTGCAACGGGAGCGCGCACAAGTAGTCATCTCTTTCACTATTAAGAATTATGATCAGTTAGCGAGTGCACATTGATAACTAGATTTTCAATATTTGACCAAGAGACTTTTACATTTAAGAGATTTTCACGTTTGATGAGATTTTAATATTTACGAGGCACACGTAAATAAAAGGACTCCAACAGTTAATGAAGCTACCAAAGTTTAATGAAGCTTTCGAAAATGAATGAAAGTCCCGAAGATTATCGAGCAACGCGTGATTAATAAAACTCCCAGGAATTAAAGAGAACCGCAAATGAAGAAACTACCAAAGTTATCAATAATGATAGTTCTGCAAATAATGAAACTTTCAAAAGTAGGAGAACTTTTGAGAATGAATATAACTTGGTGTGTGTAAACCCCATGTGAGGTTTATGTTCAAAAACGGTGTGTACCGGAGTAGTGAGGACAAAACTCACGGGAAGGAACTCCGAAGGAATAGTGGAACCCGCAATAGAAATAAATCCCATGAAGTTAGGTACAAAGAAGTCATATATATAATTTAGAACCACTCGAGCAGGGTCACGAATGAAAAGTGAACGCGCAGAATAAATAAGTTTGCACCATAGAATTTCAAAGGAACGTAAAGAATATTAAAAATACTAAAACCCCTAGGAACGTAAAGAATATTAAGAATATAAGAAATCCCAAGAAAGCACAGAAAATGAAATTAGTAGTAACAGTAATCCAAGCAACACAAGAAAGTCATTATAGAATTTAATACAAATAAAATACTTTGTTACAGAGTATAGATATAACAATTAAATGGAAATTAGGATTTAGTAATGCAGCAGAATGAAAGACGACGAAATCTAGTAAAGGATACAGTAAAGAAAATTATTTTTTTTAGGTGTTAAATAGATTATTGTAATGAAATTTAGTTTTATTATGATATTTTAGGCAACGTACGAAAGATGTCAACAATTAAGAGAAATTATATTGTAAATTGATTTTATGAAAGCAGTGTGTAAATAACAGTTTTATTTAATATATGAAATTTTAAATTACGAAATACTATACGATGTATAGAATGAGAAAATTTATTGGTAATACTAGAACCAATTAACCATAATAGTGGAAGAAGAGATTTTATATAAATAAAATAAGCGCAAATGTAGGAATTTATTAAGTATATTAATAAAACATGATACATTTTAAATTAATTAATTGACGATGTTTTGTTTGAATTGAATGTAGTTACGAAAGCATTAACATAATTGCTAAAACTACAAATTTTCGTTGACACATTAAAAGAATTAAAGCAACATTTGATACAGTTGGAAAAGATGTAAATTTCACAGCTATTGGAAAGCTCAGCTTAATTCATTTTAAGTTTTGCCATTTATGCAATTTTAAATGTTTTGAAAATTTCCTGAAGGAATTTTCTTACTGTCAGTTGTCGAAATTAGTAAAATAATTTTTTATGGATTTATATATTTTTGAAGTCATTGGACAAGTATTTTGAATTATATAGAGTACGGACATTACCGTAACGAGTTACAACAAACTATGATAGCGCATTAAGTTTTTATTTTATCCAGTTTGATTTCCAATGTTTAATTATGACAATTAATACAATATATTGTGTTTGCTTGATGATAGAAATAATTGCAGATGTAAGGCGATTTATGTACCATAGTCCAGACGACTAGTAACATTTTAGCCAACCAGCTAAACTGTGAACCTGCCGATTCACAGGACAGCCAAAGAAGCCATTGAGACTTGTGACAGGAAGATCGGAGGAGATCAACAATCACCTGTGTGGTATCGCCTACTTTAATTTATATGTATTATTATGAGGGTATAGCCTTCCACTGGAAGTGCGTAAGTTACTTTAAAAATGAATTACTAGTAGATTCATCATTTTGTTTGAATACCAAGCATACTTGAAGACATTATTAATTGTAATATTATTTAATTAATTTTGAGTTTTGCCCCATATTACTGAAGATAATTACATAAATTATGTGATAATAAAATGTTGTTGCCAGAAGTAAATAAAGATATATTCAGCATAGACTTGAAGTTTTGCGAAGTGAAGTAAGTCATTAATGAAAGAATAGTCAGAAAATTAAAGATATTGATGAAAGATATTGATGACGTTAAAGTTTAAATAAAAATGTTAAAGAATAACAAATTAAGTTATGGTGTCAGAAAAAAAAGCAAATATTACGATGTAATAATTATTATTGTGGTCTGTGTTTAATACAGATACGAGCCAAGCTGATGAAGAGAAGAGTTAAGGAACCTGATCTTAACCAAACAAGACGTCATGGTCCAAGAGTCCAGAAGAAGCAATAACCTTCCGACCATATGATGTGCAGAGATGAGAAGAACGACGTCACCGTTCATTGAAGAGTTATTTAATTAGTCCGACAATTTCACTGGCACAGATTTTCAGTTTGTTTAGTAAAAGACATCAAATCAATTGAATGTAATAATTTTATTCAAGATGAAAAGAAAATATTATGTAATAATGAAAGAATGTAAACAAACACAACACACACACTCACTCTAAATAACTAAATGTTAAATGAGTATATACATATCAGTATATATAGGAGGATTCACAACTATCACAACTATAAAATGATTTTAAAGTAAAATTAAATTTTTGTAGTTAAAAACCAAACAGGATCAAACAGTCGTGTTAATAGATTAAAGTAAAATTAATGATTATGTAATAAGAGGAAAATTATGGACATCAAAGCCAATAAGAAAGAAATGAATAATGAATTTAAAGATTAAATAAATTTGAGCTGTATTTAAATTAAAGTGACCAAAAGAGGAGGCATACATAACCCCTATCAGTTTGTCGACTTGTTAAGACTGTAAGTAAATAATTGAAGGCCGCTGGAACGGAATAACATTCTTGTAAGCCTGATTGATGAATGATTGAAGCCACTGTGGAATTAAAACTCTACAAGCGATAACTGTTGAATGAATGAATCTTGCAGCTCTCAACAAGATCGAGAATTTTGGAATTTTCTTGAAAATCGAGTGTTCCAAACGGAACAGCTCGTTTTAAAAAAAGAAGGGGGTGATGTTGAGCCCTGGTATATACCTGAGTATACCTTCGTATACCACGGTTATACCGGAAATCATTGTCATTGTTTCTCCCGGATTATAATAGCAATGTTATAATTTAGGATACGACAATGCATGGGTCAAAGAGATTAACATTTTATTGTTGAAATATAAAGTTAAGACAATTACATACTTTTATGGATATTGCTTTAGAAGTCACATGAATAAAGCAAAGATTGCAGTTTGTAAAAGGAAAGAAGTATTATATTACGTTCATTGTCAGAACATGAAGTATAGCACATTTGCGTAAACATTATTCACAGAATACTGAGTAAGGATAAAATAGACTAGTTTCTATTGGTTGTTGATGAGGTCATAATTATGTCATTATTTTCCGTTGCTTAACGCAAGATTTAAGCTTTTATTGAATTAAGTCAATTCAGTAATATTCATATTGTGTTCATGCAAATAATAGGAGATTTGCATACAAGAAAGGCATATAGTACTTTCTTATGTTATTTTGTTTGATCACGACTCTTGACCGAGGTTTGGGTGTGGCAAGGATGGTTATATAAACCTGGCCGAAATAGGCCTCACTCTCAGACTCAGACTTTTACTCTACATGAAGTTGATAAGTGCATCGACGTCGCTAGACGACGGAAGCCATGAAGTTGAGGATGGTTGTGAAGAACTCCGTAAAATGTAAGTTCAAGGAAACATATTCACTTATTGATTTTTAGAATAAATATGTAAATTAATTTCGAGTGTTTTCTTACGAGAGTATAAGATCCTGATCCATCCGAATTAATAGTTTTATTTAAGTTAAATAATTAAAAGAGTAAAATTATAATTGTTGGTGTTAGAAATAATATTTATTTCAGAAACGAATGAAAGGTAATTAAAGAAGAAGATAACGAACGTAGAGCCGATCGTTCGAATATTCCTGACATGTGCCACCTCCTGGGCGAGGGCACAACACTGCGATAACAAGAAGAAGGAAGCCCGTGCTTGGATAAGCTGGTGAATGAGTCACGTAAGTTGCAGTAGTCGCTACAAAGATCCAGGAAAACCAACTAGGTCGCTTCCAAATTTCAAGCTTCAATTTAGTGGTCTCACAGTTCAAACTGGCAGCTAATTTTTTGTGTACGGTTCCATTTTAGGATGACCTACATGTGTACAAAATTTGAGGGTGGGTTTCGACATGAAGGTTCGTACCATCCCCTTGTTAGCTTGAATAAACGTATTTATGTAATTATTTGAAAAGCCAGTGGCATAGCGAGAAAATAATTTCGTTGAGGGTCGGAAGTGCCGGGGGTTTTGGGGGTATGGAATATCCCGAAGAAAGGGGTGTTTGGAATTCACCCCGGAAAAGTTTTAAAAATTGAACTAACGAAAATCACATTTTACGCTATTTTAGCACTGAAACTAGTTAGAAAATTTGTTTCCTATACTATAAGATATGCCAACTTAAACAAGAAATCGTTATTTAAGTTATAATAACACTTATTACTATTTATAAGAATAGTTAAATAACACATGGAACAGTGGAAATAATAGACTTACATTTACAAGTTCAGTATTTTGTTATTAAATAAAACAATTAAATATTTTACAAAATAAAACTTAAATAACTAAGAAAATAGAATTTTAGGTTTTGATTTCGGGGGAGGTCCGGACCCCATGGATGCCACTGTGAAAAGCATTAACGAATAAATAATTGCTGGCTCTTGATGCTCGTGCGCATTATGAAAGAAATACAAATCACTTAATTATAATGCAGTAACCCAATATCGCAGTAATAGGAAACCAAGTTTTTATTATTTTTAAGCCTGCCAATGCCTAAATGAAGAGCACGCCATACTTAAAGTATGAGCATATAGCAGTGATCAATTCGACAAATCCATGAACTGTAATAAGTAAACGAAGAACACTTGAATTTTTATGAAAACCCCCTATATTGCTCCTACACTTGGATTCAGGGTAGGAACATAGTGTTAGAAATGTACCTGCTCCTCAACGTTGCAATACAAAACCGCTGTCTCACTCACTCCCTTTCATTCTGTAGACAAAGAAGTTGAAGAGCCGGCAACCTACCTGACAGTCAGTTGCCAGATTGTAAACATGTCACTGAGGGTGGTCAAGAACTACCGACACTTTAAAAACATCTCCCTGCACCCTCATATTCGCATTTAGTTGAACTGCAGAGCTCGGCACTTTCAGTTCTTAACTTACGTGTTCTTGCTGTAAATCCTGCGATTTGAAATATCCTAAACTGTGTACATTCTACTTCGTGTGCGTGTCTGTGTATATTGTACATTATCTGTGTGTAGAAATTGTTGAATTCATCTTATATTTTATTACATCTTAGTTTAATTCGTCAGTTACTTATTACATTTTATTACCTAATATATTGTAAGAAATAAGTATCTGATTAAGTATGGAGCAAGGGTTACAATCACCTGCGCGCTACAAAACTAAAACAAAGAGAGTACTGACTACGAAAGAGAGGCAGATTATACTGAATGTATATGCGTATTTTAGAGAGAAAGGGAAGTCGGTACACGAATCAGCCAAGTCAACTTCCGAAGCTACACTTGTGGGCTATACGACTGTGTTCTCAATAAGAAAAGAATTTCAGTCTAAAGGAAAGGTTTCTACACCGAACAAGAAAAGACCTACAGACGTAAGACAAAGAAGGGAAGACAAATACGACAGTTTCACCCAAGCGGCAATACGAAGACAGGTACACCAACTTTACAGAGAAAATGAACTGCCCACTTTGAACAAATTAGTGTCCATTGTTAATGAAGATTCCACTCTACCAAACATGTCGAAGCCAACATTCAGACGACTGCTTCTGGAAATGGGATTCAAGTTTCTTAAGCGTGAACGAAACTCTCTGTTAATAGATAGGGAGGACATTGTGGCTATGAGACATGAATATCTCAGAAAAATTAAAAACTATAGGCTAATGGGGAGGAACATCATTTTCACAGATGAAACTTGGGTCAATGCCGGCCATACTAATACAAAGTGCTGGCAAGATACCACCGTTGTTTCTGCAGACGATGCTCACAGAAAAGGGTTAAGTGTAGGGAATAAAACGCCCTATGGAAAAGGTGGCCGTATTATTGTTGTGCACGCTGGGAATGAAAATGGCTTCGTATCGGGAGCTGATCTAATTTTCTATGGAAAAAAGGATGGCGATTATCACGGTGAACTAGATGGAGCAATGTATGAGAAGTGGTTTACCGAGAAATTATTACCAAACGTGACACCGAATTCAGTCATCGTAATGGACAATGCTTCAGTCCATTCCACTCTCTTGGAAAAGGTACCAACATCTGCAAATAAGAAGCAAGAAATTCAGGATTGGCTCACCACTAAAAAAATTTCTTGGGAGCCAGATATGAATAAGATGGAACTCTGTACAATCCTTTCTACTGCTCGCAAACAATACCAGAAGAGATACAGAATTGACGAAATAGCGCGCGCTGCAGGTCACGATGTATTAAGACTGCCCCCGTACCACTGCGAACTTAATCCGATTGAGTACGTGTGGAGTGAAGTGAAACGAAATGTCGCACGAATAAACAGTTCTTTTCGGTTGGCTCATGTCTTCGATCACATGAAGAATAGCTTGAAACAAGTTACTCAGGAACACTGGCAAAATTATGTGCGCCACACTGAAACAGTAGAGAAGCGAATGTGGGAAGCTGACGGAATTTTGGAAATTGTGCATGATAGGTTAGTGATAAATCTGGACGAGGACGACACCACTTCAGAAAGTGAAAACGAAGACGATATGGATCTTGGTACTGCCCCTCTGCTATGATTTGTTTTCGTAGGCCTACATGTCACAGACTGAAACATCTTCATAAGGTAAGCGAATGTATTTGTTATGTATAGTAGTTTCAGAGGGTAGCATTGACCTGAATAGCAACACTGTAGTGTCTTGCATCTCCCAACACTATGTTCCTACCCTGAATCCAAGTATAGATATGATGCATAGCAATGAAATGATGTCCAATGATATCGGTACGGAATATTTCAATAGAGAGCAGTGTTGGAGATTCTTTTAAAAACGCTTTGGAGTTCTCTATTTTAAAGAGGAGTAGGTCTACAATTTGCAGCAAAAATAATCCTGGAAGAATGCCTAACAAGAAAAAATCGTCATGCATCACAGAGGTGAACATTAAAAAATGCACCACAAAAAATAACCTACTTACCCAGATTAGTTTTAAAAGTAGTCTACTATTTTTTGTTATACTGTATATATATGTATATATATATAGTTTCTGCTTTTCTTTGTCTTGAGGCAATCATAAGTCAATAATCATGAGAAAAGAAACCTTCTCTTTAATTTTAATTGTCATTCGGCTTATTAATAGTGTCCGGTCATGAAAACCACCATTAACGGCCGTGGGTGTCGGCATGCTGTGTCGGCATGCGCCATCTGCCTGTGGTAGATGACGCAGCGGTCGGGTGGTAGGCCAAGTCCCTTGAGGGATGTAGCGCCACGGAGTTTTAGTTTAGTTTACTAATAGTGAATTTTCTGTTTTCTATATGCAGTCTTAAGTGCTAACATGATTCTACAAGTTGCCAATATTCGGCAATACAGATAGCACATCTGCATCGTGTTGAAGAATCCATCGTGTTAAAGAATAACGTTTGACAAACTTCATACTGCATTAGCAATGTGCGTTCATTTGTAAGCTTTTTAAAACTGCTCATTGATGGACTCACAAACAAGTTACTGCTGTTTGTTGGTGTAACAGTTGTTATGAGACATTATTTGCAATCAGAATAGTGCATAAATCGACTTAGAAAGAAGTTTTTTATTAGTGTATTGAACAAAACATCTTTGATTAAAAATATCCAGTAGGCCTAGTCTAGCAGCTATTCATTCATGAGAAGTTTGTCTGTTCCCATTAATTAACTAAAACAAGAATGTAATCAAATCTAATCCTCGTTCGTATGAACTAAGGGTAACGTAATTGCTGAACTCATAAATCAGGAAGATAGCGTGTGGTTGAGATCTTCAGATAAGTTAATGATGTTTACTCGTAATAAAGTCATGTGTGACGCATGCGTGCAGCACAATGCATACTAATAGTTACGTCATACGAGTGTGTCCTCCTCAAGGTCTGCCGAGTAACGCGTGCAGCAACGCCTTGGATGATTATGGGCGATCATAGGTTTGTTCGCAAAAGCAAATCCCTAAAGCCGCGTTCACACCTGTGCGCCTTGCGCCTAGTTGCCGTGCCTCTCCAGTGCATCTGCGCATGCAACGGTGCAAGCTCACGCATGCACCTAGTCTCTTGCGGCTCCATTATTGTAGGCGCATACCTCTTTCTGTTCACACCTGCTAGAAGTGCGCAGATGAAATGTCCGCTTTGGATTTAGGTGCCGTAGCTGCTGCTGCTGCAGCTGTTGTTATTTTGCGACAAAGACGAAACCGTAAGAAGAAAATTCAATTGTATTGTAATCACAAAGTTGGCAATGTAGTTGACCTTTCACAAAAATATGAAAGTCAAACAGCAGTAAAATTGGTCATGGCAATCAATCTTTCATTTCCAGAATATCGTTTGAAAATGTACGCAGTAGGAACAACTCTGATCACCAGTAGGTACTATTTCAAACAGTGGCATTTTCAACGAACGAACTGCTTTCTTCAAAATATAATTTTATTTATTATTAATTACCAATAATATGAGCGTAATAATTGTCACATTTTGAATAGGTAGCTGGCAGGATTAGGGCATGTGGTCAGCATGCCGAATCCTACTGCAGTTGTTGATAGCTTACTGAACCGAAGCCGCTACTTATTTATGAATTAGCTCCTCGGTTGGTGTCACGAGACTGAATGCACCCCGTTCCAGTTGGCCCTACCTCAGAAAAATTTGAGGAGGTACCGGGGTTCGAACCCAGACTTGCGGGTCCGTAGTCAGCAACCACTAGACTAGGGGCTAAAGAGGACTTTTGCAGAAAAACACTATTTTTAAATAGATTTTCCAATTAATACAAAAGAAAATAAATAAATGTGAATTAGTGCATTTTAAGAAAAGATGTAATGCAAATAAATATATACAACGCACTGAAATTAATAATGTCGCTTTGTTGTTTGTCTTTGTTTCGTGCAGTTATTCATTGCATGGGCAGGCGGCATCAAAGGAATAAACCATTAAGTCAGTGTTTATGTTAACTGATGTAACCAAGTCGGCATTGGCTTCTGCTTTCCAAAACAAAAGCAACGTTGTTATCATTGACCACAGTTCTTCCCTCGGTTGAATCAATTCACACGTGTTATTGTTTATTGTAACTATCGCAGGAAATGAAACTTGAGCAGTCTGGAATACTTTGAAATGTAACAATTTCAGTCAACTTATTTTAGTAGATTGGAAGTTAATTGAGTGAGCATTGAATAATTGTATCATTAAAAAGGGTAAATATCTCAATTGTTTATGCTATTTTTCGAGTGCCAATATAAGGAATAGTTACTTGCTTATTTGGGGGGGGGGAGAGAACTAGAATAACTCTGTCAAAATTATAAACAATTTTCGGTGTCATATTAGTGTCCATTATTATGTTTTATGAATACGGCTAAACTCGTTTGTTTAAAAAGCCTAAAAAGGTCTATTCATTGAAATAATACCACTGCTCTACTCTGCTGGACTCTACGAAAGTATGATCGGAGGCTTTTTATTTTATTTAGCACCGCTTTCGTTGTTCCCAAAGCGTATTTGTCCCTTAGAAACTGTAAGGAATCGCTCCTTTTTGTCCTGTCCTTGTAGTCCGGGGAGCTAGCCATCCACAAACACGGATACGAGCGATAATCCTCCACGAACTCAATATTCTTTTCATTAGACCACTCCGCTATAATGAAAAATCAGAGCAGAGCCTTGGAAGACGCACGACTGTTGCACGTAGCTCCCCGTTTCAAATGGGGAGCTACTTGCGCCTAGGTCCACCGGCGCAAGGAGGTCCGTGCGCACAGATTCCACGCATGCCTCAACCTGCACCGTTGCATGCCCCGGCTTGCATCTCCACCTGCCAGGCGCAAGCCTCTTGTGCGCATGCAACGTTGCACAGGTGTGAACGCGGCTTAACTGTCACGGACCACGACACATGCGCACATAGTCGGTCTCGCTGCGCAACGTATGCGCATAATGTCATATATCAGTATATTCAAAATGTGCGCATGCGTCGCGGTACTTGACAGTACACGATTTAGCTTTGCGAACAGACCTCATATTTACGTCTATTATGGTAACATTGGCTTTATAGGAAGGAGAGCTGATCAATTTCTTCTAGTGTATTTCTGAGCTCATAAACAGTTGAGAACAGTCGTCAGTAGCCAAGGTTTAGACAACAGTGAATATGTATAAAATAAAATAGACTTAATACCAGTAACTCAACAATGTTTTATTTTATAATTCGCCTAGGCCTTTCGGCGTATTTCCGCCATCTCCATCATGAAAAATCATAATCAACAGACACACAACTAAGAGACCACAGAGGACGATTCAGTGATAGTGTTTTTATAGAGAAAAAAAATTATGTGACTAGATGTAAGACAATGCAGTTTTGGTTTTAATTATTGAGCATCCAAACCAGCAAAAGAAGATGCCCTGAAGACGCCGGAAATACGACGAAAGGCGTAGACAAATTATATTAAAGAAAAAAAACACACACACACACATTAAGTAGTCACCTTCGAATGGAAACATTGCTGACGGACAATGAAGGTATGGTGACCATTTGAACTGGTCGTGGTAAGGTTTATTTACAGATATTGTTCAAACGTGCGTCCTCCTGCTTCAATACATGATCTGCAACGACCTAATACTGCTTGTTTCTGTCTTCGAAGGTGACTACTGACGTACCTATTGGTTTCCGGCCTATGGTTATAATTTATTATAACAAGACAAGTTTGTTTTGGTCTCCTCTACAATCCATAGCAGTTTGTGCATGGAATTTTGCAACACCCTGTATGTAATAAAGTGATTTCGACCGCATGACCCATCAATGTCGATTGGTCACTAAACATTAATATTTATTATGTAACAAATTATATGAAAATGAAAAGTAAGAGCCGCTTGAGCACAGGAAGGAGAGTGATGTTATGACAGTAGAGAGAGTATGGTTTTATTTACAAAATGGCGGCACGTGTAGTGAAGAATGACGAGCTGAGTGTCTGACTACCCAGGAGAAATGTATAAATAAATAACACTGAATGAGTGTTTACTACGTGAAGGGTGGAAGCATATGTATACATTAAAGGATGTTAACCCAGGTCGCTGGTGAAGGTAGAAGAGTAAATACCGCATCTCTTTAGGGCCATATATAGTAATGTGAAGGCTATATCCTTCAGGAAGTAGAATTGTTTTAAAACGCTAGTTACAGATAGAGTTCTTGCGGTGCCTTCGTTTTAAAGATTCTATTTTTTATTTAAAGTTTTGGAAATTTGAAGAAAACATGGGGCAAGTCATAGGCCTAATACAAATTAAAGAAACAGTAAATACAAGGGATCTTACTTCATAGTTTTATTCATGTTACATAAAACAGTACAGTATTGAGACAGATTTTTTGAGGTGCCTTCATTTTAAAGATCTTAATTTTTATTTGAAATCTTGGACATTTGAAAAACTTAAGGTAAATCATAACTAAAGTTAAAGAAATTGTAATAATAAATAATCTTATTGCATAGGTTACATAAAAACTGTATTGAGATAGAGTTCTTGCGGTACTTTCATTTTAAAGATCTTAATTTTTTTTTTAATTTAATACCTTGGATATTTGAAAAACTTGGGGTAAATCATAATTCAAGTTAAATAAACAATAATAACAAGGAATAAATAAGCGATGCGGCAAGTTTTGAATAAAACGTTTTAATTTGGATTGCCGAATTTGAAGGGAAATTACCCATTTTTTTGGGTACCGCTAGCAGTAACTTAAACAAGTCTATATGCCACCGTCTGCTGTCAAAACTTACAGTATTCTCAAATATCGTTTGGCTTACTACTGCGATCAATGTATTTGCTCGCTCTTATTAATTTTCTTTAAAAATATGTCACCTCGTTACAGTGGTCAACCTACAGGTAGCTTAGGCAGGGATGGTCACGAACTGGTTTGCGAACTTTGAACTTTAATAACGCATAGGCTACGTTACATACTATCCCGTCAAGGTCTGACTGAATAAACAAAACCTCTTTCCTCTATAATTAATTACAATGAGCAACGGTTCCGACCTTTCACTAAGGAAAGGTGGGTGTATACTATTCTGTATATCTTAGGCACCTGTTGAACATCGAAAAAACATTGAATCATCCAATAATTTATTATTTATTCATTTTCCAGTTTAACCCGCCCACCTTTCATGGACTTAGTTATAACCAGGGCCGGATTTTTATGACATGTCGTCTTTTAACTAGTACATCATGGACGCTGCCCATTAACTAGTACAGATAGGCCTATTCTAGTCATGACCCCTAGATTATAAAAATTGTGATTTTTAGGGTAATTTTCTCAACTTTTCATTTTTAGGTATTTTTTAATTCAATCTCTTTAGTTTTTTCGTCTGTTATGGTCTTTTTCCACCATTTCATATTTTTAGGCGATTTTTTTAAATTTGAAGTAATTATTTTCTCATTTTGTGTTGTTTCTTGCATTGTATAGAGTTTTTGTGCATTTACTTACAATGGATATTATCGGAACTCAAAATAAGCATTAATAAATAAATCTTCTTGTAATTTTAATTTGCATACACAAAGACGGTGTTTGTTGTTTGCATTTAACTGTATATTATTAACTAATTACAAGCTTATAATTGGGCCAAAAATGTAAATATAGAATAGACACAAATCTGTAATAATAAACTGATTAATAACCTAGTACGTATTTTCATACAAATTTGAGCCATTTTTGTTAGTTTTCGGGTCATCTCTTTTTTGTATTTTTGTAGTAACTTTAATAGCTCATATTTTAAGTATTTAGGTCATCAAAATCCGGGCCCTGGTTATATAACTAAGTTAGATATCGGATGTTTAGATCCTTTAATATTTCACTTTAGGTCTCTTATGTCTTTAAAATATAGCTTTTAGGATTATGTGGCAAGATATTGGAAGAAAAGCCTTATTATGATTCCTTTATTGCAACCAATTGGTCATTAGCCTAGTATGGGGAAGCGATGGAGTGATATATGGCAGGATAAACAGGAGCATCCCAAGAAAACCTGCCGCGACCCCATTTTGCCCACCACAAATTCCACGTCCACAGAGATTCGATCCCGGGTTCCAGCGATGAAAGGCGAGCAGTCGAGCCACTCAGCCTAATAAACCTTATTATCGGTACGTAATTAGATTGTCATTTTAACCAATGATCTCAAATTACCTTCGATTAGACCTTTGTTCAATGTCACCAAAATTACCAATGAATAGACTGCACGCCACTGACAACTGCAATTGCTTTTTTGCACGCTGAAGACTCGTGCTCAGCTCTAATAATGACATCCTACAACTTCCGCTGTGTACATATCAAGTGCTGACATCTGTGGTGAGTCAGGTGCACCTACCTGTAATTGCTTTCTTACCGGAAGTCTATCAAGATAAAAATCATTGATTCCCCTTTTTACCCTCTTATTTGCAGGTAAAAACATTGTCAGTAATTAAATGATTAAATGTTACAATGGCGTGTTTTCAGTTACACGTACATGCACATAATAAATACAGATAAAGACATTACGATTTTGCACGCTACTCTTTCGACAAGGACGAATTACTCAAAAGAAATATTAGCAAGATTATAACAAGAAAAAACTGATATAAAGCGATTTTCTCGCATCCTAAGCCAGTGACAGCAATGCACGAGTGCTTGTTCAGTTGTTACAGCCTGAACTATAGCTGAAACATTCGCGAGGTAAGAGGAAGTCAAGTTGTGGAAAAGACCCGTCAGACATTTTTTACGAAAAGACGCACGAGATAAAATGTGTAGGGGAGATTGTCCCGGTACCGGTCAGGCCTCGTTACCGGTCAACAAGTAGTTACACATTAAGACGTTAGACAAACACGGACTCTATGGAATAAAGTTCATAACTGTTTTCTGCTGCTATTTAGCGTCTTAATATGTAAATACTTGTTGACCGGTAACGAGGTCTGACCGGTACCGGGGCAATATCCCCATTACCTTAAGAACAAGCAGTTAGTATAGGCCTAAGTTACAAAATTTAAACACAATTTTAGAGCAGTTTAAAGAAACCCGAAATTGTCTACATGCGAAGAGTAGGAAAGTGATCGCTATAATTCTTGTCTGAATAATAGTGAATAACTTAACACAGGAACTTCTTTCTTTCATTCTTTCTTTCTTTACCAGAGTTTTACCTCTCCCACAGGGACATTTAAGCGACCCAAGCCGCCCGGGCAACACAGGAATATTTAAAGTAAATATATATTTAACCATTATATAGGCCTAGTATCATTTATTTAACGTTCTTATTCATATTAGTTTTAAAATTGTTAGTAATATTTTAAAGTTGTTAACAATACAAAAATCTGCACAGGCTACTCATATAATTTTTTCTACGTTCAAAATAGGCAGTATAAGGTTGCCACTTTACATTCTGGTATAGAATAAGAAGCCGTGTTTAGTCTGTTGTTTCAGCCTCACATAAAGGTGCATTCCTCACCATGCAAGTCTTATTAAAGCCCGAGTTAATGCAAATAATGACTGGCTTATAATTACCCTTCAGAGAATTTATGAAAAAAGTTTCAAATAGAAGTACAAAACTTAAAAAATCAATAGAGCTGTTTCTGAAATAAATCGCGAAAACTGAAATGATCTTTATTCAAAGATGTAGTAACTTATAAGTAAAAGAACATTTCTTCTGGATACGATTTTTTACTATCCAGCTTTGCTGTTCAGATACACACATATTTAGATAGACACACACTGACATGTTTCAGAAAAATGTATTTTAATGTTAAAATAATGTTAGTTTTTAGTTTCAGGGAATTTCAAAACATGTATTTTTTTTTTTTTCAGAAAATTCAACAACGAATTTCAGGGTCGAACGCAATAACTTACTTCCTCTACCTATGGTACAGGAAGAAAAAGTAAAAATGACCACTTTCAATTAGTACAGTCAAGCATAGGCGTAACCAGGCCGACCATATGTGGGGTGGGGTTATAACATCCGGGGGTCTGGGGGAGAGGGGGGGCTCGGGGGTCCACCCCCGGAAAATGTTAAAAATTAAGATGCACAATAACGAGTTTTAAGCTTACCACGCTTTATACTCGTATTAAGTAATTTATAAGCAGACTTAAAAAAAATTGTACAATTTTCCTTTTTTTAATCAATGGGGGGGGTTCAAACCCCCAACCCCCCCCCTCGTTACGCCTCTGCAGTCAAGGGCAAGAGGGAAAATACGAGAACCGCCAGTAGAACCACAGTGGACTGTACATGATCACAACAACTTATAATACGAGTATGTAGCCTACAGATAACATTACAGTATTAGTGACTAATCACTGTGGGGTATAGGAGTAATTTTAAAAATTAACACCACAACATAATCGTATAAAAATTTAATAATTTAATGGATCTTTAATAAATTTAACTATAGACGCCCTAAAAAATCCTACAATGCCGCATCACCATTTTAATTGACTAATTTAATACTTAATCTATATTAATAAAAGGAAGTGTCTGTCCTCCGTCTGTCTGTCCTCCGTCTGTCTGTCTTCCGTCTGTCTGTCCGCGATGCCCAGCGAAATCTACTCAACGCAGAGATCTGAAATTTTATACATAGGCGGGCTAAAGGGTCGGAATGTGCACCTCGAAGCCGGAATTTTAATTTTCGCTTTAGTTCGTGAGTTATGAGTGAAAAATGAGCAAAAAAACGTGTATTTATTCCGTTTTCGAAGCATGAGTTTTCAGTAATACAAATCAATTACACTAGGCTTTGGCTATTTTTGTCATTCCTTCGACATAAAAGCATCGCGATCTCTTGAATGTTGTAGCTCACGCTGGTCAATTCATTTGTTTTTAATGTCAAGGCACGCAAACATAATATGAAATTTTCAACTACACCGAAGAGGATTATTATTATTAATTATTATTATTATTATTATTATTATTATTATTATTATTATTATTATTATTATTATTATAGGGGTAATCAATATTAGCCTAAATATGGTCAAACGTTGTTCCATTTGGACGAAACTCACTATACAGGGGTTTTCTGGGCCAAGGAACTCGAATCTGAGGTCGCTTTTACCACGTGACGCTATCTAATCGTCATATGTGGTCCACATGATTTAGGTGTTAATATAATAATTTAACTATTATGCTCTTAATTTTTGAAATAATTATCACGGGCGAAGCCGCGGGCACCTGCTATCTTAGAATAATAAAAGGACGTGTTTGTCTGTCTGTCCACGATGCCCAGCGAAATCTACTGAACGCAGAGATCTGAAATTTTAAACATAGATAGGCTGAAAGGTGGGCGAATGCGCATCGAAGCCGGATTTTTAATTTTAGCTTTCGTTCGCGAGTTGTGAGTGAAAAACTGGCAGAAAACGTGATTTTAGCGCTGTCGAAGCATCAGATTTCAGTAATACATTTCAATGTCAAATCAATTGCAGTTGGCTTTGGCTATTTTTGTCATACCGTGGTAATAAAAGCATCGCGATCACTAGAATGTTATAAGCCCACGCTGGTCGATTCATTTGTTTAGAATGTCAAGGCCCGTAGACATATGAAAATTTTCAACCTACACGGAAGAGGGATAATCAACATAGACCTAAATATGGTTAAACATCGTTCGATTTGGACGAAACTCACTATACAGCGATTTTCTGGGCCAAGGAACTCGAATCTGAGATCGCTTTTACCAGGCGACGCTATCTAATCGTGACATGTAGTCCACGTGATTTAGGTGTTAATAAATATAATGATTTAACTATTATGCTCTAACTTTATGCTCTTTTTTATCGCGGGCGAAGCCGCGGGCACATGCTATCTTAAAATAATAAAAGGACGTGTTTGTCTGTCTGTCCACGAAGCCCAGCGAAATCTACTGAACGCAGAGATCTGAAATTTTAAACATAGATGGGCTGAAAGGCGGGCGAATGCGCATCGAAGTCGGATTTTTATTTCAGCTTTCGTTCGCGAGTTGTGAGTGAAAAACTGGCAGAAAACGTGATTTTAGCGCTGTCGAAGCATCAGATTTCAGTAATACATTTCAATGTCAAATCAATTGCAGTTGGCTTTGGCTATTTTTGTCATACCGTGGTAATAAATGCATCGCGATCGCTAGATTGTTGTAAGCCCACGCTGGTCGATTCATTTGTTTAGAATGTCAAGGCCCGTAGACATATGAAATTTTCAACCTACACGGAAGAGGGATAGGCCTAAATATGGTCAAACATTGTTCGATTTGGACGAAACTCACTGTACAGGGGTATTCTGGGCCAAGGAAATCGAATCTGAGGTCGCTTTTACCAGGCGACGCTATCTAATCGTGGTATGTAGTCCACGTGATTTAGGTGTTAATAAATATAATGATTTAACTATTATGCTCTTAATTTTTAATTTTTGAAATAATTATCGCGGGCGAAGCCGCGGGCACATGCTAGTGTTTCATATGAATAACGAATAACGCTGATTTCAATAGTTAAAATGCTAGGGTTTAATTTAGAGTTCAATAAGGAGATCGTTAAATAGCCAGATTTATTAAGTTAGTCTTGAACAGGATGCATTCAGTCACATAATAAAATTATAGCTACCTGAATAAAGAAAAGAGAATGGGGCATGTATTAATTTTTAATTCTTCCTATGCAACTTTTGAAGTATATCTTCGCTACCTTTTTTTATTCTCTGTCTTGGTTCAGCACACAGTATAACTTCCATTCAACTTGTATATGAAGGGATTATTTACTATTTACAGTCGTCAAGTACTTCACACTTCTATTCGAACAGACACACAATGGTTATGTGCAAGCTGCTTGTGAGTGTGGGCAAATATTTGTCTGTTTACTTTGAAACTGAACCCACTCCAAGAACAAGCCGCCTCCACAGGCGCGAGTGTCATCTGCCGTGGCGGCATCTATATCCCCGTTTAAGCAAATACAGACTATTTACTCTTAACAACTACGCCTAAACAGTAGTAATTTTATGCTTTTTAATTTGGAAAAAGTTTCACACATTTCATGACTACGTACAGAGATAATATGCTAGTTCCAACAGAAACCAAATCAACTGATGTGATATTTCGTAAGCAACTCAACACTACCATCATAATTGGTGTTGGCTAATTCATTGTAGAGAGGATGTCTGGTCAAAGCGGAAGCATTGCATGAACAATTAAACTTCTACAATGCAATAGAATATACCCTTTATAGAGATGAGATTGAAAATGTTATTAAGAATAGAGATGTTAGAACCTGTAATTAATTTTGTAAATCTCTTATTAATTGAAATAAGTTTATTTATCAAATACAAAAATCGTAAACTGTACTTGATTATCCTGGCGGTTAAAAGAATGTATAAACTACGCATGATTCTTTTTTTTTTTAATATGGATAACTCAACATAAAATACTTAGGTCTTTATCCTGGTTTCTCAAAATGCAAAAATAACGCCAGGTCAGTTCCGTCCATTGGTACTAGGCCTATATAATATTTCGTCTGCCAATTTTTATATTTTATGTATTTCGTTATGAATTTCACCACTATTAGTAGCCTAAAAAAATAAAGAAAAGTTACAGTTATCACTAGACTTCGGACTTTTAGGTCGCTAAAAATGCTGTTTTAGGTACCTAAAATAGGCTCTAAAAATTGGAAAATAGGTTCTAAAAATCGTAAAATAGTCTCTTATAAAATCGTTAAGTTGCCAATTTTCTGAAATATCTCAATTGCAATGCAGAATATTATATTTATTGAAGTCACCATTAATCAATAATCATGATAAAACACAGATAAAGGTCTATGGTACACAGAATTATGTAGACTAGGGTCTGTATTACTGCCATAACAGTTAAAACCTAATCCCTGCGCCCAGAAGCTACGCACGTTAGCATATTCAACCCCTTGTATCCCTCAGTGATTCAGAGAACTACGTTTTTTTTTTTTTTTTTTTTTTTTTTTTTTTGTTACTGGATGTGGGAGTCGGGAGAAAAACACTACATTTTCTTAGGAATTCCAAGGAATTTTTCTACTGAAGATGAAACATTCCTTACTATTTAACCAAGTCACAAATGTGTCATGTACTGCACATTCCGAGCTAAAGATTTAGTACGAACTGAAAATAAATGCTAGAATTTATAACAAAAAAAGTAACTTATTTTGAACTTTAGAAGAAAACAAGCAAAAAGGCAATATTAGGCTCTGGCTCTAACGTAAAAATAGGCTGTTTTAGGTCCTATAAAAGTATCAGTTTTAGGCATAGTCACTTATGAAAAAAGCATATACAAGTTTCCGTCCGTATATCACTTAAGGATTAAAATAGGTTTTTACCTAAAATCCGAAGTCTAGTTATCACTATTAGTATAAAAGAAAGAAATAAAGAAAAAATACGTCAAGCAAAGATTATATAAGAAATGATCAAGTAACCTGAAAGTAAGATGATCTGTTATTTGTAACACTTCCTGAAAGATGTTCTATTATTGTAAGGTCAGATAACATATAAACGCATTATATGCTAGGTGTATTATTTGTTAATAGACAACGGAAAAAGTACAAAATTGTTTTAAAATTCTTCAATGAAAGTGGTTACCAATGTTATGGAATGAATTTCATAGGCCTGCATAAGCCTAGTAGGCTATGTAAATGTGAATATGGTCCGTTTTCCGAGAGCAAGTATAAAATGACTTAGGATTTTTTTTTTTACGTTTCTAAGTTTGTACCCGTGCTCTGAATTCCAATTCTTTTTAACAGCAGCTGCAAAGCCCCTCAGTTGTCTTACTTAAAATGCTGGTGGCAAAGGAGATGGAGAAGAATCAGACCAAGAGGGGAAAATATAACATTGAAACAAGAAACAATTGACATACAGAAAATTGGAAAGAGAAGTAGATAGGAAAGTAATTAGTCGAATATATTATAACGAAGGAGGGGAAAACTTAATAACTTGAATAAGATGAACAAAGAAAGGTGTGGACGAATCTTGATGAAATATAGAATTCAAAATTTTATGTGTGTCACTGATTGTATTTAATAGCTGTCCTTTCTGTCTCTCTATCCGCTTATCTAAAAATTGTGTTTCAATCGAGGCTTATTACAAATTTCGCTCAGATAAAATACTGTAAATTCTTGGTTAGTATGAAATATTTTGAGTTTAATGTATATTTATTTTTTGTAAGTCTGTATATTTACTTGTCTAATATAAACTTAACCCGGCCACGGTCGATGGGTTTTTCAGGACGTAAAAATCCTGGAAACGGAGTCCTCCGGAAGGGACTTTAAGCTGGGGGCCCGTGTCGTAGGTTTACGGCACGTAAAAGAACTCCAAGCCTAAATTAGAGCCTCTGGACAAAATGTATCGGCCCTTTCACGTCCAAGTAAACCTTAGTTTCCTGAGGGGGTTGAGAGGCAATGGGCTTACCGCCTGTCATAGGCGTAACGAGGGGGGGGTTTGGGGGGTTTGAACCCCCCCCCCCATTGATTAAAAAAAGGAAAATTGTATAATTTTTTTAAGTCTGCCCATAAATTACTTAATACAAGTATAAAGTGTGGGAAGCTTAAAACTCGTTATTTTGCGTGTTAATTTTAAAAATTTTCCGGGGATGAACCCCGGAAGCTTAAAACTCGTTATTTTGCGTCTTAATTTTTAAAATTTTCCGGGGTAGAACCCCCGGAAGCTTAAAACTCGTTATTTTGCATCTTAATTTTTAAAATTCTCCGGGGGAGGGCCCCCGGACCCCCCTCTCCCTGGGGGATATTCCATACCCCCCAGACCCCGCGGATGTTATAACCCCCCCCCCATATGGTCGGCCTGGTTACGCCTATGCCGCCTGTCCCTCTGCCCTTTCTAGGAAAATTCGCGTAACAAAATTCATATCGGTAACAGAAACCTCCAATTGGAAGCCTCTTCGCCCCAACTTAGGGACTATAGGGTTCCAGACAGACAGAATATCAACTTGTATGACAGGCATAAATAAATAGATAAAATAAATATGTAAATCGGAGAAGACTTATGAGAAATGAAATGAGATGTAGGCCATTTCTAGAGATTCTAATCTTGCGTCTGCATTTTATGAAACAACTTAACGATCGCTTGCGTTTTCACCATTAAGCTATTTTTTAAAGTGATTCTAAAATGTGTGCACGTAATGTAACTTAGGCTCTACATGGCCTAATGAACTTGTTCAGAGGAAACTACGTTTTGTAGCTAAGACTTCCGCAAAGGATGAAACACAACTTCCCCTATGTGTTTTTGTTTATATCGGGTTTTTGCTTTAAAAAAACAACAGATTATGGTGCAATAAATAAGTGTACGAAATATATGCAAAATCACTATAGCAAATTAAAACAAATGTTTTAGTGTGAAGTGGAAGTGCATTAACAGGAGAAAGTCTGGACATGATAGCCTAAATGTAACAATCTTGAAAAATGCCTCACACGAATAAAAAATGACGTTTTGGTACGATTTTTCGTTTTCATGATATTCAATTTGTAGATATTGAATACGCTCATCGATGCTTTGATTAATTAATATATTTATTATATAGCCTACAATAGAAGTCTTCAAAACAGGTATGAATACAAGACATCGAATTTTCTTCACTTCTGGCTATTCCTAATGTGAAAACGGTGGCAGAGAGGAGGAAGGAAATTAAAAGGAATAAATTGACAAGAAGAGAAGGGCATAAAAGGACTGCAAAATAAAACAATTAAAATGGAGGAAGAAAGAAGAGAATAGCATAGTATGAGGGAAAACTTAATAATTTAAAGAGGATGAAAAGGGATGAAGAAAAAAAAGGGGGTGATTTCGAATCATTATGATGAAAGGTATGAAGAAGATTTAAAAGAGGGGAGATAATCTGCTGCAAGGGCGCCTAATCTGATAGTACATTATCTGTATGATGTCCACCAGAGGATTTACCACCTCATTAGTGTCAGCTGGTGTCACTGCCATGTTTGCTGAAGTGTGGAAACTTCTTGTGATGCCATCATTACCTGGAACTTGTTCATTAGGACTGTAATCCCGAGCCGCAGAGCACAAAGCCATGTCTATGCGAATCCTCTCAGAAGCCACGGATGGATGACTTCTTTAGAGACTCTAATCGCCGCTCGGGGGCCTCCCTTCCGCTCCAGAGGGAACACAAGAACCGACTTCAGGAGTTTCAAAAACACACTGTAGCCTCTATACAGATATCTCCCAGCATCGCAACAGCTCTTAATCCTGAACAGAATCCTTTAAGTGGAATTATATGTTTTTATTCCGCAACTCGCAACAAATTATAAAAACGCCGCCAAAGAAACTGTGAAACGCTGCCAGAAGAGTAGGCTCTATTTCTGCTTTTCTGTATAGTCTGATGTTGTAAGTTCTTCTAATGTAGCCTATGGGAAATTGACCTATACATTTTATTTTTCAAGTGTCCCCATAAATAATACTCATATACTGTTAGAAGAACTTAAAAGCAATATCACAAGAGAAATTAACTCTATCTCAGAAGCTGAACTTATGCGCGTGAAAGAAAATTTCCTTAAAAGGTGCCATTATTGTGTAGATGCAAGAGGAGAACATTTCCAACATCTCTTGCGATGAGGTACGTGATAATTTTCATGGTAATTTTAACTTTAAATGTGAGAACCTGAACCATTACACCGATCGCGGCTTTATTTGCGTAGATATTTCGCCCGATAGCTCGGGAGTTGGAGCCGTGACAACTGCGACGCAGAAACCTGCGTCATTGGCCAACTCTTGCGTGGAACTCACTGTATGTGTCCATAGTAGGTATAGTAAATCAAGGATGTGGATGGCTATAGTGATGATAGGATTAATAATAATAATAATAATAAAAATAATAATAATAATAATAATAATAATAAAGTGGTTGAAGTAATAGTAGCATAGTGATTGTGGTGGCGGCAGTAATTTATTCATTTACCACCCCCACTCCCTCGACAAAATTTCTGTGGACGCTCATGTATGGTTTCCATTCATTTCAAGAGGTGTTCAAGAAATTAAAATTACTGTTCTTAAACTGGCCTATACAATTTATTTACAGGCTAACCCTTTCTTTAAAAATAAGCTTATGTGTTCCACGGTATAAAACTAAACTCAAATTAACCTCACTTCAAAGTTAGTTCGAGCATTTTTTTTTTAATGTAATATCTTTGATTAGTTCACGTCGCTTACACAACGCGACGTTTTATGAACGAAGTCTTGGGTGTCGAGGGCGTCACACTATTGTAGATCTCACTTGAAACCAACAACAATTTTCTTCCCTAGCATAATAATATAGTCATTATCATATTCAAATTATAAAGTCATATTCCTCTATGGTGGCATGGATCATTTGGGCACACCCTTATAAAAGTTATGTACTCGACTGGGTGCTAACGCTCAGGTATCATATGGCTAGGTATTGTATGGACTGATCCATAATGTATTTGCATGCTCAAAATCAGGAGTATCGCACATCACAGGGTGGAGAGGCCCCCGCTGGCACTGGCCGGATACGGGTTGAGAGCACTGAATTATCTGCTGTTGGCAGGCCTATCTGAATGCGTGCCAGGCGTCACGCGTGTGTGAAAATCACGTCGTAATTCATACCAATCATTCCTATTGTCATGCCACTTGCTTCCTTTATGTTGTCTACTGCTGTTTTGATCAAAGTTACGACATTACATTTTTTACCAGCAGGTTGCGGGTCGTCGAGCCAATGGGCTCACCGTCCGCCCCCCTGTGCTCTCCAGGAAAATAAGCGTAACTAGATTAGGCTATTACACATTTTTTACCTAAAAATTTAGTTTAAAGACATATTTCGAATAAAAAAATACTTGTCCAATCTTGCCCAAAATGTATAAAGTCAAAATTGTGGCAATTTTATAAGTATTTTATTATGAGTAAAAGAGTAAAAGAAACTTTTGACAGATTTATTAGAGCATTTCCCGATAAGGAAAACTACCCCTATAGCCTCGTCGAGGAGAGATGGGATGTGAATAAATGAGATTGTGATTATTATCATTATTATTATTTTAGTATTATTATAACCGCCTGCATGGTCTTGTGGTTAGCATCACTGGCTACAGATCCGTAGGCCTGAGTTCGATCCCCGGTACCTCCTCGGATTTTTCTGAGGTAGGGAAGTCTGGAACGGGGTGCACTCAGCCTCATGATTCAAATTGATGAGATACTTGATAGAGAAGTAGCGGCTTCGGTCTTGGAAACCACCATTAACGGCCATGGGTGTCGGCATGCTGACCACATGCCCCCAATTCTGCCACCTGCCTTTGGTAGATGACGCAGTGGTCGGGTGGTAGGTCTTGTCCCTTCAGGGATGTTGCGCCACGGAGTGAGCTAAAATATCCATTAACCTCTCAGAATGAGTGAGGACATGAGTGAACTACAGTGGCTGCTATTGAGGTTTAGACGAGAGACGTCGCCCTACCTGTAAAAATGTAGTAGGCCTATTTGCATAAATGCATGATTCTGGGTGTATCTCTGAAAAACAAAATCTCTACTGCAACAATGAACAGCTATCACAGAAAACGGATATCGGATAAGTAGCCACCCAGAATTAATCTGACAATAGTAAGGTTAGTATTAGGGATTTAGAATGTTATGAACGATCTAGGCTACTATATGGGCCTCGATGGCATAGAGTTACCGTGCTCGCATCTGGATCCGAATGTGTGCTCAGACATGGCTGAGGTCGATGGATTTTTTCAGGACGTAAAGATCCTGGGCACAATATGCTCCGAGAGGGACTATAAACCATGGATTCTTCGTCGTAGATTTACAACACGTTAAAGAATTCCAAGAATAAATTAGAGCTTCTGGACCGAATTTCCCGGACCTTTCACGTCAAAGTGATACTTTAATTTCCTCTAGAGTTCGCATTTCCAACTTCAAGAGGTCTGAGGGATAATAATATGAACTGAAGTTGATTGGCATGATAAAATTAGACAAATTGTGAAGATGAGCTGGAAATAATGTAATGTAAGATTTATAGCCTATATAACTTTGCTTCCTCTAAGAGTTTTGTAAAAAGAAATCTCGGAGTAATCTTACTTTGCTCATATAATGTACCAGAATTTCACATAAAAGTTCTGAGTTTCGTACTTTCGTTTCTAAAATTAGGCAATAACAGCAATGGAATATTATATAGGCTTACTTAAAATTTGTTTAATTAAAACCGAACTCTATTATTATTGATTTCAAAGCCATTTCCATCAGTGAGAGCTTTTTCTCCACAAAGCAGTTCGTTCTTTCAGTATTAAAATATTTTTCAAACTGACTTCGCGGACCGCAAGAAAAGGCCCTACGGGTCCCCAGTGGAAACCATCTATCGCACTGTCCTCCAAAGGAAAATAAGCGTAACTAAATTAGTCTTTGGTAATGAATTCTCCCCCTATGCTCCGCGCCAAGTGAAGAAGTATTCCATTCCCTTCTATAAATGACCCCCTCCACATTCAGTACTCAGGATTTTGCAACCCATTGTTTTTACACACCATGCCTCGTGGGAGTTCAAACAAGAAGAAACAGAAATTCCGGTAACATAACATTTTACTGTCTTGACGGGATATTTTATTTCCCACTTTCATGTTGACAATACAACCAATTCACGGCTAAAATCAAAAGAAAATCAATCTCTCTTTCATACGTTCTTCCCCAAAAATCTAACTTATAATTTACTGTGCACATAGGAATAAAAATGTTCTACCTTATTTTTGTCTCTTTTTAAGTGCTTCCAATACACAACCCTATTTCTCAACTAATACAAAGCCTACAGCGATGAATAACATATCAGTGGACAGAATTTTTTACCAGACTTCTGATATAGGCCTCGCTTATTCGCTATCCGTTGGCACAAAATCAGGCTGAGGCAACTGAAAACGTTCTCCCGACAATACCCTTTCATTCCAAATTAAAATGCGATGTGAGAAAATGATGTCCATGCACAGGTAGAGAAATCTATTTGACGCATCACACCCGATATGTAATTACGCCATTATTGATTTACAAAAATAAATTACTGTATATCGATAGCCTCCCTAATTACATTGTTTTTCAAAGCCCACTAAAATGCAAGTTTCGAAGCCCTATGTGTACACTGCAAATGGTACTGTTGTCATGAGAACTGAACAACATTTGATTTCACTGTAATACTTAGCCTAAATAAAACATTTAGGTCCCTAATTTTCTTTCTACTGCACTCATCGAGGATTTCAATAGGTTTAAATCTGCTCTGGACAATGCGGATCATTTTGCAAAAAAAGACACACATACTACCGTTACCTTTTATGTGCAATAAAAACAATGTATAGATGCTGCTATGGCTGAACTGAAAATATTGTTGTTATTAATCATTTTAAAATATTTTCTGCTGGGGTAAAAGCAACATTCCTAGGCCAGTTTTCTGGACATCCCTTCTCTAGGCCTATGTAGTAAACTAAACGAACCAAATAAAACTTAAATAATGCTATGCAAAACCGTTAAAATCCTCTCTCTTGATGAGTCGAACGTCACAACAACTTAATTTTGTTAATTCGTTCATCCGCTATGGAATTAATGAAGCTTTACAGTGTTGGGCAGTACAATGCACTGTGTTGTCATGTACCACAAGAAATGACCTCTTCAGTTTGCTGAAGATCGGTTGGAGGGGCTGTGTTCATGTGTCCTTTATGACATGTTGTTACAGCATGTTGTGTCGTAAATCTACGTCGTACAGCTTGATTCCTTGTTTCAAGTGTTACTACATAAAGAACCCAACATATTTTAATGGATATTATCCTTTGTAAGTTATGGTTTATTATAGCTATTTAGAGTAAAATACCTGTTTCGTAGATAATTTTCTCATAAAAATCCGAAACAATTCCTTTTTTTTAGACCATACAGGTGTACTCAGTTAATTACGTTCAAGAGTGTTACATGAAATGATCTTATGACATTCTCTGCTTGAAGCATGAGCAAGGCTAATATTTCATTCCAGGGCCCGGATTTTTATGTCTTTATATTTTAGATTCGTGGTACTCCGTAGCGTAGTGGTTGAGGCGCTGAGCTACAAACCGGAAGTTCGCGGTTTCGACCCCCGATGAGATCGTTGGAGTTTTTCAATTGGCCTAATCCTTCTGGTGGCACTATGGCCCTGCGGTAAATTCAGCCTCTAACAAAAATGAGTACCAGGAACAATCCTGGATAAAGGCGGCCGGTGCGTAAGGCTGACAACCTTACCACCTTCGTGTGCCGAATGTCCAAAATCTGGTAGCCTCAACCTCCTGGTACCCTCTGGGTCTCAATGGCCTGTACAGGGAACACCTTACCTTTATATTTTAGATTCTCTATGCCTATAGCTAAATCATACCTTGCTTATCGATGGACAAGTGAAGTTCAGAGAACTACCCCGGAATTGAACCTTGGACACTACCCAAGACAAAATAAGAATGTAAACACAGTTATAAATTGGGGCATTCTAAGATACGCGTAGAGTAAGATTACCTCCACAACATCTCTGGGTTTTTACGTATATACCTTAGGAGCGAGTCTCACCGCTCGTAGAGTTCCTGGCTAGGGGAGGTAGCTGCACCCTGATTGGATCAGCTCTCCTATCCCACTCCACGTGTTGTCTGTCTCTCTCGCAGCGGCATCACCTCTCCACTCAACTATTATTGTATTTTCTACGACTGACGACGACATGCTGCATGATGTTCACTCTCTGCCCAGCGGTAGCTTACTGATCTTACGCGCACCGAATTCGCGCATCTTGGTAACGAGACGTAACGAGAAGCTCGCTGGCTGGGTTTGTTTTCAAGGCCAGAGACTTTGTGGGAATAATCCAACTCTATAAGAACCTAAAAATCCGTTCCCCATTCATTACATAGCGACATACATTGTTTTTCATATAATATAAATGCAGTAGGCATATACGAATATAAAATTTTGAGTTACAATTCTTCATTTTTAAAGCCCCCCCCCCCCCCAATGCCTGAGTGGTAGACTGCTCGCCTTCTATCGATGGGCCCCGGGATTAAATCTCAGTGGATCTATGTGGAATTTGTTGTGGATAAAATAGGGTCGGGGAGATTTTCTCGGGGTGATCCTTTTTCCCCTGTCATATAGCATTCCACCGTTGCTCCAGTCATCATAGTATTGTGACCATTTGGTTGCAATGAAGGAATTATTAATTCATCATTTTATAGCTATTCTGTTCACGGTGCCGTATGTAATCTTTCCTACGAATACCTTAATTTTCGACCTCACAAAAAGACATTTACGTCATGTACGATATTGTGGGGCAACTAATTTAATGACTTTGTGACCGGGTTTCCACTATACTATAATTGTACAATAACATGTAAGATGTAGACATGAACTCTTCTCCTAAAATATTGTCCTATATTGTTGTCCATAAACAACATTCTGTGTATTGAGGCCCTCTATGTCCTTGTCTGGTCAAAAAAGTATGTATGTGATCCACAGAAACTACTCCCACGACTTGTCGTGGGTCCAGTAGTCTAAGTCCCGGGCGTTGTGGGCCGCGTAAACGTCCCTACAAAGGGGAGGTAAACTCAGACAAAGAAGAAGATATTTAATTCAAAATTGTTAATTAATATTATATAGGTTAGCCAATATTATAAAAGTAGAGTGTTACCTATACAGGCCATGGAGGCCCAGAGGGTTCCAGGAGGCTGAGGCTCCCAGATTTTAAATATTCGTCACGTGAAGGTGGTAAGGTCAGCCTTACGCACCAGCCGCCTTTACCCCAGGATTGCTCCTGGTACTCATTTCTGTTAGATGCTGAGTCGACCCCAGAGCCATTGTACCACCAGAAGGATTAGGCTAATTGAAAAACTCCAAACGACCTCATCGGGGATCGAACCCGCGACCTGCCAGTTTGTATCGCAGCGCCTCAACCACTACGCTACAGCCTATATTGCACAAAGAAGAAAATAGGTAGGACAGAATGAATTGGATTAGGCCAGCGTTTCTCCACCTTTCTGAACCCGAGGACCTCTAAAATGTCTAAATTTTTTTACGGACCCCTAATTTTACATCCCATTTTTAAACGTAGGCTATATGTAGGCCTATATTCTTAATATTTGGGGTATTAATTATAGGTCATTACAACGAAATAATTCTAAATACATTTTTTTAATTCGACGGAAACACAGTTATTGAATTGGAAGTAAACTATTGACAGTAAAATTATATTTTGAACAGACTTTAATATTTATTACCAATTTGATAATATAATTAGGAGTTATAACACAGGTTTACCGGTATCAGATACTCGGGCACCTCCAACAATAAAACCCTTGTTAAGAGAGCGCCTCTAATAACAAATTCCGACAAAGTCTTATTTTTCAGGGTTTTGAATGAAAGAGGGAACCATAGACGTCAGTGCACCAGGGGTTTCAAACCGTGGTTCGTAACTGCAAAAGTAAGGAAACTTGCAATAGGACCTGTATTTTCGAAGATTTTAAAAACTTTGACTCTAGTGTCCATTTTATGTGAAAACTTTTACTTCTTTACTTGCTTTATGATATTTTTAAATTATAGGCCCTATCTGCGGGCCATCTGCACCATCTTCGCGGACCATCAAGTTAATTTAATCTAGAATAGGCCTAGTTGAATAGTTCAGTGATTCCCTAGTTAAGTCGTTATTTTGGAACTTCCTCCGTGATGTACACAGATTTTTGGAACGTGTTTTGATGCGGGAAGGAGCTCAAAGGCAGGCACCCTCATACATTCTGAAGAGAGACGTGGAATGGGGAGTAACTCAACACCTGGACACTGTTGCTTCTTGGGCTCAAGCTGCAGTTAATCTGCTCGGCCTTGCTTCACAACCTCTGCTGTAAAGTGTGGAAGATCTCCAAGGCTTCGTTCTACTAAATATTTTACTGCAGCAACTTGCATTTTAAGAAATAAAATAATTATGTAATTCCTTAATCTCAACTTTAACAAATAGTTTTATTTATTTTGCCTAGGCCTTTCGGTTTTATATGACATTTTAAGAAATAAAATAATTATGTAATAATCACAATTAAAAATATATACATACTTATTTATTTATTTATTTATTTTCCCTAGACCTTTCGGATTCATACAACCATTATAATGGCACCTGTAATTACAAATAGGCTTATTTGTTTTGTGATCTATATTGATTTATAAACATTTCAGGTTTGTGATTTATAAATGTTTCAGGTTCACCTATATTAAAGTACTTTATATAAATCTACGTTTTAATTGCTATAGCCTATTACAATATTTTACTCCATATAAGCTAATGTTCACTGATTTTGAAGTTCGTGTAAAAAATATTTATTACTGAATATAAAAATAACAAAAAAGTTATAGTAATATAGGTAGAGATGAAAAGTTTACTGTAGGCTTAATATTATCTTTCTGCTTTCTTTTGGTAGTTGAATTACTTTGATCATTTCGATTACCTTAATTTATAGAATTACATCTAAAAAGAGTGAAGCTGTTTTAGTAAAGGCGTCATTATTGATTAAAATCACTCAAACTTAACTCACTAACTCTGGCATACTGTAGGTCTATCACCCTGTGAAGAAATCTGAACACTTTTCCGCGTCCTGAGAAAGCTTCAATGCACCCTCATTGCCTAATAAAGCATTGGGCCCTGTTCCATTTCTTAGCATATAACAAAACACCTCACAAGAATAACAGGAATTATGTCATAATTTTCTTTAAAGTATAAGTTAATACTCATGCACCGATTTATTCTATGTAGGCTACATATTACTTCCAATTGTTGACACAATGACGAGGGCCTAATTGATATTATGGAGCGCATGTTCTAATTCATAGATTATCTTAGGGGTTTGTTTACTAAGCAGTGTTTAATTCATTGTGTACTAAGCAAAAGTTTTATGCACAGATAATAAAAATGCTTCCTCCTATATAATTATAAACCATAATTTTTTGCATTCATGTTAGTAAATTTGTAGCCTATAGCCTATCACTGTTTATTTTAACCAAAGAAACTACTGTATACATTAAAGAAATAATTAAAATTATTGGCCAATATAGATAGTTGAATAATTGAAAATTCTTTGAGTATAACTTCCTTTTTAATCCCTGTCTGCTATATACGAAAGTTGTTATAACAAAAGGCATAAAATAGTGTTTTACTAAGAAATGATCAAAATGTAATAGGCCTAAAGCATTAATTTACCATAACGAAACGAAATAACTATACATGACGTCTAGAGGGTCCACCGCTGTGGGATAGGGGATGCGTTCGCTCCTCTCACGCAGCGGGTCCGGGTTCGAATCCTGGTCGGGACAAGTTAGGGTTTTTTTGCGGGGCTTTTCCTCACCTGTGAGACAAATATTGGGTAACGTTAGGCTCTTGTTGTCCCCGGATATCATCTCGCCGTCATTATCATCTTCATCCCATCCTCGCCTTGATCGGAGTGAGTGAGTGAGTGTGTAGTGAATGGTGTGTCTCGTTCTATGTGTTCGTGTTGTCTCGGAGGTGGCCCCGGCATTGGGCTGATCACTCATCCGGGGAGGCCCTCCATGTCCTTGTCTGGTCAAAACAGTATGTATGTGATTCATGGAGAACCCCTCTCCCGACAGGTCGCGGCCCTGTAAGGCCCGGGCGGCGTGGGTCGCTTAACTGTCCCTAAAAGTGTAAAAAGAGAGAGAGATGTCTAGGGGGATTGGTTGAGAGGACATTTCATTAAATCCATGATGCGCAAATTAACTTGCTTACATTTTACATACAACATTAGAGTTACAGTACCGCTATGGACTAGATCGTGAACAGGCTTGGGAATGATATGTTTGCCACACGCTTCGCATTGTCGTGGTGATGGCGATGTGGGTGTAGGATCAGGCAGGCGGTGTGGGAGGTGAGAGGTCTGGGATTGTCTTGTCTGCATCTTACTTGAAGTACGGCTCAATTTTACAACACACACAAGTCTAATTTATAGTTCAGCTTTATTATTGTAAATATTTACTTGAGCGAGGATTTGAGGCGGATATCCCACTCCTACATGTTACTTTCCTGGCAGTCACCCTCACAGCCTGTTTGATAATCCAGTATTTACAAATTGATTGTTATGCATACACTATAATTCATATAGTACGGTACACACATAATTAAAGTAAACGCAACCCTATTTAATTATTTTTAGTGTTTATGCAAAATTATTTTTGCACGACTTAACTAATTAGTGGTACTTACGAATGTTGTTGCCGTGGATCGTAAGTTGACATTCCCACACGCAATCTTGTTGCTATGTGCGGTAAGAGTTTCCGTGCGGTAAGAATTTACTTACGGCACATCATAATACAAGCCTTTATGGACAAGGCCCCCCAGGACAAATATTCGGTTCCCATAACAACAAACACATGCGAATCACTTTCTGAAATAAACATCTATCTTCAAGAATGTATATACATAATATTTTCAGGTAATATCACTATTAATATAATTAAATTGATGTAAATAATCATCGTGCAAAAAATCGCATGAATACTCGTATCGCAATATACTATTAAAACGATGGATTGAGTGTGAGACTTCTCAAAAATAGGCGGTGATGTTAGCTAACCACAGCTTCGAAGTATTTCAGGAACCTAGCCAGGGAAGGGGCCAGAGCCCCCCCCCCCCCCGAAATGATAAAAAAAACTTACGAAAATAAAACTATTGAATACCACTGTAAAGATTTAAATTTTAATAAATTAAGTTGAAAAATTATGCAGAATATTGAGTACTCACACTAAAGATTTTTGTATTCTGACATTTTAGGCTTTAAACACTGAGGGTCATTTTATTAGTCTTTTGGCGTAAAATGTATCATTAGTTAAGCCCATTGCCCAAGTTGTTTTAAATATGCTTATTTTGCGAAATTATGTTGTTTTAATTGTATGAACTTAGCTTAAATATTTTTTACCATTTTGTATAAAAATATTTTAGAAAATAAATATTTTGAAAGAATTAAAAATTAGTGTTATTTAGTCACAACGAATACTCCGTTTCACCTTTAAATAAAGAATTATTTAAGCTAAATGTATAATAATGCATAATTGTATAACCCCTTTCCATTTCGCTAAATTAAAATGAACTTCTCATTTATTATTCGTAAATTAATAATTGCAAAATTAATCCTTCAAATTTCATTTGAATGTGTTTTTTTAATATATTATTTTGGAACAGTAAAAAGAGTGGTACAGTATACGTTTACAAAAAGCGATTTCTTTGTAACTGAAAAAAGACGTTTAAATGAAATTTGAAGGCTTAATTTAAATAAAAAATCGGACCTCCACCCGATGGGCCCCTTCCGGATCAAAATCCTGAAGTAATTACTAAGGCCCGTAAGTTATAATGAAAACGAGACCATCAATTTTCTGTATTTTTTCTTCCGTTATTTCTTCATGAAGAAGACATTACGGGGAATGAAAATTTTAGAGGCATTTTGCCATAAATATTTAGTTTACAAGACTATTAGTTTTCTTAAATTATACGTAATTTAATCTATTTAACTTTAAACTTCATATATTTGGGGGGGGGGAAGCCATCACTCCCTCACGTTCACCAACCCTACTAAAGCACTGACTTGCACACAAAACTTGAAATAAAATAAAATTATACACACACTAAAATTCCCTATTGGTGAAGACTTTTAGCCTAAGTAGGGTACATTTTCGAACATGGTACAATCCTGAACGGACTAAGATTTTTATCCATTTTTGGGTTTCAAATGTTAGCCAACCTTTTTTTAATTATATAGCGTCCATTCTGATTGTTTTGTTGATCTGTATCCGCGAGAATGATGTTTTAAGTTGACTCATTCGGCCATAAAATATTATTTTCCAATCGATGGTAAGAACTCCATGCTGGAAAAATGGCACGTTATAAAATTGCTTATAATCCCACGTTGTGTTACTGGAATACATTGTTGAGGACCAATTTTTAACTCATACCAACAAATAGCGTAGTCTTTAATACGTAAGTCATTGGCACAACAATGGTCATTCGTGAGCGGAATTTGCAACTATGTATAATTTACAAAAACTAGCTCGAGGTACAAATACGAACAGATTTTAGGTACAATTTCGAACAGTACTTTAACCCGCGATCGCTTGCATGGAAAAGCTGTTTTGCCATCACAGCATTCTGCATGTTTATTATTATTAACTGTGCCAGTCAAATATTTAAAGGATGGCATTCACACAGCTTTCAACAGTGGTATTATTTTAACGAAGATTTATGAATTACACTTCCTCTGGATTGTTATTACATCTCAGCAGTTATGCAATACAGAATAGCAAACAGAAATCGTTCTGGAGTTGTTAAGTATTTTTTATTATTGCTCTTGATGTTATTGCAGACCCGCCTGCATGGTCTAGTGGTTGCTGACTACGGACCCGCAAGTCTGGGTTCGATCCCGGGTACCTCCTCGAATTTTTCTGAGGTAGGGCGATTTGGAACGGGGTGCATTCAGCCTCCTGACACCAACCGAAGAGCTAATTCATAAAGAAGTAGCGGCTCCGGTTCAGTAAGCCATCGATAACTGACGTAGGAGTCGGCATGCTGACCACATGCCCCAAACCTGTCATCTGCCTATTCAAAACGTGACACTTCATTATTACGCTCACATTATTGATAAATAATAATAATAAAATATAATATTTGGAAGAAAGCAATTCGTTCGTTGAAAATTCCACTGTTCGAAATAGTACCCACTGGTGTTTAGAATTGTACCTACTGTGGTACATTTTCGAACGATATTCTGGAAATGAAAAATTGATTGCCATGACCAATTTTACAGCTATTTGACTTTCATATTTTTGTGAAGGGTCAACTATATTGCCAACTTTGTGATTACGATACAGTTGAACTTGTCTTATGTTTACTGTGTTCATAAAATACGAATATTTGTTAAGTGTTCGAAAATGTACCACCTTACCCTATTGTTAGCCTATCGATACATCCTTTTCGAAATACCGGTTTTAACTTAATAGGAATGTCAAAATTACTGAAATGGTTTGAAACAATAAATATATAATACTGTAACTTATAAATAAAATGGAATTTGTTAGTGAACTCAGTGCCTGAAATTGTAGAACGATCACAATTCACATAAACGTAACTCACTGGAGTTGATGATAAACATCCTTCAAATTTTCCGTGTCCAGCCATAAATTGTGGCTATGCATGCCGGTCCATAAAACTTAATTTATGAATAACATATTGCTTAATGTGCACTGAAGCAGAACAAATAAATACACACAAGACAACTCCATCTATTCCGTACATCTATTTAGAAATAAACGAAGCATATTCCTATAAAACAAAGTGCCATGTTGAAAGCTGCGACTGAATGTCTCAAGTTTACCTTCGACAGTCTGGATGAAATATCTCCATTAAATTCCTTGGCAGTGTAGGGCGGCAGTAAAAGCGGTACAATTTATGTGTGTACAGCGCTATAAATTCTGTAGTGTGGATTACAAAGGGAAAGTTTGGAACACAATCGCTTTTATTCCTATTCTATTGTTTGATAACTTTAAATTTCGCGAAATAATATTTCTGACGTCGTACATACGAAATTTACTTCACGTTTAATGCAGTGAGACAGCTAAATCCAGAAATGCGTATTCTTCCGTTCATGCATTTATTATCTAACAAGGAAAATTTCTATTTAATCAACATAATAAAAGAAAATGTTTGTTTGTCTGTGTGTCTTTCTATGTCTGTGTTTGTGTGTTATGCCCAAATCTACACCACGCAGAAACCTAAACATAGTCTAGATGGATTGGAGGATGTCCAAAATGCACCTTGAAGCCGGATTTTTAATTTTCGTTTTCATTCGCTACTTGAGAGAAGTACAGTACCAATTTTACCAAGTAAATTTTAATTGTAAAATTAATTGCAGATGGCCTTTCTCTGCTACCATAGCAACCGGGAAAGAAATAATCTGTTTTTTGGAACAGAACACATCAATTTGTCGACCGCTTTGATTCTTTTAGCCCGCTCTCCTTGATGTAGTTGCTTATAATTATAACATTACAACATGCAAACGTTCGAATTTTTTACATAGGTGAAAGAAATGGAATTATGAATGCAGGCTTAAATGGGAAAACATTGAATAATTTGAACGAAACTCACTATGCGGGCTTTTTTGGGAGGGGGGCTTGTGAACTCGAGTCTGATGTCTTTATCTATGACTTTACTCCTGAAATGCACTTTGAAGCCGGATTTTTAGCTTTTTGAAGATCAACCAGCAATTCGTGCTTGCTAAAATTTAGGTAGATTCATGATGTTGGTATGATTATTTTGAAAACTATTTTCCAGTACGTAGTGCATCTACTCAGCCAATGTACACACAAAATTAAGACACGAATGATTTTGCATTTTGCAGAAGGCTTTACTTTCACTAATACATTATCATTTACTGTAGGCCTACTTGAAATTTAACTTGTATAAATTTTACTTGGCCATTACTATCTATAATAATAAAAGGAAGTGTTTGTCTTTCTGTCTGTGCGCGATGCCCAGCGAAATCTACTGAACGCAGAGATCAGAAATTTTAAACGTAGATGGACTGAAGGGTGGGCGAATCCACCTCGAAGCCGGATTTTTTATTTTCGCTTTCGTTCGCGAGTTATAAGTAAAAAACTCAGAAAAGAGCATTTTTTCGCTATCCAAGCATCAGTTTTCAGCAATATATTTCATTTGTCAAATCAATTGCAGATGGCTTTGCCTATTTTTATCAAACCTTGGAAATAAAAGCATCGCGATCACTTGAATTTTGCAATCCCACGCTATTCGATTTATTTGTTTATAATGTCAAGGCACACAAACATCTGAAATTTTCAACATAGTCGGAAGAGGGATAATGAATATAGGCCTAAATGGGCAAACATTGATCGATTTGGACGAAACCCATTATGCAGGGGTTTCTGGGCCAGGGAACTCGAATCTGAAGTTATTTTTCCCATGCTGCGCTTTCTAATCGTGGAATCCACTTCAAAGCCGGATTTTTAGCTGTTTCATTAATTAGACTATTAATCGTTTAGTTTAGGCCTATGAAAGTTTCGCGTGCAAGTGTTAATATACATAATGTTTTAATTATTTTGCTCTTACTTTTTAATCTTCCAATTAATTACGTGGGCGAAGCGAATACATTAATATTGGCACATAAATAAGTAAGGAGTGTCTAAAATGAAATACTATACCGGTAAAGGCTACTAACATTCAACTTTTGTGTAGGTTTAAGAATAATTTTAACTCTAAAGTTGACCATAATCGCTAGTTATATTTCTCTTTTGTTTCATTGGTTACTGCTTATTGAGTGAATCGCTCATTGAGTATTGGATTGAGATATCGAAACGAAACGTTCTGTTCGACTTTAAAGTAACATTTTAGTTTTAATATATTAGCCAAAACGCTTGTTAACTCAGCGGTATGCAATTTAATGACACCGGAGCGAAAAAAATCTTTTGATTAGGCCTAAGTACGTAACCCAGTATTCACTTTCAAAAATGCAATTCATTTAACGGATTGTCGCAGCTCGGCCGTCCTTTAGAGTCAATTAAAATTCTTCGGGTCTTCGGACAAAAGAGTTTATATAATAAATGTTTTCATAGAGTATGTATGATTATCGTGTGAGGGTAAGGTAAACTGTGGTTCGTTTTAATCGCTTCGTTTCGAATCTGTATGCCCATATGGCAGCATAAGGTTCGTTTTATTCTTTACAATTATGTATATTTACTACGTCAAACGATATAATATTAAAAATTATTATTATTATTAATCCATGTAAAATTATGTCTGTTAATAAATAACATGTATTAATTATTTTTCTGTTAAATAAATAATTTAAATAAAACACCTAGCAGTTGAGCATATAATTGCGGGCGAAGTCGCGAGCACCTTCTAGTATGTTTATGTCAGAACTCTGGAATTGCTCAATTGATTTAATTGATTTAGGAAACTATTATAGTAGTTGGTTCTTCTAACGATGGCTGTGCACTGCTACTTAGGCTACAGCACCGGAAAGCATCAGCAGCACGGTGGGAAGATTTTTCCACAGCAGTTCTTTTACATGCCTGAAAATCTACAGACATGTGATCGTCGCATTTACGCATATACAAATGCAACTTTAAATGGGCTAGGATTGAACCTGCGATCTTAGAAACAGAAAAAAATAGTGCCTTACTAAGCATTCCACCAAGACCGGCAGGAAATTATTTTGCTGTAACCGTAAAAATGTTTACATTTATTACAGTACGTTGATATTTCAGATAGGCCTACTCAAGTTAAAGGTGAAATAGGCTTTAGTGTAAAATGTTATTCGGTTGTATTTTTTTCATCGAAATGTTTGTACTTTAATTCACTTTTCGAAACTTTAACTTTCCCAAATACAAAAGTGCAGCTAGATCTACACCTAGTTCTCGTAATATGAGAACAATCTAGGAATATTATAGTCCACAGTTAAGTTTTATATATAAGTAATTAAGCCATAAAACGTATAATAAATCAAAGGTTATCAGTAGGCATTTAAAATACAGCATAATACCTCAACCTGGCAACAATTAAGTTGCATGAGGGTCAAGTTGAATGGTATGTATGATAACTACCAATGAAATGAGTAATTTTATGTATTCAAACGTTAATAGTGTAAAATAAATTACATTATATATTAAGTCAAAATATTATTATCCTTTAATAATTTTTATATAGGCTACGTATTAATTAGAAGTTATTGCTCCACACATACAATATACTGCGAGGGATGAAGCTAATGCCATTTTTCTTTAGAAAATGCGGGACCATTTTAAAATTTTGAATTAGACAAATGAAATGTTGGCTATGCATAATGATCTTCTTTATGGTCGTTTGCACCAAATAACCTTTTATCTATAAGCCTTCTTTGGTACTGATGAATTTCACGATTCTCTGTTATCTTTGGTATGATTCTCAAAAGACTCTTGGGCACTATGACTTGCAGGGCAAAAGGTTTAGAGACAAAAGAAATAGGCATTCACCCCCATTTTAGGTCATTTTAGGCACTATAAAACTGCTCCAAATGGGTATAACTTTCCATAAATTGTAAACATCTGCAATTATTTTGCACATTTTCCTAACGGAACTATATAGGTAATTGCCTAAAATTCCGATGTCTAATGATAACATAAAAAGGTATATAAAATCAAGGAAGTTAAAACCATATAGCCAAATTGTGAAAATAATACGCGTATCAAGTTCTGTAAAAAAAAATCTTTATATCATGGTAAGCTTTAACCATACAATAAATGATGTTATTAACTGTATTTGTGTTTCTTGTGAAAATGGAAATATTTTACCCATTCTCTTTACTCTAAGTAGATTTCAATTCTTATGGGGTATGTATTAATTGGAAACCTTCTAAAGAACTGCTATATTTCAGTTAATGTTGTCGCATAAGTAGGCTACTGGAAAATGGCAAATTTGAATGGTCAAATTGCTAGAAATTCTTTAATATAGGTTAACATATGTTCTGCTATAGGATAATATTGTATTTTAATTGTAAACATCTTTATATCATGATATAATGCCAAAACACTCCTCAATTAATGGAATTAATTAATTATTGTCTGCTTTCTAATTAAGTATTATGTATTTTTATGAAGGTTTTGTTACAAATAAAATAGTTTATGTATATGTATGAGATACATTATGGCCTTCACAAACAATGACAACTATAGGCATACTTATGTAATGCAAGTTCTTAGACAAGTAGGCCCTACCAATAAAATAGCGAAAGCTTTTAAGATACAACCTCGTTTTCAAGATAGGGCACTGTTTTGTAAATATCCACTTTTAATAAATAAATGTTGGCATTAATGAAGTATTTAAATGAGTTTGTGTTCAAAAAATGTATGTAATTTCGGAAGCAGTAAATAATTAATATATATTTCATATGCGCCTAAGATTACATTGCATGTAACTTTCTCAGTAATATTCGTGTTCAAATTATTCTCTTTGTTCATTTTTTTTTCTATTGAGGGTTTCATACCAGTAGCCTATAGAATATTTCTATAATGTCAAATAAATGGGAATATTTTATTAAATTGTTAATGAATGTTATAAACATCGAAAGCTAAATACTGGTATCTTACTAACATCACTTAATTGTTAGATATATAGTAAATGGTATATGAATTGATTTTTTCTATTCCAAAGCAAAGGGCATCCAGAATCTCTCTTTCCCGTCTTCTCTCCACGCTTCTTGCACAGAACATCTCAATTTATACACAGATAATATGTAACTTTAAAATTAAATATCTCGTGAATGGATGGGAATATTGTAATGAATTTCGACACACATGTAGTCAAGGGATTGGAGAATGAAATGGATTGTTCTTACACTCACCTCAGCAATGAGCCGTGGAGATCTCACATGGTTTCTTCAGCCTAGCACACGCACACACTCCTACATCCAACCGAAACGCGGACCTCCGCGGAATTGAGTTGTGAAGCTTGAAGATGACAGCCAACCAGTCGCCCCGCCCCCAGACCAGCTTGCCACGTTGCCACCTTGCCTTTCTCTCTCCAACTCGCGGGTCCTGTTTGTTTTGCTGCTCTCCTCAATCTCAGAACCACTACACCCCCCTCCACTAATAAAAAAATTGGCTAATGTCTTAATGAACCACTAATAAATGTATGGCTTTCTGATACAAGAACGAGCGGCCGGCCTCTTATACAAACAGTAACGTCAACTCTTATTAAATTGTTCCCAACCTCTTTCCGTAATAAATTAAAATCAATTAATTCGGAGAATACGTGCATCAAAATAATATAATAATTAGGGCCCGGAAGAAGTGAAAAATCATATTTTTAATAATGTGTATTATATGCTGTGTTAAAATAAGTAACAGAAAATTGATGGTTTCATTTTGCATATTTTTGCATATTTTGTTAGTTTTTCGATTATTCATCATATTCACTTGATATTAAAATATTTGTGCATATCTTATTAATTGGTCACGTTTTACACGGAATATTTCTGACATATTTTAAATATTGAGCATATGTCTGTTAATTCAAACATGTACACCATATTTTGATTAGCGAATGTTTTGAAATACCTACTCTGCAATAATTGGCAGTACTTAGCCTTATGTTTTCGGAAATGATTGTATAATATTAAAGCGACCTTGCACTTCATTGGTTTTCAATTTCTTGAAATTTGTTACATTGACTTTTTTATTAAAGTTTGTAATGTAATTTATAGCTTACAATTTCTACTATTTTTAATACAGCTAACAAGGGAACGTATAGAGCATACTTCAGAGCATGTTTTACAATGTTGGAGCATATTTGCATGCTTATTTCGTCTTCTGATACTAGCATTAACTTCCGTGCGTTAATAATAATATTATTAATAATTATAATATAATGATGATGTAATATAGTATGAAAATTATTATTATTTCGGTGTTATCTTATACAGACACTAAAAATTCGCATTTATTAGATATTCCTTGTGTCTAATTAGAGAAGTAAATCATAGGTTCAGTTGTATCCATATTGCTCTCTATAGCCTATGATTTAATGCATTAATTTTACTTCCAACTGTGTTTCACGCCATCCACATTGTTGGAATAGGCAAACCACTCAACGCCATAAGAGACTTAAAATGCTGTTTGGTGGTAGGCCTATCAGATCTACTGGAAATATGCATTTTATTGTTTGATTTATTTTTATTTATTTATTTATTTATGCATTTATTTATTTATTAGTTTGGTTGGTTGTTTATTTACTTATTTATTATTTGTTAAGATTTCCTGAACATATTTCAGACCATAAACTCTGTGTGTCATCGCTGATAAAAACAAAATTTACCGAAAAGGAAGTTATAGATGGATCAAAATTTAAACCCTCGTTGTACTTTGCCACTTATGTCTCCTCAAGCTTCTGAATGGCATTAAATGCTTTTTTCTTTTCGTTGGGAGTTCCATCGAAAATCTAACAATTTTGATTAAAACTTCTTATGCACAGTCTATATCTCCTCAAAAATTTGTAGGCCTATACGACAAAAAGAAATATTATTCTAAGCAATGTCAATTCATTTAATCTATTTAATAAAAATATTGAATTTTAATATGTTATAACTAGGGCTCGGACTTTTAGGTGCTTATAAAAACGAAAATATTTATTTTTTATGTGTTTAAAAAGTCGAAAATATGTTAAAAAATATGAAAATATTTTAATTAACTTATTTAACCAATATTTACAGAAGTAGCCCTACTCATCTAGTCATTCTAGTCAGCAAGTGTAGAACTGTTGCAGTGAACGACAAAAGTAGATCTTAAGTTGTGCATCTTAAAGCTGTGACGATTTTCACGGAACAGAGACTTGTATCTTGAAAATGTACGTTCAACATCTTGCATATTTGTAACACTGACACTCAGATGTTCCATCTGCTCCAAGTTCTCTACACTGTTACCCATTAAAATTTCAGAAATCTTGCGCAATACTTGTAACCCTTCATTCTTATTTAGGCATGACAGGAATTTTTCTTTAATTTTGTTTGCTTTTGAACCACTGATTTTGTTAAGTTTGTTTTCAATGTGTTTGATTTCTTTTTATTGATTCTGTCAACAATTGTTTTGTTGTTTCCAACTTAGTAATGCAGTGTGAGAGGAAACAGAAATTTGCACTAATGAAGGCCAAATCCGCCCTGATTTATTCTCTGACTGAACATAACAACGCAACACATTGAAAATATGGCGCAATTTTACAAAAACTGTCAAAATATTCATTTCTAAACATGATGTGTGGTAAAATATGTAAACATAATTAAGTTACCAAAAATATTTATTCAAATAAGAAATATCGAAAATATTTTTTTTTATGTGATATGCAACTCAGTATTTTGAATCCAAAGGTCCCAACCGAAACTTTGACAAAGTCCAGAAATCATAAGTAATAGCAAAAAAAATATGTATTTACCTAAAAGTCCTAGCCCTAGTTATAACTAGGGCCCGGATTTGAAGGTTTTAACCTATTTTTCCCCCAGCTTCCTAATTAGAACATTTTAACGTATTTTCCCGTTTCATGCCCCTTGCTTCCGAATATATAAATTTTATAGAACCTAAAGGCTTTAAAAGTGGTAAGGAGGACTTTCTGAAAACTAGGGTCTAAAGAGGACTTTTGTTGAAAAACACGATTTTAAATAGATTTTACAATTACTGCAAAGGAAAAGAAATATGTAAAATTGTGCATTTTAGGAAAATAGACTACAAAATAAAAATAAATTCATATAAAACAATGAAATTAACAATGTATTTGTCGCTTTGTCGCTTGTCTTTGTAACTCGAAAATGTGGTGCCTCGCCGTCGCAGGAAATGAAACTTGAGCCGTCTGCAATACTATGAAATCTGCATCGTTTCGACCATAAAATAACAAGTTGCGACCAAAGACAGAGAAGTATATTAAAGCAACAAATTCGTGACACTCTAGTCCAGTGGTTCCCAAACTTTTCAGTCCGCGGACCCCTTGAAAAAAATTAAAATTTCGCGGACCCCCTCTGGGTTTTGAAGGAGGAAAAACTGAATACTTTGATTCAAATGTATTAAATTCAAATACAAAATATCACTTTCATTGGTAACAAACAGAGTTTACTCCTTAATGAGAACAGTGAAGCTACTTTAGAAGATATGTAATTTGAGAAAATTACGGGGTATCCTATTTCTTCTTAAACCGCCTGCGGACCCCCTGAAACACCATCGCGGACCCCCGGAGGTCCGCGGACCCCACTTTGAGAATCACTGCTCTAGTCTACTTATTCTTGTAGATCCTCTGAATCCGCGCTTGCCTGAGTACATATTCTTGTCAAGTAGCCCTAGGTAAAAAAATAATATACAAACTGCATATTCGTACATAGCGAATAATAAAATTTGTTTTTAATTGGAATATTGGAGCCACCCTTTTTTATGTGCTGAATATTGTTATTTTTTAAAACTGAGGTGTACTAATTAAGATCTTGGAAAGACTGTATTTTAATTTTATACCCCATGATTTCGGAATATCGTTTTCTGTACCTATTTCTCAGGTATAATTTTTAACACGCTATCTCGGCAGTTTAATAAAACCGTAAATTGGAGTCAGGTCGTTAGGCTCGATTTTAATCTTTCTTTGAAGTTTGACGCTTGTAGTTATTATTCACCTGTTATTTACGACGCTTCTATTCTGCCGCCTCGTTACTTTTTTTTTTCTTTTCTTTTTTTTTTTTAACAACAACTGAAGTCCAGAGCAATTCATCCGTGAAGGTGAGAAAGGTTGAAGGCAGCTTTATTTAATGCTATGGATATGAGACTATAAACTAACACAATGATTTCGGCAGGATTAAAGAGAAACCAGTATGCTGACGTTGCAGGCCTGTATCTGCCTTTATGATATGTAGCATGCATGCTATGTTTAATTTTTTATGTAAGTACATCTTTATCCCATGTTTGCAGTTGGTAAGCAGTTGGTCGTGGGTTTGATCCCCCTTGAGGTTGCTGAGATTTTTCAATTGGCCTAATCCTTCTGGTGGCACTAGGGCCCTGAGGTCGTCTCAGCCTTGGTTTCCCAGGAGCAATCCTGGAGGTAAAGGAGGCCGCCGGTACGTAAGGCTTACAACCTTCCACCTTCGTCAAAATTCCGAATGCCAAAAAATCTGGGAGCGTGTTTGAATTGTCTGAAATGTTGACAGTCTCTGATGTTTAAGTTAAATCCTTTAGATTAAATAATAAAAATCTTTATTTCACACTTTCATGTTTAACTAAATGCTTCATATTATATGAATTAAGCAGTTTAAACATAACAATATGTAAGGATGTAACATACGCCTATATAACTATAGGCCTCGTTCTAGGCCTATACAATTTGAGTAGATTTGTAGTTGCAGTAAACACAAATATATCAAATTATTGTAGGTAGAAGTGTATAAATCCAAGAACAGTATAAATAAAAGAAAGTGAGGAATTTGTTTTTAATCCCTCAGTGTTTTTTACCCAGGAAAGTTGACACCCTTGAGGGTGCGGTGTAACAAAATGCCATCTTGTTTACGAGCGTATGGGCATATGTGCCTGGATTGGACAACATGCTAGTGAATACCGATTTTTTCACTTCTAAGAATTCGTGTGTAATAATTGAAAACTATGTTCCTAATAATATAATTATTCTGTATGTACAAATTCGAGAATTCCGTCTTACGACTTAAGTAATTTCCTTGTAGCTTATGGACTTCTATTTCTGTTATTGCATAGGCTGTATTAAAACTGGGACTTGTATTACTGATCTGTTATTATTACCATTAGCCTGCTCCTTTTGCTACCAGAACTTTAATTTGACTGTACACGACTTATTTTTCTGAACCCCTATCACCACTAGCCTACTTCTACTTGATCTACTACTATTGCTTAGCTGATAAAATCGAATACACGTTGAGTTCCAAACTGATACTGACCACATTTGGTTGTTTAAAAACTTCATTTTCCTATAAGGGTGACTATTTTGCACGTGATAAATATTTCACCTCAAACCCTTATACACTTACAGATTACCCATAGCATTCGTATCTCCAGTAATCTGTAAGTGTATAAGGGTTTAAGGTGGAATATTTATCACGTGCAAAACATTTGGTTGTGTCTTTTCAGGTACTGTGCCTTCTACCTCCTTCCAGGGAAATAATCCAAGGAATCTCTGGTAAGTCTAATTTTTATATTTCTTGGTAAAAATTACATTTTATATTTTGAGTTTGGATCAGGTGTTTCTAACTGGCGGTCCTCGAGCTTTTCTATTGGCCCGCGAAGTCAGTTTGAACAGTTTATTAATTTAATAAATTTTCCTCTAGATAAAGCAAGAAATCTTTGTAGTTTTAGCCTTTTTTTTTGGCCAAAAAATACTTCGATGTTTGTCAGCACGTACGCATGTGGATTTTTTTCTTCTTTTTCTCTTGCCTTCACGACAAAGTTTATTCACGATCCATTACGGAAGCCAACTGACAAATTTTTCACTGCTTCGCTTCTATAAAATGCAAGAGGTCGGCCTCAATTTTCACTTTGAACTTTGAAAACTAATAGTGGGAATTTTTTAATTGTAAAGTGCAGTCATTTCCACTATTCTCAATTCACCAATAAGTATGCAATTGTGAAATAAGTTTTAAGAATATAATTTCGGGTTTTAGGCCTAATTCCTGTGAATTTATTTTTCATTTTATACGTTCAAGTCAATTTTTTGTGAAATGCTGTTCTCGTATGATTACTTATAAGCAAAATAAGATTATTTCAAAACTTCTTAAGATTGGTCTTTAAAGAAGAAAAGCTGTATTACTGTACTTTATTTTCAGTTCATTATTTACAATTTGTCTGCCATCTCCAAACAGTTGTGCGTTCCCCCAGTCAACTCCTCCAGTTGAAATCCCGTGATATAATCATTAGCTCCATTGATACTTAAATTTTAAGTAGACAATTTTTAATAGTTTATTTTCGCAACAATTTATTAAATTGTAAGCCATAGTTGTGCAGACCGCAAGGAATTTAAGTTCGGCTCTGAATTTGGTATAAGTGGCGCCATGTGGTTATCCATAATTTAAAAACATAGCATATTTAACTTTCACCACAACGTTCGGAACGTTCTTCCTCAGTCATTTTTACATCAATTATCCTTTGCGGGATATTCTTACAGAAATCCCTAAGCAGATGGAATTGAATATACAACCAAAACATTTTCAGTTGAATTGTACTGTGCTCTGTGAAAAAATTAACGAGCATATGCCTGTGATGATGTCTCAGAATGTCAGATAGCAGTTAACCCTACAATAATTATCACCGCAACGATGTATACAGATGTTACAAACAAATCTTCATGCACAGTCACATTTCGAAATAGTCCATTTATTACTTTGAAGATAAGCTCAAATGAAATACAAGATTACATAGCCTGTCTGCTGTCACCAGTACTCATTCATTAAGCTACAAAAAATAAACAAGATGATCTCTTACGAAACTCCATACCCTAATAATAAGAGATAAATGCGGCGTGCTATTGCCTGACGTGATAGAGAACTATTTGTATATTTCTGTTTAATGTTATATAATTAGGGTTATCTTCTGTAGGCCTACTTAAAATATGGTGAACAGTATTTTGTTTCCTGCCATAACTTTCACAAGAACATTTTGTGGACAGAATCTTTTGAGGCAGTGGAATAGGTAGATATTGTGATCTGTAGAACCGGCCCTGAAGTAAATAAGTAATGTGTTAGTAATGTTAGAGTAATGTAAGTAATGAGTAATGTGTTAGAGTGAGACATACATACGCTTTATCGAGGTATTACACATGAAGGTTGAAGCTCCGAAATTTTTAGACGTTCTAAAGATTCATTAAGGATCTGCTACTCCCACGACTTCCGGTACTCTGAATTCTCGCTTTTGAGCCTAAGCTCTATAACTAAAATGTAGCTAAAATCTGCTGTGTTATAGGTATATAATTCCATATTTTATCTTCCTATTTTTTTAATGAATAAAATAATGTCCTTACTAACATTTTCATTGTCTTCTGTCATAGGTGGATATGAAAAATGAACACGTCTAAAATATCCCTTAATATTTTATAGAAAATCTATTATTACACTTGAATATACTTGTAAATATTTTTTTTTTTTAAATAGTGAAAGTCTATTTTTTTTCAGAAATCAAACTTTTGAAGAAAATAATTTTTAGTGTGTTGTAACATTTCTGTAAAATGATCGTCTTAATGAGTGTTTTTGTTAGGAGTGTTTTAATCAGAAAAACTTTTTTATTTACGTCATTTTTTGTCTTGGAGAAATTAAAATCAGTAGAGTGAGCAAAATTCAATACATATGAAGGTTCTTTGGAAAAGTCCTTTCGTGTTTTCAGTAGTGTTACCCGTATAGAAATAGAGATATATTTGAACAGGCAGGGAAAAACGGGTATGGCTATCCCATGAGCCATGACCTTCGGCCCTAATAGAAAACGAAGAAAGTATTTCCTCTTTTGAGATCCATTTACTACCTAGGATTAGGACTTGTAATGACGTTTTCTACGTATCGCTAAATATCATAAGAAAATTATACTGTAAATTTTATATGGTGACAAGAATATTATTTTGTAACCTTCCGGCATTCTATTACTCCACACAATAAATACAGAAGCAGAACCGACATAAAGGTTATGACGGATGTTAAACTTATAAAATTGCTGTCATTATATGCAGCCATAAACGTCACACATAGACATGTACATAACAAAAGACAATAAACTGTAAATTACTGTGTTTATGCCGTGCATAATACGAATAGAAAGAGCTAGCCGCCATCCCTTAATTACTTTCTAAAATGCTGCATAAAAAAGAGAAAATCTGGTGTAGCAGGATAAAATAAGACAGGCTACATATTTTTATGTATCAGCCCGAGTTACGTAGGGCTATTTCTGAATAAGAAAGAGTTTCAATTTATTTGAATCGGAACTTCAAATGAACACCAAAAACATTGAAAAGCTTAGCGGCTGAAAAAAAAAAGTTTTTTTAGCAGGTTATTGAAAATTAGTTGGATGGAAAGGAAGTCAAATCAAGTTTTGAACTTGATAAATGTCGCAATAACAATTACTAAGCTATTAAGAAAATAAACAAAATAAACAGGGCATTCAATAGGACATAATGAATTGTTGACTAGGTTTTTGTGCAAAATCTTCAGAAAAAGCTGGAGAGCAGTCCAAAGGAAGACCTGTAACCTACCTAAAAAGTGATTTGCACAATGACACATACATAATTGATATCAAATTACTAGTTACTGCAGCAACTAATAGGTAGGGCCTAATCATAGAGGCAGTGATAAAACGTAGGTTTCAAATACAGTAATAATAACAAGAGGAAGAAAAAGAAGAAAAGGAAATCGGTGTATGCATGAAGATAAAGGGCTAATATATTCGACAGATTTCTTTTGAAAATGTGGTAGTTTCTTAAGAAGAAATATATGTGGACCTAGTTTATTTCGCTCTTAAAAATAATTTCATTTTAGTCCTAGGTAGTAAATGTAAAAAAAAAAGTATGGGTATTTGATAACTCAAACACTAAAACCATGTCAAACTGAAATGTTAGTCTTTTTTTTCGAATTAAAAAGAATTCCGAGGATATGACATAAAGCATGTCAGTTACTTTCTTTCATCTTTAATACAGTTTACTTTAAAAAAATAAAACATTAACTTCGTTTACGCACACTTAAATGTCATTGACCTGGTCTAGGATTGAACCCTCGAGCCTTTGAAGTGTCTTACCAACTGTTTGAACCACGTCAATCACTCGTAAATTGAAGATGACTGAATTTAGTCCTAATTAGAATAATATTCTAATAATAGTTCATAATAATATTCTAATAATGAGGTTAGTAATAATAATAAGTAAATTATCAATATTAATAATATTTTTCCATAACAATAAATGACATTTAAATGTTTCATTGCAATGTTCGATAAGTTCACAGCAGCACTGCACTGCAATGAGATGAGGAATCACACTTTGCAAAAACATACAGTACCATCTTCTACGTGATGCAGTCACTATACCATAACATCATACTTCTTATTAATTAGACTAGATCCACTTCCTACGTTAAGTCACTGACATTGAGGCTTGTCCCATACTTCAAAGAAAAAGAAATATTTCTTGCTAAGAATTTTTACTTGTGAAAGAAATATAGGAAATATAACTGATTGCATTTAAACCATGTGGACGTGTTATTTCGTTTTTATTTCGTGTAATGTGTTGTTAAAGGTAACAATATTACGTGCGGGAATTTACGTCTGTACTGTATTTTACCTCTCAAATCCGCGTGCCGGACTTGACATAGACACAAAAGCATCATCAACCGTGCGGGAGTTGACTATCACCCGCGTAACGCATTGCTGAAGATCAGAAAATCCATGTCATAATTTTACGACTATTTTACATACGAATTTCATACGGCTTGTTTATTTTCTGTCTTCTTAGGAATTGTTGTTATGGTTTTAAAAAGTATTGGATTTTTTCACTATTTTCATTCGTACATAAGAAGTTTCAACATTATGGACATGCCCTATAGATACATGGATATTTTGAGTATTGATGTATTGATCCCTGAAATTATACGGAGGATTTGATCCTTGGTTCAAATAAGAAATGTTGAGGATCTAATCTTTGGGTATCCAAAAGCCCCATTTCATGCACCTTTTCTACGCTCATAATGGCATTCATATATCATTCCTTATAGTCTAATATGGTAAATCCTTCACCAGGGATTGGGGTACAAAACTCTGCAATAAATATTTCAGCTTGAATATGGTAGACGAAATAGCAGAGAAAGTTGACAATAAAACCTTGAAAAGGATTCCTTTCTTGTCTGCGAACGTTTCAAATCAGCTTCTCCCTAGAAAGGAAGGGTCGTAAAAATTTCCCTCGGAAAGAAGAAACTTCAGCCTGTCAACATGATAATTTATTTGCACTTCTGAAGTTTCTTTCCCCTTCTCAAAAGTGTTCTACTGTGTTAAATGAGAAGTTATATTTCTTCAAACAGTTATATGATAATTATGGAGGGACATTTTTCTACATTTAAAGGCAATGACCGAGTAACTGGACTTTTTGCAATATAATTAAAGCAGAATGTAAACTCTTTCATTTCTTGTTAATTTTTAGTAGAAGAAGAGAGATTAGAGATATTCTCTGAGGGAAGTTAACGATATCTCCATTAAATGATGGTCACTGAATGCAATAAATTGCTGCTGATTAATAACAACATTATCTTAAGCGTTTTGATTTATTAATATTATAGGAGAAAAATTCCTCTGATACTGGGATTTGAACCCAGAACCTTTGGCTATCTGTGCCAAAGCTCTACCAACTGAGCTAAGCCAGAGTTCACTTCACAGCGCCAGATGGAACCTCTCTCCTAGGACTGATTGTCCTTAATGGTTTACCTCACTGACAGACAAGTTATGTCATATGCAGTACTGTGAGGCACACTAATTAGTGATTTTTGTGACCGGGCTTCCACTGTTATTGTACAGTAACATTCAAGATAATTCCCAACAGAGACAATAATCTGTGGTTCATGAATGCATATGCACATATCTGTTTTGATTTAAGTCGTAAATTATAGGCCTGTTTACCATAAATGACCCTTGCATTGAAAATAGTTTTTAGTTTGTTTCTTTTTACTGACGGGCAATGTGTGTGTGTTTTTTTTTTAAATTAGCTTTCATAGACCAATTTTAATAGAACAATTTATCAGGGAGTTTTAAAAATAAATTATGGATGGCCGAAGTGTTGAGAGTGATTTTCTCAACTATTGGTGCCATATACTTGAAATTTTGTACACGTAATGAAAACCTAAAAATAAATTAAGAGTTAAAATTTAATCTGCCAATGGACGGGAGAAAAGAAATTAAATTTCCCTGAAAACTGTTTGTTACAACAAAGGTTACCTTCTTTCACAACTTCAGAGTTAGGGACCATGTTATTATGTTTCAATTTATGCAATTAGAGTATATTTAAAACTGTGTTAATTTGTTCATTTTAAACAAACTTTGCAGAAATGGAGAGACAAATCAATAGAAAATGGAATCAGAAAAAAAAAGAAATCCTAAGAAAAATTAAATTATTAGGCACATTTGTCAACAAAAGTAAACAATGTCTGTGTAATCATACATACCCTTGCCATATCAAGGGTTCTACTAAAGATATTTAGTTCTTTGGCAATAGCTACATTCGTTGTGAAGAACCCAGATCACACCATTGTTGATCTGTCAATGTTATGAATGGTTCAAAGTTACAGCTCCCTGTCCCCCCCCCCCCAATAGGACTCTTCCTTTGGTGTTTATAAGTGTGTATACTAAGTTTCATGGAAATTTGATAAAGCATATTCGAGTTATCGCGTGTACAGGCACATGGAAAGTAATTTTCCCGTTCACGAAGTAATTTTTATTAAGTACCATTCTGGAACTTAATAAATATATGCATATACACGTGCCTTCCAAACCATTAGAATAATAAAACATATTTAAACTTCCTGTTTAGTCCCAGACAAATTTCCTCAAAATTTCAGTGGGTATCGCGACCCACCTTTTCAGGAACCCAGTTTTAAACCTAACTCCATGACTTTATAATATCAGTCTCATTCCAGGCAACCCTAATGATTTATTTAATTCGTTGTCATTTCTAATAAGGATGCGATCTCAAAGAGACCTTCTGCCATAGAAATTTGTACTTGCCAATAAACAGTGCAATAAATCAGAATGCCAGTCCGAACGTGGAATGAAACCACCGAAAAGTGAAGTTGTTTGCTTCTTGAACACCTGGCTGGCTAACAAAGAGGACGCTGGACCGTGAACCAAACGCATTCGCTAATGAAGTCCGTACTTCTGGATCTTCGCAGCAGGAGTTCTCAGAGTTTCTCTGCTATTGTTATTCATGCGTTAAACCATTCTACAGTTCTATAGTTTCTCACTTCAGACATCAATGAATGTCTAATCTTGAGAATAAAGAAATTCTAGTAAATGCTCGATCAAGTTCAATGCTTCTTCTACATTCAAGTTTGTGAGAAAAAGGAGACTTCAAAAGATGCAATAATGGCGTTGATTTCACTGCAAAGAACAGGGCATTGAGAAATTCTTGTGAAGACTGCTATGTACAATAGAGGCGACTAAAAATCGTGTTAAATACCCATGAATAGCAAAATGCATCTTCGACGTCGAGTCTTGAAAGCCGGCAAACGGCAAGTAAGACGTTATGAGAATAGGGTAGGTCAATTCATTGTGAAGCTTTTCCATTGTGTGCTTTACCTAACGTAAAAGGAAAAAATAAATACTTATTTCTTGCTTTGGCCTGATGATGTATGTCAGATTGGAGAGTAGAAAAATGCATTATTTATAATTTCTCGGCAGTTATAGCAAAAGTAGCGTTCCCTACACAGGCCATGGAGACCCAGAGGGTTCCGGGAGGTTGAGACTCCCAGATTTAAGACATTCGGTAGGTGAAGGTGGTAAGGTTGTCAGCCCTACGCACCGGCCGCTTTTACCCCCAGGATTGCCGTGGTACTCATTTCTGTTAGAGGCTGAATCGTCCCCAGGACCATAGTGCCACCAGAAGGATTAGGCCAATTGAAAAACTCCAACGACCTCATCGGGATCGAACCTGCGACCTTCCGGTTTATAGCATAGCGCCTCAACCACTACGCTATGGCGTACCCCGGTAGTTCTTGAGACAGCATAAAACACATGCTACTGAGAGAAGGAAAGAAATTAAAAACGCCTACAATTACAATTTTTAAATCATATTTACATACACTTTTCTCAATATTCGTACTGGAATGGGAGAATTTATGCTTAATTACACATTTCGTGAAATCCAACAAATATCACGACATTTCGTGGATATAATTTACTTAACGGCGATATTTTTAACACCAATACAGCTAAATATAGCTAGGCAAAGGTGTTTTGTACAATTTCGCGCTTATCGCTGTTAGCAAAAAATACTGTCCCTAATATTTCATTCGTTTTCTTAACATGACTTTGAACATTTTTTTAATGGTAAATTTAATATTTGCGTTAGAAGACTCAAAATCCTTAGACGTACGTATTATGATTCATTAAATTTGTTTAATATTTTATAGGCGTTTGAATTTTAAAAAGGTTAACTTATTTGAGCTTTATTTGAAGTCTGCATTAATCACCAAAAATTATGTAAATAAAATCAGGTAAACTAATATAACAAAGTGCCAGAGTGCTTTTGTTTATTCAGTGATAATTGCAATTATGATATACAAAAAATAAGATATTTTTTAATCGATTTCAGAGTTAAGCTCCAAGCGGCAATGAACCTTCGGGTTCCATAAAGTAGATAATATTCCTTGCTTAGGAATTGTCTATTGCCATTGAGTAAGTAAGTAAGTAAGTAAGTAAGTATCGAAGTATGAAGAGATTTCTGGATCTGATGAAGTCACAGAAGTGAACTAAAGGGAAGAATCGTGGCGTTGCCATAACAGCTATAGGCCTATTGTTACCTGTTCCCTGAGCTGTCAGCTGCGAACCCTAGACCAGGTAAGCTGCTCACAGTTTCCTAAGCTCTTAATAATGCTCACTACATTTTCCGTTCATAACAAAACGCTCTTGCACAAAATGTTAAACTGTCCCTTCTCAGCTTGTTCTCTTTCAAATTTATGGCAAGTCTTTGAACACCTTCATCCACAAGTAGGCTCCTGTTATACTGGTTGACTGCGTTACGTACAGTGGTGTAATAATAATAATCATCATCATCATCACCACCATCATCATCATTATCATCTAGAAAGCGGACTAACAGAAGATTAATTAAATTCTTATCTGGTATGGTTAAAACTTGTGTTCTAACACTAATTGTTAATGGATAAACAATCGTCGATATTTGAATTAAACATAATAAATGAGATAATTAAAACGTGTTTAAAAAACTAAAGGTGAAGGGGTTTATTTAAATAAAAGAAGTGCTTTACAAAATCAAGGAGGGAATTCGTAAATTCACTGCACTTATATTTTATAGAGGTCTTCTTTAGTATCTGCATTATTGTCTGGTTTCAATTTTAATTTTCTTCTTATTTTTTGGGAAATTACCTTATCCTCTCTTATGGTCTGCTGGGATAATATCTATTGTATATAATCCTATCTGTCAAATCTGGGTCATACTAGCGAAAATGCATTCCCCTGCATTAGTGATCGAAGGAGAAAACAGTGTCCCTGAGGATGGGAACAGAGCTCGCTGGTGTAAAATATGAGTGCGTGGATCTCCTCTTGTGAGTATTATCACCGAGAATATTTTAAATCATAGGGCATATGTAGACTAATACAAATTACTTGTCAGCTTAATATTTCAGATAAACTGTTAAGCCCTATCCAAAAAGAAAACATTGCTAAGTTAAGACTGAAAAGGATTTTAATGTGGTTCTTGCCAAGTGTCGTTGGATGACCTTATACGCTCCTGGACAAAAAGAAAGGTAGATAATGGTTTAAAAAATAAAAAAAATAAAAATAAATAAATAAAAAAGATAAATCTCGCACACCAAATTACGAATATTGTACCGAAACAGTAGGATAGAACACGTTGAAACATAACGTCGAAATATATAAGTTACCTAGGATATTTACGAATTGTAAATCATCACGAAAGAGAAATGTTTATCGGCCGTATGAATCTAACAGTTCCAGATTTCATGAGACCTAAACTAGTTAAAAGACTCGATGATGATGATGATGATGATGATGATAGGAAAACCTTATTTCGATACTGCTCATTCTTTGCACTTATTAGGACCTATGTTATATTTTAATAATTAATCACCGTTCATTACTCACCATAGCAAGAAAAAACCACTAAATCCGAAGACTGCAACAGAACAGATTGTCGATTCCCAACACCTGCTCAATTAAAATAGCAATCGTTTAAAATCCGTAATACTTGTAAGCTTACGATTTTCAGATTTTATGGACAGCGCCACTTCTGAGCGCTGAGTACAACATGGCCAATGGAGTCGCCCGGTTTTATAACGCGCCAGATTCTTCTCGGTAACACGTCTTAATGAAGGTTAATGTTTTTACTCGGAATAACAAGACATTCGGTGTAGACTGTCTGATTTTGTGATACCTCATAAACAATACGTACCTATGTCAAAAAATAAAACAGAAAAGAAAGAGGAATTAAATAAGTTGTCGGAATTTAACGAGCGAAACAGAATTCAAACGTCAATATTGGTTTGCCAAGAAGCATTATGTTCTCGACGTCTCCATTAAAAAAAAAAACTGAATGAATTCTCATGGGAACTGACAAGTTGACTCTAGGCATACAAAGAGAAATAAATATGACAGATTTTCTGGGCACACAAGCACAAAATAGTCTAATGCCTTAGCAGATAAGAACTTGTGTTTTTTTCGCATAAAGGTAACTTTTCGGAATTTTAATGCTGTTTTACATGGTATCACATAAAACTAATAGAAACTAATAAGGAATTAAGTCTTCACAATTTTCATACAAGTTAAATTGCAAATCCCATGCTATTGTAAGATGAGAAAACTTGTGATTCTTTTTGTTTAATTTACAAGAAAACTGACGACATTGTTGAATCTCTTTGCTCCCCTTTCAACCTAATTTACTTTTTGCTTACCTATTTTCGGTACTGGACAAACAAATCTTGAGATTGTTCACGTAATTAAAATAAAGAGCTAACCGTAATGTGTTTGGCTATTCATTACAAACTCCAATTAAAGAAATTTATGTAAATAATGCCTGTAGCCTAACTGTCACTAATTTTTATACATTTTTATAATTTTACCCAACCTGACATTTAAATAAATAAATATATGCACCAATTCTTAATGCACAGAATATATATATTCTCTGAATTAAGAATTGGTTTTCGAAAACATGATATATTGACTACATTTTAAAAATCTCGTACCACAAAAAGTTGGCCTACAGGGCATATCAAGATGATACTTCCTGTTATAGACTATACAAATTAGTTAAATAATCCAGAATCTAAATAATTTGTATAAGTCAGCAAATTCCCCTCACTTCCATTTTAAACGAAGGCTGGAGTTCGGCATTACCGAGCGAGGGTTCTCGATGGATATTGTGGGAGACACATTCGGAAAGTTGCGGGTTCGAACCCCGTTGGGTTTCCTCACTCGCAAAGGCAATGCCAGATTGAAATTTGCTCAGTCACTATCCGGAACGCTCCCTGGGCATGTCTTAGGAGAGGTCCCTACGCAGTGCTGATCTCTCAGCCCTTCCATGTCAGTATATAAATATAGGCTATATGACCCATAGATATGATTTCTCCGTACAGGATTGGCGTGTAAGACATACAATATGAGTTGCAAAAGTTAAGAAATAGTCCGACTTTCGCCATTACTCTCAATCATCATTGTCATATTCTTCACCACCTGTGATGAATAAATCATTTAGTTGAAGTATAACGCACCCGACTCCTAGCCTTACTGTTGGACTAAAGCAAGCGTATATTTGAGCCGTTCCTCGACTGAACTTTTATCAGCTATTATTTTTATCTGGACAGTCGTACTTAAAATATTTATGAGTCGCGTAGGGTCGGATGAGGTGAGATTTGTGACCCAGACTCAGGAGATAACGCTACCCCTCTGCAGGGAGCACCAAGCATCGTGTTGAGCATATCTGATCAGTGCACTTTACCAAGTCTTCTTTTAATGAACCGTTTTTCGAGAAAGTTATTTTCTTACAATTTGTTTATAATACCAGTGTTAAAAGTGGCATTTTACTATGTGGAAGTGGATCAGTGATGGTATTCCACTAATTTATAAGTTCGTTGAATCAGTCAATAATTACCAAGATCTATAGGCTAGGTCTAAATGGAAGGGTAGTTGTGCACAGCGAAAGTAATTCTACGTAAAACTAAATTTATTTGTATGAGGTAATTCATACTCTTCTATTAGACTGTAAATTGAAAACTAACGATTAAAAAGATACTCCAGGGCCTAAATGTAGGAAATGTATTATTTTTTAATTTTAAAAACTGCACCTTATTGGAGGTATTACTTACGTGTGTGTTTATGTGTGTGTATTTGCATGTAACTTACACAAAGCATAAGCACTTGCATAAGAAGAATATCTGAAAAAAGTTTCTAAAAATAAGGTTGATTAGAAACAAATTATTCGCTATACTGTAGTTACAAAGGTTATATCTTCATTTGTTCCACACATTCTTGTTTAAAGAACTCCTATATAAGTTACAGTATTTTTCTCTGCATATTTTATAATTGTTATAAGAAATAATCACTTCACATCTGGAAGGCTTGTAACAAAATTACTAAACTGATTCCCATTTTTCAAAAATCGTCAGTGCATACAGATTATAATTCTTTATTCTTATAAAACTTGTACGAAATTAAAGTCTTCCTGTTGCGGCTAGACTTAACCTTACTTTTTATCATTAATGAACTTCATTTTGAAGTTTGGTAGAAATTCCATTAGTACAATTTGTAATAAAACTTAATATAAATGTTTTCAGCCTCTGTACTAGCACTGTACTAGCTCGAATATGAAAGACTTGAAAAGCAGACAGATTAAAGTTTTTTATGATTTATAACCAACTTGCATGTTACTAAATATGTAAAATTATTATCTGTATTTTGCCAATGCACAAATTACTCAATGCAAATCATAAAAAACTTTAATCTGTCTGCTTTTCAAGTCTTCCATATTCGATCTTAATACGTCTTATGTGGTTTTGAATATACTAGTACAGAGGCTGAAAACATTTATATTAAGTTTTATTCGTTTTTATGCCCTAATACGTTTAAGTTGTATTGATTTGAGAAGTGAAATTTATATTTTGAGGTCTTATTTTTTATTCCCTTGCTCTGTTCAAGCGTCTTTAATGTGAAATTTTGATCCACTATACCCTTAGCAACCAGGGAAGGCGGTTGAGGCCAGGTAGATTCCTTCACCCACAGGCACCCTCACATTTACAAGGGCAGGAGATTTAGGACCAACCGTAATTTCCTCCCCGTGAGTCACCTAGTCTACTTCAATCAATCAATCTTAGATTCTTTTAATATGTCATTTTATCTTAAAATGTTTGTTATATATCAATTCTACACATAATTACAAGAAAAATTACACCAAACAATGTATAATTTACTTTAATAGGAACATAGGACTTGAAAGCAGTTTTCTCGTAACTTTTATTTATGTATTTGTTAGAAATGTTCCTGTTAAAGTAAATTATACATTGTTTGGTGTCATTTTTCTTGTAATTATGTGTAGAATTGATATATAACAAACATTTTAAGATAAAATGACATATTAAAAAAATCTAAGATGATTGATTGAAGTAGACTAGGTGACTCACGGGGAAGAAATTACGGTTGGTCCTAAATCTCCTGCCCTTGTAAATGTGAGGGTGCCTGTGGGTGAAGGAATCTACCTGGCATCAACCGCCTTCCCTGTTTGCTAAGGGTATAGACGTTTCAGTTTTATGCTAAAGAGTAAATGCAGCCAGAAACACTGCATACAGTGAGCACATAGCGCTGCAGGCTATAGAATAATAATTATTCTAATGACCATCACGAACTTGCAGTTATTCAGAAACCGATGCCAATGACCATGTGTCACGGTATCTCTAAAGCAACCAATATGACCGAGTCTTTCTACCTCCACTTTTTTAAAAACCTTTTTTCTCATACTCATTTTATATAAATAACAAACGCAGCTCATTAAAAATTCATATATCTCGTAGCCCAATTTGAAACATTGTCGTTTCAACCAATTCTCGAATTTTGTCAAAGCGAGATTTTTACTTTATGAGGAAAATATCTAGGTTATCTGGCCTATAAATGCCAATCACTCTCGCTGTTCACAAACACGTTAGGAATGACTTGTGCCTTTATCTACGTATGCTTCAAAAGAGAAACAGAGAGAGAGATAATGAGTGAGAGAGAGAGAGAGAGAGAGAGAGAGAGAGAGAGAGAGAGAAGAGAAAGAGAGGGAGAAGGAAGAATTTAGACTGTATGACTTTATTTATAAAAGTGTCTTAAATTCATCTTTTTATTACCAACGTAGGATATTTATTAATATTATTCGAAAAAAACCTTACGCAGTCAACATAGACTAGTAACTCAGTCGCAGTAAATACATGTTATGCTATCCTAATTTTATATATATAGGCCATGGGGCCACATCTAATGAAGAGACAGAGCCTACCATCTGAAAGTTGCATCAACTACCGGTATACCTAAAATTTCGACTTGTTTGGTAGATGTCAAGCTGGGATTCATGTGCTCAACAAGCCCATGTTGACTCCCACGACCGTTAATGTCGTTTTAGTTGAAAGGGGCCGCTACGTCTTCATTAAATAACTTCTAAGCCTAATTTACCCTCACGGTGCTGAGTGCATTCCATTCCAGACCGCCCTAAATCAGAAAATTTCGAGGAGGTACAGGGATTGAAGCCGGGCCATCAGTTCTCTGCACAGCAAAAATAACCACTAGATCAAGCAATTTGCATTACATCATTAATTCATTTTTTACATAATTAAGGCCATGTTACCGTAACATACAAACATAGTTTATATCACTTTATAGTACCTACATTTTACACAAGGAGACTTAATGCCTAGGGGGGGGGGGAGAGAAAGAAAAATAAGACTCCTTAATTTAAACTTTTTAACCAAAATCTCGTTCATATCTATTAACACTCCTATTTGTTCTTTAATAGATCAATACTACAGTTAATGATGAAATATTATTATTTATTAATTTATTATTAAGTAATGTAGGCCTACTTGACATGTTCTTTCGTTAGTTATGCTATCTACGGAATTTTATGATTTTCAGTATTTTAAACTTATCTGAGACGTTTAAGTCTTCATATTGAAATTTGAGCAATTAGTCTATATAGGCTATTCACCTTTTGGCTCTAATAGACACAGAAATTGCTTGTCAGAGTAATTTAATTCGACTGTCAGTTGTGGTTGAGCCACTTCCTGTTAGGTGAAGTAGGTGTGAAACACTTATATGGCATTGTGCCCACGCTAACCTCGCGTGGAACTGTATGTAATGCTACAGATATTAGTTCATGAGGAAAGTTATGGCACGACCCACGGACACCCACAAACAACTTCGTTCTGCAGACAAAAACCATTACCTGGCGCCTCTATTTCCTGCACAGGGTACTTATGTGACTGGAACTATGAAGGAAGGAATGATATTAAAATATATATATATAGGCCTATGAGTGAACGACAAACGACAAATAAATATAACAGGACGTAGGGAAAAGAATATATAGAAAGAAGAATTCTTTACAAAAATTACCGTCCAAACATTAATGCAGCGTGTAACAGATGACATTAAGAAAGAAACGTATAAAAAAACAATATAAGTCAATAAAATTTATGAAATTGCAATAAAGAATTACCAATCGTCAAATGAGCGGTTCCTAAATATTATTACAATTTTGTGGCCTTCAATGCTGAAAGAGCAGTGATCTCCAGCACACTTTTTTGGAGATCGAACTTCCTACTGAAATCAATCAGGAAACGAAAATTACCGTTCATCAGTTTGCCGAAGATTCTCTAAGTTTTCTAAGTTTGCATACTAGCAAACAAAGACTAAGCTCTCCCTGTCTTTTGGTAGTTGTAGTAAATTGTAGATTACACTGGACTCCAGTAGCTGTAGAATAGTAGAGTAGAGTAGTTAATATTATCTGTAAAATTTGGTGTACCTTGTTTTATAGAAAAGAGTATATAATTAGTTTTGAATGTTTATTATAATCTGTATAATATGTTGTATTAAGAAAATTACAATAAATTTAAAATAAAATAAAATCTTAGCAGCTTACGCCCTGGTATAGAAGCCTAGACACCAGGATCTAATCAAAAATATTAATTTTATTATAAGTTCCACATGCACCTGCCATTAAAGCGGCGATTTCGATGTACTTTAGGGGTATTTGTCTTTGAAGAAATATAATCTTTTCATTGTCCACATCAGCGGTTCCCAAACTTTTTTGTCCTGGGACCCACATTCACCTAGAAATTTTTTTCGCGACCCACTACTACATAATAATAACCAATATAGGCTGTATAAAATACAGCGCATTTTTTCATATTCATTTCAATAGTTTTATTGTGTTCAAATGCCTTTTATTCCTAATATTGTAAACAAGTTTAATTTTTCTCGCCCTTTTCACGACCCACCGAACTTACTCCCGCGACCCAGGTGGGTCGCGACCCATAGTTTGGGAACCACTGCTCTAGCTTATTTTAATGGTCCTTGAATCGTACTGTGAGATCCATGATAATCCTTGTGAATGTTTGAACTTCATGTCTACTCGTCGGTTGCTCTGAAACTTTTTGACAAATACAGAATTATTTAAAATAACTTCTCGGGCTTGTGGGTGAAATGTCTTTGACCCAAGTGCAAGCCCGAGAAGTTATTTTTAAGGGTGTATCTTGTTTTTGGTAATTATTTTTGTTGTTTGTTCCAAATAGCCTTGGGATTTATAATATCCATTTTAGATTTGTCCGTTACAATCGGAAAAGATTTAAAAAAAAGTTTGACCCAAATTAATTTACTTTGATCTTTCGCAAGACTTGGGACAATTATTCCGGGCATAGGACCAATTTTTCCAATGGTTTAACGGTAATTTTTGCGATTTTCTGCAATAAAAATGTAACTTTTTTCGTAATCATCATCATTGACCTTGCTGATATGGTATAATACCAGGATGAGATTCTAGTAGTAGTAGTATCCCTAAAGATCCCTTAAGGGGATATTCACGGCGGATTTATTTTCGGGGTGCGCCAATCCCCTACTTAACACAAAAACCTAAACACCCATTCCTCAACCCGGGAAAGGGATTTAGTCAATGTTTTAGTCAAAGTTTGGGTTTAGGTAAATTTTAGAGCGGTAGAGCTTCATGTATATTGCCAGAGCTTTTGGTCAAAGACTTAGAGCCCTACTTAGTAACGCATACTTATACATTTTTTTGGACCACTCTGTATAATATCTTAATCTAAGTATTATCCACAGTCATGTCCGCCCATCTGAGAGGAAAAAGAGAAAGACGTCGACAGAATTTGAGAAAATGTTTAGATAATTATAATAGGTGTTTTTGAGCCAGATCTTTGCCCTGAACGGGACATTTTGGCTGATTCATTCATTCAAGTTTCATCGTTGTAGGGCCTGGCTTTATGTTCAGAAGTAGAAATATAATTGATGGTCGCAACCTTCCCATTCTATTCTAGCAAAGATATTCACGGCAAACGGTGTGAACGTGAAGGAACTGTTTTAAAAGAGAAGTGCGTGATTTCGCGAGGCTTGCGAGTTTTATGAAGCATGGTGCGTGAGCTTACACCACAAAACATTCACATCGCTGAGTTCTTGGTCATGGGAACTCTGTAAGAAAAGCACACAAGACTATCTTCAAGACACATCTAAAACCATATGTTTGTTCGACCATACTATAATAACTTATGATTATTATGTGTAACGTGACATTATCTTAATGACATCCATTAAAGATATTCATTAAAATACTGGTGTGGTATCTATTCCTATGTCATTTAAGGTAGAGATCCTAAATTAGGTCCATGCAAAATTGCAGCTATAACAGTTGATAGTTATAACAGCTATAATAGCTTTTGCGTGAAAGAGTAACAGAGAGATTCTCAGAGACCACTAGATTTTTATATAGGCATAAAGTAGGTTCAAAATTTAATGGCAGTCTCGATAATTCATGTATCTTTAAAAATATCATCGATGTTTGAATTTCTTTCAGTACAAGAAATAGGGAGAGAATAACATAACGATGTTGAAAGAGCACAGTGCACTGAGTTTATTACTTTGTATTTGACGGAATTACTTTTGTTAATCCGGCTGGTTTAGAAGAATCTCGACATTTTTGTCAAGGAAGAAGCCTGTTTTAACACTACAACGCCACTGCATACAATATGAATTTAATGTTTTCTGAGAAAACCTTCACCTGCCGAACTTGTCATTGATATATGGCAGGCCGACATGAGGTTGGGGTTGAGGTCCTTGGGGAAGAAGAAGAGGGTTGACCGTCATAAATACGTCAGCTCCTCGTAAGGTTCCGGATCTACAACTTCTTCAGCTTATAAGTGCAAACAGTTTACTTAGCAACGTGGTGATCTCTTACTAAATATGCACTGGTCTTTTAAAGACAATTCACACGATTTCCCCAGGTATTTATGTTGAGTTACACATTTAGAAATAAACAAAATAAAAATGTATTTAGTAATACTTGTTTCAAGATTATAAAATGGTCTCAAACAGTTTTGACAAATGTCACAGCAACTCATTTAAAATCGAACAGCTTTATAAATTTTCATTATTATCTTATTACCATCAAAACCGATTAAAATTTATTTCCTCCAAACAATGTCAAAATGCAAGAAGAAACGCTATGTTTCATTTTGTGGAAATAAAATGCAGGTCTACTACTGGGCAATTACATGGTCTAAACTCTTTTACAGTTAGTATGGATTCCTGGCACAATTATAACCACTATCTGAAATAATTTGAAATCGTACAAAAATAACTCCCAAATTTTCCATGGCCTGTCATAAATTGTGTTAAAATAAAATTTGGTGTAAATATTTTAAGATTTAGCCGAAAGTGCACTGTAGGAAAAAAAAGTTCTTTAGGCAAGGCGCCATTTGTACTTTTTATCCAAATGTCATTCCAACAATTAAAGATGTAGGCCTAATGTAACATTTTGTTTTTAACGTAAGATATGGGGATCTTGGAATATGAATAACTTAGACCAGAAGATGCTGCTGATTTAGCTAATATATCCGCACGTTCGTTATACCAACACTTCCCTGGTGTCCCCGTATCCAGCAAAAACACAGATGTTTTGGGTGGTTTATAATATTGTTTCTAATTTGAATGGAGTTAAGATTCAAATTAAATTTATCAGAGATAGATTGAAGAGCAGCTTGAGAGTCACTGAATATTTGCGCACAACATTTATGTTCAGTACACCACTGCATTGCTTCTTTTATAGCAAATAATGCAGCTTGGAACACAGAACAGGCGGGAGATAGTTTAAATAGTTTAAAGAAAACTTCACTGTCTTCACAATGTACAACATAAGCACATCCAACTTGCACTTCATTTTCTTTCGTAAATCGTAATCCATCGGTATAAATTCTATAAGTATGCACTTTTCCACAGTCTTGATTGTAAATACTGTCATATTGTATGGCAGGATGACCAGCAGCCAAAAAAATGTTTATTATTAATAGAGTACCCTATTTAAATATTATAATACGTTTTGTAAGCAATTCATTAGCAATAATGTAAATAAATACCCTTCACAAACTTTAAATCACAATTCCACCTATAATCATAATATTACTACAACCGTGTATGGATTTAATTTCAAAATACTGACAAATATTTATCATTAACGTGTGTGCATGAGTTATCTGAAGGTATACAATTTTCTTTGTGAACTGCAGATATCTATTTAAGCCGTCTGAATTCATTGTTGGGAAATTTAAATACTTGGACAGATTCTCCGTTAGCATTGTTATTACTGAAGACAGCCACGATAGGCATTTTCTATATATCTTTAGAAAAAGACAATTTTCAACCAGCATAATGTAATGATAGACTTATACATTTGGCCTGCAATGATTGATGTGTTTATGACGTCTTGACTGAGCTGGAAGCCATGATTATGGCTAGCAACGCGGCTTCGTTGTAGTATAGTTTATCGTTCTTATCCAATTAAATGGCCGGCCAAAATACTCACTCCAACAGATACGCTCATATTTATCAAGGTTCTTAGATTGCTCCACTAGCCACTATGAGTGACCATTGGCTGCGGGGTGTGACATACCTGAAATGAGAGTGGGCCCGGCTCCCATAAGGGAATTTTAAATTTCAACATTTCATTTCAGTCACCAACATGCTTATCTAAAGCAAAGCATTTTTTCTATAATGCTAAATGCGAGAAATTGTAGAAGTCGATGCCGTTTGACGTAAAAATATGACATTGATACTGTTCAAATGAGAAACACAATAAAATCTAAAGACAATCAAGGTGCTTTTTAATGCATTGAAGCTTCACCAGAAGATGTGCACGATCATTTCCAACAGCCTTACTAGAACTAGGCAGAAACTATTATGGAAGTTGTTAATATGTCTTAACACTTCTCTAACCTCAATAAATTATAATATCCTACTTGTAGCATTGTTTTGTATTCTATTTGTGCCATTGAATGCGGGGAAGTGGGTAGGGGACGACCCTAAACACTGCTATCTAGCCTCAACTGGATCTTCATTATGCAGAACTCCACTAGAAGTGGATCGGGGCAGTAGATGAATTGCTGTTTCTCGCTATAGGCTCCATCTGGACGGCCATAAAAAGAAACTCTCTGACAGCAACGTCTTTATTGCGTTCCCATTTTCTACTACCTATCTCAAAACCATTCCAAACGATTCTTTGAGTTTATTGCATGCATCAGGCATGCAATACAGGACATACATGACATTCATGTCGGTAATATATGACATACTAGAAATCTACTATTTTCAATTTGTAAACACTTCTTGTTCATTTTATAAATATTGTGCATGATTATTATTTTATTTAGAAAGAAAATCTTCCAGCTTCCTCCATTAAGAGGCTTCCATTAGACAATAATATGATAAACATGGAAATAAAATACATACAAAGAGATACATAAGGAACATAACATAGATGATTTTTCAACCAGCAAAAAATTATCGTCCATATTATATTACCCTGTAAGAAAGCATAATCTAGGCATTGTTAAGTAGCCTATAATTATGCTATGTAAGCAGCAGTGATACACCTGCCATTTATAATGTAAATATCATAATTACAATGATAGGGAATAAATCATGGAATTAAGAAAAATAAATAAGAAATATTAAATAGTGAATATTATATAGGTAAGAGAGAGAATAACATGAGAAGTGATATTACTAAAAGATTCAGAAAGCAGGTGCAGTAGAATGAGTCAGCCTGGGCCAGACCAATTCCGGGGGATTTCAAGCACGCTAGGTGTCCAGCATTGAAGAAAGAAATGTTGAAAAGAGATTATAGTTACTGAAAAGCATATTCTGAGTAAAGGAGATTGGAAAGTGTACTTGTATGCATATACTAGGAATGCCATACCATTTCCTGGAATTAAAAATACGTTGGCATAAAACGTGTCTTGTTGTAGGAGCTGCAAATGCTAAAAACTCAGAACCAATGAGAAAAGAGGTAATATGTGAAAAGAACAAAATTTGTATTAACAGTAGTTCTTATTTGTTGTTAATAAAATAGGGGTTTTTGGACGAATGAGTGGGAAAGGGAATGGTCACCATGTTAAAACATTCATTCTGTGGACTACCGGCACTTACGGTAGGCTGGGATCATATATCTCTTCAATACAGAGGTTGCCATAGGGCTGCCCTCTATAATATTTATATTATAAGTATCGGGATTGACCCCGGTACTAAGTCTGATTTAAATTAACGTCAGTGAATAGTAGGCATTTTAGGTACGGCTTTATTACAGCCAGTACCAAACTTAGAATCAGTGAAAATACCGTAAGTACTGTGGAACGACGAACTTTTAAGTGACCAGATAAATATACCAGGTTGCAGCTTGATAAACTAGATACTATTTGATAATTTAGGAGGGAAGTAAGGAGACCATTCCGTCGAACAGCCCTTCATCTGAAATACCCCAAGGGAATTAACATTTATAACCCATCCCATTTATAGTTGGTGGATAGAATAAACAATTTTCATACCAGTTTAAAATACACTGTTATTATTTAAATTGGTAATAACGACCCCCATAATATACCCCACTAAAATATTCCCTGTAGACTAAAGAAGAGAAAATTCGATGCAACGACTGAGTGAGCCGAGGCCAGCCCAAAAACATCGACGAATTGTAAGTACTTTTATTGTAACGACTAGTGGGCTGTTACATACATAGCGCTAACAACGTGGGCCGAAAAAGTAATATTGTGGGGGCGAAATTAAGAAGACAAGATTAAGCAAGGGCTGCATACAGTGATTACGGTACGTGGGTCAGCTAGAACAATTAATTGACATCATAATTACGCAAGTGAGACATCATATTAACAGATTAATTCAAGATAAGGAAGAGAGGATAGCAGTTGTACCCGATATACGAGTTTTAGGAGTGGGCAGTTCAAGATAAGGGGAGAGAAGAGAGAAGATTATAAAATTTTTTTTGTAATTCTATTGATAATAGGGTAATATTTACATGTGCATGCTAGTTCATAAGAGGGTATGTACTTGTTTGTTTATTTGTACTGTGGTGAAATTTATATGTAAAACTCAAGGTAAGGTGCATGAATTATTATCAAAGTGATTATAGTGCAGTGACGGGTATAGATGAGGCTAGGAATGAGTAATGATAACATTGCGTAGTGGAAAAATAGTTAAGAAAAAGATGGATCGCTTAGAATCACAGGAAGGACAGGATTTATTGACTAGGGATGAGATTGAGAGCATAGTTAATGATAACAATGAAATAGTACAGAATATAAATGAAGTAATGGGGAAGGAAAGAATTGATAACGGGGATAGCGATGAGGAACCGTTAGCTCAAGTCATTCAGAAACAGGTAGAGACCAAGCAAACAAATAGCGAGGTTGTAGTGGAAGCAATGCCTTCTTGGTTAGGGGCACTATTCGAACAGAATACAAAAATGGCAGAGAAATTAGAAAAAAATGCAGAAGAACGCGATAAGAAAATGGTAGAACACATTGATAGGAAACTAGAAAATATTGAGAAGAATTCAGAGGAATTTAAGGAAATAGTTGGGAAAATGTCCGAAAGCATAAAACATAATGAAGCGAGACTTGAAAAATTAGATAAGGAAAGTCAGGGGAATAATGTCAGGATAAATTGCAGAATTGATACTATAGAAAGTATAGTAGAAGCTCATAAGAAAAAGGTGGAAAATGATTTTGTAAATAAAGATCAGGAATTTTCACAAAAACTAGGTAGTACTGTAAATGCTATGGACAAAAAGATTGAAGGGTTGAAAACTGAAATTAAAGAAAAGAATAAAAATATAGAAGGGAGCTTAGTAAAAGTATTTTCGAATGAAATTGGAGAGCTTAGCAATAAATTCCAAGGGCAGGTTAGGGACATAGAGATGAAACTGAGCCAGGAAATTAATAAAGTTATTGTAGTGCAGAACAATATTACTAAAGAGTTAGGTAATGTTACTGAGAAAATTCACAAAGCAGATAGTGACATCCCTGATAAGCGAGGCGATGCTGATATTAGAGAAGTCTGTACTCCACAATTAAATGTTGTAAACAATGCAAATTTGCAGTGTATTGAACCAATTAGCGGAGGACAGGTAACTTCCAGCGTTAGCAACGACTCGGAAACTGTGCGAAGTGAGGTAGGCCTAGTTACTCATCTTGTTAGTCCTATAAATAATCAAACTAATATGCCACTAAATCAGATTCTTGGAGAATTTGCTTTGCCAAAATATAATGACGAAAATTTGTCAAACCCGCATTCATTTATCAGTGAAATGGAGGCCTATTTCAAATTAAAAGCCATACCTGAAGAATATAAAATGATGATAGTGCAAAAAGGAATGGTAGGAAGATGCAGGGATTGGTGTGAATTTATTTTATCAGAAGGAGTAGGATATCCTGAATTCAGAAAACTCTTTTTTGAACGTTATTGGAGTCAGAGTAGGCAGAGTAAGGCCAGGGCTGAATTGTACTCAGGGCAGTATAACCCACAAGCAAACTTATCAATGACCGAATATTTTATGCGTGTAATTAAGACTGCCAGGTCCCTAAAAACAACATTAAGCGAGTTGGACGTGCTACAAATATGTATGAAGCATTTCGGAAGAGAAGTGTATCATCATTTAACTATAGCAAAACCCAGCACGTACGCCGAGATGTTAGCCATATTAACAGAATATGAGGAAGGAATAAAATTGTGTAGAAGTTATGAGGTAAAGGAACCAACAGACCAAAGAAATAAGAGTTATAATCAATATGAAAATGGCCTGCAATATTCTGCTAGCAATAGGAATAATTATAATAATCAGAACGGAGAGATGGCTAGACGTAATTCAGATTTTACGGGGAACCGAGAACAGAGGCAAGGAAACTACAGTAGAAATAATCAAGCTCATCCAGCTACGAATTATGCAGCAAATGGGAGAAATAATACAGGTAGCGGGAATAACTATAGGGCTAATGACCAGACCCGAGCCGCAGGCGATATCCATGCTAACTACGACAGAAATAGGTCAAGGCCCGCGCACACGTCGGTAAATCACATGGCATTTGAACAAAATGAATCAGGAAGTACAAGTCATAATTTCAGAAACGGTACTTTAAGAGGAGGCAGGTATGTCCGATTTCAACAGAGTGAAGATCGTAATCAGAATGGTAGCATGATAGGGGATAGGACATCAATGAATCCAGAGGCAAATGAATACCACAATAATAATAATGATGTAAACGGGGAAGTGAATGACCACGAGCAGAGTGACGATTTAAATGGGAACTAGAGGAACATAGCTTATAGGAGTCGTGTTTACAAAGAGATAAAAAAAAATGAAAATTTGGAACAGTAATGCATATAAATTACCCACAGAATTAAATAATAATAATACAAGCTTTCTGAATCCACCAAAAATATAACTAATGTAAGCAAAACGTTAATAATGATAAGCTCTGGAAACATGCTAATGGGATGGAATAACGAATTGATACGAGGATAAAGTTGATAACCGAATCATGGTACATTTAAGCATAGGTGACAGGAAAATTGAAATCTAGCGCACCGACCATAATAAGCTGTGACATTTTACTGAAAATAAAAGAATTTTAAATGTGAAGATAATTATCTTAAGATCGAACGCAATGAAAATATTATTGAAGTCCCTTTTCTTACAAGTAATGTAAAATGTTCATATAAACTGTTCTACTAAAGGAAATAGCAATCTAGGAGGAGTTCTTTACAATTGAAAATCTGACTAGAGGTCAGAATATTAATGTTACTATTGATGAATTAAATAAGGTTGTAGGTCAGAAAAACCCAACCGATTATATTATTGGAGCTTATGTTGTAGGTCAGAATAACCCAACAGATAGTATTTCAGGTGCGACAGAGAGATCGCGATCTGAAGTTGAAATAGGTGCTGAAGTCGTCGAGTTTAGTAACGCTTATTGTGAAGATATAGATGCAATTGAGAGGGATTGTAAATTAAACTTGTGTGGAACAGAAGTAAATGAAAATTATCAATATGAGGACGAAGGGGATAGCAGGAATATAAATAAGGATGAAAACAAGAAATAATTTGAAATTCTTTTAAACAAAAGTGAGCAGCATAACATTGATAGCTAACATTTAAAAAGAACAGCTTTCTTTTATGTTTTGATTAAGAATATGGGGTGTAAAAAGGAGTCACCAGGGCTTTTGTTCATGCTATGAATATACTAATATCAATGGATAATCCATCTATGCATCCTCAGAAAAATAAACTAGTATCATTATCAATTAGATAGGGGTCAAATAAAACAACGTAAAAAAAAATTATTATTGCAGTTGATATAATTGAACGTGGGAATTAAGAAAACGAAAGAAATTATATTTATTCATTGGATAAGTTACAAGGCAGAAAGAAATCGAAGAATCTGAAAAAAAAAAAATAGATAGGCACGGCATCCTTCTAAGCGTATAAGGAATAAAGGGGGACATGACAACATGAGAGTAGGGGTACGTCATTTCGCACATAAGGTACTGGGAGTGATGCATGATTTTAATTGTAAAGTGTATCTGATCGCGGTAAGTCAAGTGCGTGTGAGATGACTTATACAAGAGAAATCGTGAGTGTATAAGAAAATTAATTTTGGACGGTGAGCAAGAAATCCGCTCTCGATATATATCTGACGTTATGTAGTTGTAAGATGGACTACAGCAAATAAATCAGCTGTTTATTTTATTATTGTTATGTAATTTTAAGATGGATAACCATAAATGGATCCGTGGTGTTGTAAGAATCAAGTGTAATAATTCAATTTAATTATTCATTCATTTTGTTCTTTTAATTAGTGCTTTCAGGTGTAATTAGTTGCGTTTCATTCTATTCAATAAATCAGTTCATGTAATATTATGGAAGTTACAACTGCATTACTAAAATGGTGAGGTCAATACAGAGGTATGCCGGAGGGTGAGTGCATGCTGAAGAATGTTGTTTTGAATAGACCTAGGTTAAAAGTAACAAGACCAGGTATAAAAGGGATGTCACTAGGCTGGTAAGATAAGGTACAAATGAATAGGATCTCGAATGAATGACTTGAAGCTATTGACCTGTTATTGAAGACGTCACTGCATGGTAGACAAACTCACATTGCACAATACCAAAACATAAGGTTGTAGGAGTATAAATAATTTACTCAGAAAGAACACTTCTGTGAAATATACTTTCTTCATAAATCATTTGGGCATTATAAGAAAGCATAATCTAGGCATTGTTAAGTAGCCTATAATTATGCTATGTAAGCAGCAGTGATACACCTGCCATTTATAATGTAAATATCATAATTACAATGATAGGGAATAAATCATGGAATTAAGAAAAATAAATAAGAAATATTAAATAGTGAATATTATATAGGTAAGAGAGAGAATAACATGAGAAGTGATATTACTAAAAGATTCAGAAAGCAGGTGCAGTAGAATGAGTCAGCCTGGGCCAGACCAATTCCGGGGGATTTCAAGCACGCTAGGTGTCCAGCATTGAAGAAAGAAATGTTGAAAAGAGATTATAGTTACTGAAAAGCATATTCTGAGTAAAGGAGATTGGAAAGTGTACTTGTATGCATATACTAGGAATGCCATACCATTTCCTGGAATTAAAAATACGTTGGCATAAAACGTGTCTTGTTGTAGGAGCTGCAAATGCTAAAAACTCAGAACCAATGAGAAAAGAGGTAATATGTGAAAAGAACAAAATTTGTATTAACAGTAGTTCTTATTTGTTGTTAATAAAATAGGGGTTTTTGGACGGATGAGTGGGAAAGGGAATGGTCACCATGTTAAAACATTCATTCTGTGGACTACCGGCACTTACGGTAGGCTGGGATCATATATCTCTTCAATACAGAGGTTGCCATAGGGCTGCCCTCTATAATATTTATATTATAAGTATCGGGATTGACCCCGGTACTAAGTCTGATTTAAATTAACGTCAGTGAATAGTAGGCATTTTAGGTACGGCTTTATTACAGCCAGTACCAAACTTAGAATCAGTGAAAATACCGTAAGTACTGTGGAACGACGAACTTTTAAGTGACCAGATAAATATACCAGGTTGCAGCTTGATAAACTAGATACTATTTGATAATTTAGGAGGGAAGTAAGGAGACCATTCCGTCGAACAGCCCTTCATCTGAAATACCCCAAGGGAATTAACATTTATAACCCATCCCATTTATAGTTGGTGGATAGAATAAACAATTTTCATACCAGTTTAAAATACACTGTTATTATTTAAATTGGTAATAACGACCCCCATAATATACCCCACTAAAATATTCCCTGTAGACTAAAGAAGAGAAAATTCGATGCAACGACTGAGTGAGCCGAGGCCAGCCCAAAAACATCGACGAATTGTAAGTACTTTTATTGTAACGACTAGTGGGCTGTTACATACATAGCGCTAACAACGTGGGCCGAAAAAGTAATATTGTGGGGGCGAAATTAAGAAGACAAGATTAAGCAAGGGCTGCATACAGTGATTACGGTACGTGGGTCAGCTAGAACAATTAATTGACATCATAATTACGCAAGTGAGACATCATATTAACAGATTAATTCAAGATAAGGAAGAGAGGATAGCAGTTGTACCCGATATACGAGTTTTAGGAGTGGGCAGTTCAAGATAAGGGGAGAGAAGAGAGAAGATTATAAAATTTTTTTTGTAATTCTATTGATAATAGGGTAATATTTACATGTGCATGCTAGTTCATAAGAGGGTATGTACTTGTTTGTTTATTTGTACTGTGGTGAAATTTATATGTAAAACTCAAGGTAAGGTGCATGAATTATTATCAAAGTGATTATAGTGCAGTGACGGGTATAGATGAGGCTAGGAATGAGTAATGATAACATTGCGTAGTGGAAAAATAGTTAAGAAAAAGATGGATCGCTTAGAATCACAGGAAGGACAGGATTTATTGACTAGGGATGAGATTGAGAGCATAGTTAATGATAACAATGAAATAGTACAGAATATAAATGAAGTAATGGGGAAGGAAAGAATTGATAACGGGGATAGCGATGAGGAACCGTTAGCTCAAGTCATTCAGAAACAGGTAGAGACCAAGCAAACAAATAGCGAGGTTGTAGTGGAAGCAATGCCTTCTTGGTTAGGGGCACTATTCGAACAGAATACAAAAATGGCAGAGAAATTAGAAAAAAATGCAGAAGAACGCGATAAGAAAATGGTAGAACACATTGATAGGAAACTAGAAAATATTGAGAAGAATTCAGAGGAATTTAAGGAAATAGTTGGGAAAATGTCCGAAAGCATAAAACATAATGAAGCGAGACTTGAAAAATTAGATAAGGAAAGTCAGGGGAATAATGTCAGGATAAATTGCAGAATTGATACTATAGAAAGTATAGTAGAAGCTCATAAGAAAAAGGTGGAAAATGATTTTGTAAATAAAGATCAGGAATTTTCACAAAAACTAGGTAGTACTGTAAATGCTATGGACAAAAAGATTGAAGGGTTGAAAACTGAAATTAAAGAAAAGAATAAAAATATAGAAGGGAGCTTAGTAAAAGTATTTTCGAATGAAATTGGAGAGCTTAGCAATAAATTCCAAGGGCAGGTTAGGGACATAGAGATGAAACTGAGCCAGGAAATTAATAAAGTTATTGTAGTGCAGAACAATATTACTAAAGAGTTAGGTAATGTTACTGAGAAAATTCACAAAGCAGATAGTGACATCCCTGATAAGCGAGGCGATGCTGATATTAGAGAAGTCTGTACTCCACAATTAAATGTTGTAAACAATGCAAATTTGCAGTGTATTGAACCAATTAGCGGAGGACAGGTAACTTCCAGCGTTAGCAACGACTCGGAAACTGTGCGAAGTGAGGTAGGCCTAGTTACTCATCTTGTTAGTCCTATAAATAATCAAACTAATATGCCACTAAATCAGATTCTTGGAGAATTTGCTTTGCCAAAATATAATGACGAAAATTTGTCAAACCCGCATTCATTTATCAGTGAAATGGAGGCCTATTTCAAATTAAAAGCCATACCTGAAGAATATAAAATGATGATAGTGCAAAAAGGAATGGTAGGAAGATGCAGGGATTGGTGTGAATTTATTTTATCAGAAGGAGTAGGATATCCTGAATTCAGAAAACTCTTTTTTGAACGTTATTGGAGTCAGAGTAGGCAGAGTAAGGCCAGGGCTGAATTGTACTCAGGGCAGTATAACCCACAAGCAAACTTATCAATGACCGAATATTTTATGCGTGTAATTAAGACTGCCAGGTCCCTAAAAACAACATTAAGCGAGTTGGACGTGCTACAAATATGTATGAAGCATTTCGGAAGAGAAGTGTATCATCATTTAACTATAGCAAAACCCAGCACGTACGCCGAGATGTTAGCCATATTAACAGAATATGAGGAAGGAATAAAATTGTGTAGAAGTTATGAGGTAAAGGAACCAACAGACCAAAGAAATAAGAGTTATAATCAATATGAAAATGGCCTGCAATATTCTGCTAGCAATAGGAATAATTATAATAATCAGAACGGAGAGATGGCTAGACGTAATTCAGATTTTACGGGGAACCGAGAACAGAGGCAAGGAAACTACAGTAGAAATAATCAAGCTCATCCAGCTACGAATTATGCAGCAAATGGGAGAAATAATACAGGTAGCGGGAATAACTATAGGGCTAATGACCAGACCCGAGCCGCAGGCGATATCCATGCTAACTACGACAGAAATAGGTCAAGGCCCGCGCACACGTCGGTAAATCACATGGCATTTGAACAAAATGAATCAGGAAGTACAAGTCATAATTTCAGAAACGGTACTTTAAGAGGAGGCAGGTATGTCCGATTTCAACAGAGTGAAGATCGTAATCAGAATGGTAGCATGATAGGGGATAGGACATCAATGAATCCAGAGGCAAATGAATACCACAATAATAATAATGATGTAAACGGGGAAGTGAATGACCACGAGCAGAGTGACGATTTAAATGGGAACTAGAGGAACATAGCTTATAGGAGTCGTGTTTACAAAGAGATAAAAAAAAAAATGAAAATTTGGAACAGTAATGCATATAAATTACCCACAGAATTAAATAATAATAATACAAGCTTTCTGAATCCACCAAAAATATAACTAATGTAAGCAAAACGTTAATAATGATAAGCTCTGGAAACATGCTAATGGGATGGAATAACGAATTGATACGAGGATAAAGTTGATAACCGAATCATGGTACATTTAAGCATAGGTGACAGGAAAATTGAAATCTAGCGCACCGACCATAATAAGCTGTGACATTTTACTGAAAATAAAAGAATTTTAAATGTGAAGATAATTATCTTAAGATCGAACGCAATGAAAATATTATTGAAGTCCCTTTTCTTACAAGTAATGTAAAATGTTCATATAAACTGTTCTACTAAAGGAAATAGCAATCTAGGAGGAGTTCTTTACAATTGAAAATCTGACTAGAGGTCAGAATATTAATGTTACTATTGATGAATTAAATAAGGTTGTAGGTCAGAAAAACCCAACCGATTATATTATTGGAGCTTATGTTGTAGGTCAGAATAACCCAACAGATAGTATTTCAGGTGCGACAGAGAGATCGCGATCTGAAGTTGAAATAGGTGCTGAAGTCGTCGAGTTTAGTAACGCTTATTGTGAAGATATAGATGCAATTGAGAGGGATTGTAAATTAAACTTGTGTGGAACAGAAGTAAATGAAAATTATCAATATGAGGACGAAGGGGATAGCAGGAATATAAATAAGGATGAAAACAAGAAATAATTTGAAATTCTTTTAAACAAAAGTGAGCAGCATAACATTGATAGCTAACATTTAAAAAGAACAGCTTTCTTTTATGTTTTGATTAAGAATATGGGGTGTAAAAAGGAGTCACCAGGGCTTTTGTTCATGCTATGAATATACTAATATCAATGGATAATCCATCTATGCATCCTCAGAAAAATAAACTAGTATCATTATCAATTAGATAGGGGTCAAATAAAACAACGTAAAAAAAAAATTATTATTGCAGTTGATATAATTGAACGTGGGAATTAAGAAAACGAAAGAAATTATATTTATTCATTGGATAAGTTACAAGGCAGAAAGAAATCGAAGAATCTGAAAAAAAAAATAGATAGGCACGGCATCCTTCTAAGCGTATAAGGAATAAAGGGGGACATGACAACATGAGAGTAGGGGTACGTCATTTCGCACATAAGGTACTGGGAGTGATGCATGATTTTAATTGTAAAGTGTATCTGATCGCGGTAAGTCAAGTGCGTGTGAGATGACTTATACAAGAGAAATCGTGAGTGTATAAGAAAATTAATTTTGGACGGTGAGCAAGAAATCCGCTCTCGATATATATCTGACGTTATGTAGTTGTAAGATGGACTACAGCAAATAAATCAGCTGTTTATTTTATTATTGTTATGTAATTTTAAGATGGATAACCATAAATGGATCCGTGGTGTTGTAAGAATCAAGTGTAATAATTCAATTTAATTATTCATTCATTTTGTTCTTTTAATTAGTGCTTTCAGGTGTAATTAGTTGCGTTTCATTCTATTCAATAAATCAGTTCATGTAATATTATGGAAGTTACAACTGCATTACTAAAATGGTGAGGTCAATACAGAGGTATGCCGGAGGGTGAGTGCATGCTGAAGAATGTTGTTTTGAATAGACCTAGGTTAAAAGTAACAAGACCAGGTATAAAAGGGATGTCACTAGGCTGGTAAGATAAGGTACAAATGAATAGGATCTCGAATGAATGACTTGAAGCTATTGACCTGTTATTGAAGACGTCACTGCATGGTAGACAAACTCACATTGCACAATACCAAAACATAAGGTTGTAGGAGTATAAATAATTTACTCAGAAAGAACACTTCTGTGAAATATACTTTCTTCATAAATCATTTGGGCATTATAAGAAAGCATAATCTAGGCATTGTTAAGTAGCCTATAATTATGCTATGTAAGCAGCAGTGATACACCTGCCATTTATAATGTAAATATCATAATTACAATGATAGGGAATAAATCATGGAATTAAGAAAAATAAATAAGAAATATTAAATAGTGAATATTATATAGGTAAGAGAGAGAATAACATGAGAAGTGATATTACTAAAAGATTCAGAAAGCAGGTGCAGTAGAATGAGTCAGCCTGGGCCAGACCAATTCCGGGGGATTTCAAGCACGCTAGGTGTCCAGCATTGAAGAAAGAAATGTTGAAAAGAGATTATAGTTACTGAAAAGCATATTCTGAGTAAAGGAGATTGGAAAGTGTACTTGTATGCATATACTAGGAATGCCATACCATTTCCTGGAATTAAAAATACGTTGGCATAAAACGTGTCTTGTTGTAGGAGCTGCAAATGCTAAAAACTCAGAACCAATGAGAAAAGAGGTAATATGTGAAAAGAACAAAATTTGTATTAACAGTAGTTCTTATTTGTTGTTAATAAAATAGGGGTTTTTGGACGAATGAGTGGGAAAGGGAATGGTCACCATGTTAAAACATTCATTCTGTGGACTACCGGCACTTACGGTAGGCTGGGATCATATATCTCTTCAATACAGAGGTTGCCATAGGGCTGCCCTCTATAATATTTATATTATAAGTATCGGGATTGACCCCGGTACTAAGTCTGATTTAAATTAACGTCAGTGAATAGTAGGCATTTTAGGTACGGCTTTATTACAGCCAGTACCAAACTTAGAATCAGTGAAAATACCGTAAGTACTGTGGAACGACGAACTTTTAAGTGACCAGATAAATATACCAGGTTGCAGCTTGATAAACTAGATACTATTTGATAATTTAGGAGGGAAGTAAGGAGACCATTCCGTCGAACAGCCCTTCATCTGAAATACCCCAAGGGAATTAACATTTATAACCCATCCCATTTATAGTTGGTGGATAGAATAAACAATTTTCATACCAGTTTAAAATACACTGTTATTATTTAAATTGGTAATAACGACCCCCATAATATACCCCACTAAAATATTCCCTGTAGACTAAAGAAGAGAAAATTCGATGCAACGACTGAGTGAGCCGAGGCCAGCCCAAAAACATCGACGAATTGTAAGTACTTTTATTGTAACGACTAGTGGGCTGTTACACCTGCTTTGAGAGCAATCCTATTCTGAATTGGCCGAATCGAAAATTTTCAGTTTGAGACGCCCAAGATAATTCGCTCAAAAATTCTTCCTCGTCAGTACATATTTTTCTTTGCAACATGGAGTAGGTTACTTCGGTTGGTTGGAAAAGCAAGAATGTTTTAATAATTAGCTATTAAGATCTAATCTGTCTTTTTTATTAAAAATGATAAAAGAATACATTTTAAAGTTCCCTGACCGTGAAATACGGAGACGGTTTCGATTGTCTTCGGTAAAGTAATTGATTCGAGCAAAATACCGAGGCCTAATTTATAGCATTGACCGCTAAAAATAAGTTATAAGATTGTCAAATTTCAAGTTTTTAGTTCATCTGGTAGTGGGTGGAAGTGGGTAAAGATTAATATCAGGGTGATTGAAAATTTTCCAAAATTCTATTCGGGGGTAGGCTAAATATTATAATTAATAGCCTATTAGCTTTCTTGGAATTTTCCCATTGGATAAGACTACAAGCTCTAAGTTTAACAAATTTCAAGTTTCTAGCTCATGTGAAAGTAGGTAAACAATAATCATAGTGAGTGAGTGATTTAGCGTGCCCTAGATGTGAATGATTTTATGGCTACCCAGTCACTTTTTCATACTTATAGGATAGATAAAATCACAAAATTTGGCACGCTTATGGCAGTTTGATGTGCCAATATTTCTGCTAAATTATACGAATCCAGCTATCCTAAAAGTTCGTAAAAAATTACATAATGTGGGGAATATGTGCAAAAATGTACTTCCAATAAAAAATAAAAAATAGAACTCTATGAAAGGTATAACTGATGTAGACAGGACAAAAAGGACCACGTTTGTAGATCTTTCAAAATCCCTTACTGCTGGTGTAGTACGTTTTTTTATATGACTTGCTCTGTAGCTACTAGCCTATAAGTCTCTAAAAAGAATTGGTATGCATAGACTTCAGAATTGCGTCCACCATTTTGAGTGTTTTTGTGAGCTAAAAAAATAACAAATTTGAACTTTTTGGAATAAATGTGCTAAATTTCAAGTTTTCCAGCACATTTGGAAGTGGGGGAACATAATGTCAGTGAATGAGTGAATTAGCCATACGGTTTATAGTAATTAGTATAGTATTTAAAAATGAAAGAAATATATACATTTATTAAAACAAAACCACGAAATTAAAAAATGTTTAGATTTTTTGACAGATGCATTTCTTAATAAATTACTCTCCTAGGGAAGATAGCAGGGCCAATTATTTTCAGAATATTCGTGAAAATATTTAAAATGTATTTATAGTATGGTAGAAATTTCGTGGTAATTTTTAATGTCATAAGCTTTTTATAATACTGGTATTATTTTAAAATAACATTTGTTTAATTTATATACTCTCATTTATTCTATAATTGCAGCTAATACTATAGGAACTTCAAAACGAAAACAATTCTGAGGGAATGTTCCAAAAGCTCAGGAAAACCTTCTCAGCTGTCATAGATGGTCCTGCAGGTCATAACATAGAATAGCCTAATTCACAGTCTATACTTTCGGTTTAATGTACCTTTCAAAATGAATTCTCATTCCTTTACAGCCAATATCTTTAAAACGAACACACTTTTTAAACGTGGCATTTTTCGTCTTTATCGTAAAAATGAAGGTTTTCGCAGAAACGGTCAATTTTCTCAAGAATACGCGAGAAAATTACAGCCGTAAATCAGTCACATTTGTGCTAAATCGTGCACGTACTTCTTGCTGCATCTCTTCGTCACATTTCGCGTTTATCATTAATAATAACAACTAAAAAACCGGTCCTGATAATAAGTAATAATTATAAATGTCCACCTCTGATGAAACCAGAAGGACGTAATGGTTTTAATACTGAAAAATGTCAAAATAGTTGTAACTTAGCTTCTCAACTGTGTGTTTGAGAAAAGCATTGAATGAGGAGCTCATTATTCAAGTTGACACAGTGTAAACATGGTACAGTAGTTCGAGTGTCATTTAGAAAGATAATGTTGTTTGCAGATCTATCAGCGCCTTGGTGTACGGACTGCACGCGACTCACATGTGCCCGAGAAGTTGTCGCCATGTACAGGCGTTCGTACGTTTTCTTGAAATAAATGGAAGCGGAGAATAATATTTATGCTATAATTGCTCAATCAGCTATGTCGAAGTTGTATGTCGATAATTCACATAGAAGTGATGACTGTGATAACTCGTACTACTTCCTTCTTAACCTTCTTCTTATGATTCTTAATTACTTTTCCCCTAAAGGAAGATTCAGATTAAAATTAAAAGATATTTGCTTAATTTAAGACGATCAAACCGGTCAAGAAAACCCCCATTAACGGCCGTGGGTGTCGGCATGCTGACCACATGCCCCCCAATCCTGCCATCTGCCTACGGGAGATGACGCAGCGGTCGGGTGGTAGGCCAAGTCCCTCCAGGGATGTAGCGCCACGGAGTTTAGTTTTAAGACGATCAAAAGTGGTGGGAACTTATTCACACTCCAAAAAATATTTTTAGTACCAAGAGCAGAAAAATAACAACAAGCCTATAATGGCATTTATGTTTATGTTTATGTTTATGGCTATGTTTATGAAATGAGCAACGGGAGTGTCATAATTTTCATACGAGTATCTTAATACTATTACAGACAAGTTACATACGACTGTTTTTGTTCTACCATTAATTAATAAAAACATTTAAATTTTACTTTCTCGCATATACGTAGTATAGAGAAAGTATTGTGATCGTGACAAAAAATCGAAATCGAGATAACACCGGGAAAGCATGTTTCACGGTGCCTACAAACCAAAAATAGTATATTGCGATACAAGTGCCCGAGGAAACAGATTGAAAACCCGAGGCGCAGCCGAGGGTTTTTAATTTTTTCGAGACCCGTAAATGCCTTTACGGCCCGTGTGTTGCATGCTATTTTTTGCACGATGATTATTTATATCAATTTAATTATATTAATTGTGATATTACCTGAAAATATTATGTAAATACATTCTTGAAAATAGATGTTTATTTCAGAAAGTGATTCGCATGTGTTTGTTGTTATGGGAACCGAATATTTGTCCTGGGGGCCGTGGCCATAAAGGCTTGTATTATGAAGTGTATCGTAATGAATTATGACGTAGCGCTTGGACCGTAAGTGTTTTAACCTCATCGCAACCGGCCTTAGCAACAAGACTGTGTGGGAATGTCAACTTACGATCCATGTAAACAAAGTTCGTAAGTACCACTTACTAGCTAAGGAGTGCAAAAACATGTTTTTGGAATGACGTCTGTCCGTCTGTCTGTGGACAAGCACAGCGGGTAAACGGTTCATTGTATTTACTTCATTTGTTTAATTATGGACTTTTTCGGAATTTTATCGAACCGCCCAGAAATTGAGTTTTATAACTGAAATATTAAAGGGACTTTTCATGAAAGTTTTTTTGACAAATTTTGATTTTTGAAAAATTTGCTCTTACGATTTTAATTAAAATTTAAAGTTGCAAACTCTTATCAATGACTAATGAAATTGCTATATCCGTTTTTCTGCAAAAATGACTTAGAGGGTGCTTTACTCGTATCCATTTTCAATTTTTCTAGATAATCTCCATTACAGTAGGCAGTACATGAAAACCTACCACAGTAAAGTTGTAGAGAAAATTAAAATGAACATTTTTCGTATAACACATTTCTTTAAACAATTATTGGATATTAAGATAGAAACGAAATAAGTACAGCTTAAATGCGAATTTCAGAACTTACATGTCAATTAAAATTTGAATGGCATTTTGTTGCCCATAGTAACAAGAAAATAGTAATCTAATTATTGTTGTGAAAACAGTCAATTTAGCTCAGTCGTAATGAACACACGAAAACCAATTACAACGAGGTGGTATAGCCTAATAGGGAGGAGGTCCTGGTTTCAAATCAAACCTCGTGGCCACAAACATTGACTTGGGTTTTTAATGGTTTCCTTTTTTGCAAAGGCAAACGCCGGATTTGTAGGACTTGGTTTAATTTAAGGGTAGGTAATAAATTTTGTTAAAGCATGATTTACTTAGAAAATGAAAATTAAGACTGATGTGTACACCCACTCAAAATATCCATCCCCTGCCATTGATTATTATTATTATTATTATTAATATTAATACACGGTAAAAGCATTGAACACAAAGATTGGCCCTGATGCTTTCCGTTCTAGATACTTCTTAGTTTCATGAAAATGTAATAAATAAAATTTAATTGTCTCTATAATTTACTTTAGGCTAAATCCAAAAACAGGTCGCCCCTTAAGCTCCGCCCACTCGATATTCACATTTGCACGGACTGTGTGATGTATTTTGTTTCTGAGCGAAGCAGGATGACTAACTGTCCTTGTATATTGTCGCAAGTGCCTTGTACCCACCTCTGAACATAGTCTAAATAATGCATAACACTAACCACATAGTTAAGTGCGCGAAGCGGAGGTGGTAGCCGTAGCGAAGCGCCCTTGCATTTTCGAATAATGTACGATACACTGTTTGTAGGTTTCGAAAACGTGTCACATTATATCTCCCGCGAGGTTTGTCAGCCTGTCATCCACAATTATAGCCAGTCTAGCGGTATGACGTTACACTTCCAACGTCCAATTACGTGTTTCTTCATAATTCGAAAGAAAAATGGCGGAGAATTCGCTAGATCGTGGTATAAAAGAAAGTGCATCATTCAGGGTGGGTTAGGTGGAACCGAATCATCCGAAGGTGCAACCTGTTTTTGGATTTTCCCTTTTTTTTCTGTGCTAGCTTTTAACACGGATATGCGAGAAAGTTTGTGCAAGATATTTTTGCACCATTTATTTAGATTTTAGATTCATGCAAACGAACTGTCTACGCTTCCTTCATTCAAGGTTTCATCGTGAAATTATTTCCTTCTCTTAGTGCGCACCTCTGCAAATGCAGGCTCAATATTAATTGAGAGTTTCTTAGTTTTATAAAAAATAAATTATATATTAACATTAGAGTGCAACCATTATGAAGAAAAATAAACAGAGAGGCTTGGGCCCCGGCAATATTTCTCCTCTCCTCAGGGTTGTCTACTCTATGAAGTTATACTGAATTAGCATGTTACATAAGCTTACTTAAACAAGTCTGATTTTTTACCCCTAGAATTACTCTGCATTAGGCGTAGCCCTATGCCTTATCTATACAGATGTTTATTTATCTCTGTTGGTAACAATAGGCCTAAACCTATTACCCTGATCCAAATTTTAAGATCTCTCTCTCTCTCTCTCTCTCTCTATATATATATATAGATATATATATATCTATATATATATATAGAGAGAGAGAGAGAGAGAGAGAGAGAGAGAGAGAGAGAGAATTTTAAGATCTCTCTCTCTCTCTCTCTCTCTCTCTCTCTCTCTCTCTCTCTCTTAAAATTTGGATCAGGGTAATTAGCGATATAATAATAATATATATTATTATTATTATTATTATTATTATAATATCGCAGGTTCTTGAGAAGGGAAGTATAAAAGTAATATTGAATTATTTTTTAATTAAATATTCCGCAAAGACAATACAATTTTACGAGTATGTTACCGGAATTTCTGTTTCTTCTTATTTGAACCCCTGCCAGGCTTGGTGTGTAGAAGCGATGGGATGCATAATTCTACATCCTCTATGAGCCGTAAAAATCTATATCAAGCGTTTTCTGAGCGAATAGTTTGAATGTGATAAGTTGTTCTTCTTCATTTCAAATTCTAAATAAAGATTTTTTTCTTTCTTTTTAAATGGGACATATTTGCTAGGGGCAATTTGATGGTCATGCCAGTTTAGAAAGAATTTATTTTTCCCTAAGGGTGTCCAAGTAGTATAAATTTACTTACTACTGTAATAACAAAATAAGTTTGTTTTATAATGTAAATTCATATATAACGCCATTTCATAAATTGTTTTTAGCAATTCATTTCTTAAAAAAAAACCAGTAATAATGGTCAATTTATTGGCCATTTCTTTTAAATTTTGGGTAATTTTTTCACTATTTTTAGATCATAAATGCATTTTTTATTTTGCAATTTTTTTTCTCACTATTTTATGGTCATTAAATACCTTGCCCTAATTATTACTAATTGATGGTGTAAGGATGTAGCTAAGACTATTTTGCTTGAATAGGCCTATTTCGTTTTAAGAGTCCATCTGAATACGTATATAAATATTCAAAAATAATCATTCGAACAGGAAGCCCGTAAGGATGCTGCAGCCGGGATGTAACTTAGTTCGCATGGAAACTGAAAGCAGCCTATTGTAATAATTTGCATTCACGGTCACCTGCTCCGTGTTGAATCTTGGCTCCTTTTTGTGTCTACTAACATCCTTTATCTGTGAAAAAGAGAGAAACTTGATTTATCCGAGGTGCGGCGTTGCCACATCTTGTCCACCCCCTACCTGTGAAGGCGCGACAAATAAGAATGGCCGCTTCACCTCCCCATGCCGACATCAATAAGATTGTTTCCTACAACACCCATTCTCCGCGCTGAGTTTATTCTTCTAGTGGCGTAATAATTTTACGAAGCCATCGTAAAAAATGAATGGAGCGATAAGAGAAAGGTAAGAGCATATATTTTCACTCCACTCTCTTTCGTTCTTCTGTATCAGGATTTTGGGTAGAGGTAGTCTTAAGGCTAACTCACTTTCTCCCTCCCTCCCTCCCTCTCTCTTCCTCTTTCTTTTCTATATGAAATAGCAAATCATATTGTGCAAATAATTATGTATCGATATTTTATAAAACGTATGTTTATAAATTATATCATATGTACCTGTATGTATACTTCATTGTAACTGCCCGTTGAGGCATAGGGCCTCCAGATGAAGGTTTCGGTAACTAGACTAATTTTGTTACGCTTATTTTTCTAGAGACGGCTGAGGGATAGGTGTTAAGCCTGTCGCCTCACAATCCTTGCAGGAAATTAACGCATCACTTGGACGTGAAAGGGCCGAGGATTTTTCCAGAGGATCTAATGAAGTTCTTTAGCGTGCCTTAAATATGCGACACGGGCCCTCCAGCTTAAAGTCGATCTTTTGATTGAAGAAACCATCGTTACTTTATCATTCCGATATCGATTATTTTATACCGAAATGGGATTGATAACAAATGTTCATTTTAACTAGCCTACAAAAATTGAAAATGAACATGCGTAAATTATCCCAACCTCATTCTCATAGAAAAATTAATATGGTCGTTTTATTATTATTGTTATTCAAGTTTTAAATAATAAAACTTTAAATAATAAAGTTAGAAGTTTAGAAAATATAAATTTTAACGAACAATCTTTTTTTCGTAAACCCTTAATATGGAAGAAAGTAACATGAACACTATTCTTGAAATTTTAGAAATAGAAATATAATTCTAGGAGTGTAATAAGTCACAGAAAAGGTCATAACCCAAAAATATAACTTAATAAAGAACCGATTATTCCCAACGAGCCTGCACAAACAAACGGTCAGACAGAGACAACATTCCGAAAACACTATTTTCCCGGCGTTATCTCAATTTGTTACTATACCTATACTTTATAAAGTTATAAGTTATAATTAGAGCCAAGATGTTTAAGCAAAATAAAAGAGTAAATAAGCAAGAAAATAAGCACAAAAATGTAAGAAAGAAGACCAAAATAAGCAAAAACAAATTGCACGAAAATCAAATAAATTATTATTAGTTTCGTAGAAATCTTATTTTAATCACGATTGTTACAGAACGCAGCAAATTTCCTTGTGTGAAGCTCCTGCATCTGTCGCTGAAGAGGGATTGGTAAAGTGAAAAATGTTCTTTCAATATCGCAGGACGTTACAGGCGCATGTGAAAAGCAATAGAATTCTTTTTCGATGATATCTGTTTCCTCACCGGAAAACTCTCAAGATATCTGCCAGTGTCTTATTAACCGGATTTTAAGTAATTCTATTGATAAAAAAAAAAGGAAACCGGGGATGATAAGGTTACGAGTGAAATAAGCCTTTAGGCTATAATGTGACAGTTTTCAGTAGGCTATACTGTGCTATTTTAATTCAAAATCATAAAATAATCAAGCAGAATAGTTTTTTCTGTCAGAATAAGCAAAATAAGTACTATCAAATACAGATAAATTTGCTTATCCAGTAGTGTCTTAAATATAACATTCCTGCTTAATGTTAGGATCATGGGCGTCCGCAGAAATTCTCTCAAAGGGAAGGAAGTGAAGAAATTATGCCGCCACCACCACCATCACTACTGTAGCCTATGCATCTACCAGGGCGTGTAATTCTACAGTATTACTACAACCACTTTATTCTTATTTTTTATTATTACCACTACCACTATTATTATTACTGCCATTACTTCTATTGTTATTATTATTATTATTATTCTTACAATCCACATCCTTGGCTCCTGTAGTGGATATAAAGAAAAATCTTATATACATGTAATAGGCCTACACTCACATGGTTTTTTCTTCTTCTTACAATTCCACGGGTAGGCTACTACTCGTATAAAATCTTATACTTTCGTTGTCTTACCTTCATTACAATAAAATGTTTGGCTAGAAATGTTTTGAAGTTTAGTGGAAGTAAATATTCCTACATGCTCAAATCTTAATTAGAGATTTATGTGTCAACAAAATTTCTTGGGGGAGGCAGCAGCCCTACCATGTCCCCTTCCGGACGCCCATGTTTAGGAATCTGAAAATAAATATGAATTCTGCTCAGAAATTAGGGGTGTAGTTATAACTTAATACGTAGCCTATATGGGAGAAAGTAAAGAAGGTGGAATGAAAATTAGTAGAATGTTTGAGACAGTGTAGTTTACGTGAATATCTTGACAGAGAGGAGCGCTTTTAATGGTGGCGAAGTGTTGTCAGTCCTCACCTCACCAACGCCTCGGAGTAATTGCTCCAATAAAAAGCGACCGGTTGTTTCCTTGACCCCTCTCATGGGTGTGTCGTGCCTCCCCACTCAGATTCAAATCACAATTTATGGCTACATTCTCCACATTTTACATTTCAATCGTGTAATTTAAACCAACCAAGACGTACTTAAAAATGCAGCCCAGCCAGTTTCTGTACAGACGCTATCATTACTTTATCTTCTTTCATCCAGAACATGCATGACAACTTAATTCCAATTCCTTCTCAAACGCTTCGTTATAAAGTGTTCAGAAACTCAACAAACATACCGTAGCTGAAAATCTACTGCTGTCTCCAAACCTTTTAATCAGTTTTTACAGGTCTGATGGGAAAGTCCGGTATAATACCCTAGGCCAGATCCGGCCCGCGTTCGTTAATAAACCGGTCCGCGAACACCTAATTGTTTGAATTTTTTTTTCTCTAATCGACAAGAACTCTATTTTCAATTCTGTTACTCTTGTAGCATTGATAGAGGCAATATTTTTTTTGGACCTTCAGAGTGACAGTTGTCTTACTTCATTGAGAAGTTTCCAGGTCATCGTGTTTTCGAGACTATTAACAATTTTTTTGCGGAATTGTGCTTTGAAAATACAAACCATGTTTGGTAGTAGGCCTACATATAAGCTATGTGTGAATGTACTACCATGGAATTGTTAAAAACCAAGCAGAGGAACAAGTTGTCACAAGATTTACTGAAATCGTTACTGCGGCTTGCCATTACTCAGGGAAGGGGGGGGAACCAGGGGTCCGGACCTCCCCTGAAATCAAAACCTAAAATTCGATTCAAGTTATTTAGGCTCTATTTTTTTCAAATGTTTATTAATTTTTTTAATCAAATACTGAACTTGCAAATGTAAGCCCTATTATTTCCATTTTTCCATGTGTTACTTAACTTTTCTTTCTTACAACTTAGGTAACGAATTCCCGTTTAAGTTGGCATGTCTTAAAGTATAGTAAACAAATTTTCTAACTAGTTTTTCAGTGCTAAGATGGTGTAAAATGTTATTTTCATTACTTCAATATTTAAGAAATTTCCGGGGTGAAACCCCAAACCCCCCCTTCCTTGGGGTGTATTCCATAGGCCTACATAGGCCCCGACACTTTCGACTTTCACATAAATTATTTTCTGGCTACGCCACTGCCATTACTCAAATGGAAGTAGAATATCTGTAGTGAACCAACATGTAGCTCTATTTTATCATTAAGTGCATTGATTATCTTTCTATTATTTGAGTGTGTAAAATAAGTGTCTAAGTGAATCTAGTTTAATGAATAATATTTCTTCGCATTTTCAAATAATTATAATGATTTAATTTATAATATTAATATAGTATTCCGGCCCGCGAATTAATTCTGAAAGTGTAATCTGGCTCTTCACCCGATAACAGCTGATCACACTGCTTTAGGCTAAGTGTTTTGTGTAGGATGTATAAAGGTAGATTTTTTCATAACCTGAAGAACTTGCTGAAACAGGAAAAGCTTATGCAGTTTTACTTCCAAAATACCTCTAATTAAGCACAAGAAGCAACTGTCTGAGTCGTTTCCGTATTACCTCTTGTAACACCAAGGAGGTAACTTATTTCATACAAGAATAAATTACCATTACCATTACCATATTACCTGTTCTCAAAAGTCTTCAAATCTCTTCCTGTGGACATAACATCTCAAACCTCTGTCTTGTAGTCTTGTTAAAAAAAAACCTAACAAAATTACTTCTAAGTAGCCGGCGCGGTGGCTCATGCTGTAGCGCGTGAGCCTGGCATGCTAGCGGTCCTGAGTTCAAATCTCGGGGCCGGCGGGTGTGTCATTCGTGGTGGACGAAGCCGTGCCTTGGGGGTTTTTCTCGGGGTTCTCCCGTTTCCCCCTTTCATTCCACCAACACTCTCCACTTCATCTCACCTTTCCCCCTTTTCATCATCATCCCGTTTCCACTTCCGGTATCGGGTCTGCTTCGGCAGTCAGAGCCCTCTGGGGGCCTCTCCCGTTCTCCCCGCTGCTTGTGGTCAAGAGTTTGTTGGTGGTGTGTGTCGCGAACCTGTCGGGGCTCCCGGTTGGAGGTACCGCAGGGGGTGGCGCACACGTGGCATGGTACTAGGCTTGTTGGATGTAGGGGAGTTCCGTGGGGGCCCACGGGGGGCTTTGCGGATCCGGGGCGGCCTGTGGGCACGCAACTCATCCCATCCCGGAGGTAGGTACAATAAGTCGGTGACGGCTGCGGTGCTTAGGGGCGTTCCCACCCCGCCTCCCCGCCTTAAAGGGCACAAAATAGAATAGAATAGAATACTTCTAAGTAATTGTTTTTATGACTTAAGCCACTTTCTAGATAAGCCCCACGATTAAAAGCAACACATTAATTATATAGCAATGTATTTTAATAGATAACAATGGTTACTTCAATATTGTTGTCCCTACCTCTCAAGAGTCTATTGTATGCTTGATCCCTTATTGTTTCTTTTTCGTCTCTTTGTATTATCTTTACAATATCTGTATTTTCGAGTTAGTACACAATCCACTAAATTTTTATGTTCAACAATATTTGGGCAAAGGCCTACTGTACAAACCGTTAATTGTAAGAATTCCTGAATTGTTTATTTATCTTTGTAAAATGCAGTTAAAGACTGAATTTTGTGAATAATTAACTAGCTACTACAGCGGAACGTAGGTCATCCGAACCATCAATTAGCCGAACGACTTCCCTCTTTTAAATATTTTTCATTTATTTAGTTTATCTTTTCTGGATCCTTGTGATAACAAAGATGATCAATACTACATTCACAACGTTACAAAGAAGCTACCATCGTATCACAGTGCGACAACAACCTATTTAACACTATTGTTTGTTTATTATACTTTTTTACATCTGACAGTGTTTTTCATTCATGTGTTTGTACCTTAAAACAAAAATCCGCATTATTGGACCGGATTTTAGCTTGAAAATTAACAAATGGATTGACCAGGTACAAGAAAATCGTGTCAAGCCATGCAGATACTCCCTTTGCACTGAAAACGTTTATAATTTATGTAGGAACTCCAGATTTAGGCGTAAAATGTCAGATTTTAGTAACTAATTCATAAAGAGGCTAGTAACACTGAATTTTTATAAACTTTTACACAAACAGGATATGCTGTGTTATTTTATTATAATTTCATAATATTTTATAAAGATAGAAATCATTAGTTTGTTTTGTTGTGTTACTAAAAAGTGTATCTACTTCCACTATCTTGTCTTATTTATTATGCGAAATTAAAATATTCTTTAATCAATTAAAACAGTCTTAATAATTGCCGAGTAGTCATATTTTTAAAGCTGTCATTAAGGGAAGATTTATCATTCATAAAATATCTTACCACCTCAGAGTGACTGACGTCATGCATAAATAATAAGCAATCCATTGTTTAAAATACTTTATTAGTTATCAACACACACATATACGTATCATGTATTTATATGTCTCACAAGTAAGATTATTTTTTAAAGTTCCTGTACATCATCACAGATACAGAGCTAGATACACGCTGATTATTTTGTTTCAGCAAATAGACGTACATTTTGCAGGTGAATATGAATTAACTATAGATATTTATCTAATATCAACGTTTGATCCCTTTTCCAACATAAACTATCTTATTTCATCGTATTTTCTGTATAATTTTCTATTATGTATATATTGTCCACCGTCCTTCTGTGAAGTTTAGATAAAAATTAACATTTCTTCAGCCATGTGTTTGTTAGTAGCCCAGTATTCCCCAGTGTTTATGATTAGAGACCGGATTTTAAAGGGCAAATTTTCACCCAAAAAAGGACGAAAAAAGGAAAAATTATTGCCAAAAAAAAGTAGGAAAAAAGGGATATAAAAGTAAGAGAGCGTAAAAATTCAACAGAGAGATACATGTTTGTTTTAAGTAAAGCCTTTGCTTGCTCTACAGCTGCTGATTCTGTAACATCTAATGACTGAAGAAATTTTTTGATCTTGTTGAAATTCTCACAGAGGAAAATAGCACACGAAATCCACGTTCCCTACCTTGTTATAATGGGAAACTTAGGCAATGGCAAGCCTGTGATTTCCCTGTAACGCTTTATTCTGCTGGGAAGAATTATTTTTTCAACGGTGAATCAGTGAAAACAATTTTTAATGTTTTCATATTACCAAATACTGGGTAATTTACGAATTTTTCAAAATAAATTAGCAAAAAAAAGGTACTGGAAAGGGAAAGTTCCTAATAAAGGGGAGATGAGCCTAAAAAAGGAAAAAAAGGGACGTTAAAACCAGGTCATTTGCAGTTAAAACTTACTGAGTAATGTCCTGTTCAATTTTGTCACGTTTTGTGATGAAATATAAAAATTGGAATTCCCTTTAAAATCCGGTCTCTATTTATGATTCATGATTGGTAATAAGAATGTAAAATGCACTTATTTATAAGAGAGGAAAACATTTTAACCTTATGGATTTCATTGTATAAGTTATATAAAAAATTATAAAAAATGTTTCAAGTAAGAAATAATACCCAATTCATATTAATAAGATAACAATTCTAACTATTCTTCAGAATATAAATTGGTTAATTGGGTATTACAATTGGCGAACTGTATTATCATACTACTGGTACTCAAATTTGGAAGAATTATAATAGTTTTTTGGATCGGTTTATAGAAATTCGGAGTTGAATGATAAGTAATATTCGATCTTTAAAATAATTTTTATAATGAAAAGTTTTGCCTTTCAGTTTTAATTTTTAACGTGAAATGTTTAAGCAGGAGATAATATGTAACTGAAAATTGCTTATAGTCTAGATTTATAAGATGCGTAACAAATTGACTGCCCGGCCATTTTTTTAATTTTAAGCTGAAAGTTCCATTTGATAAACACTGGGCTTGTTGTTTTATCCTAAACACTGGGTCTTGAAGTAGGCTAACAAATTTATTGTACTGGCTACAGGCTAAGTAGCACTTTTCAGATATTACATGTCAATTTATCGAATCCTCAAGATTATTATGATACTCTTCTGGACATAGATTCTGCACCCTATGCTTTATGATTATTTTTTTCATCTCTTCTATATTACGATTTCGGACCTTGAATAAATCACCTCTAAACCACACTTCGTAAGTTAAAATGCATGTTATTCGTCCGTTTTGTACATACATTTTGAAAAAAAATTTCGAAATACAGAAAAGCCTATATTTGTTAAAACTAGACTTTAACCAAATAGTGTTAGTCATCTCATGTTAAATTGTTTGCCATCTCATGACTCAATACTCTTGTACATATATTACTTTAATATTTAGATATGTTAAGTGATTGTTAATAACTATAACCTTAATATACCTTCGGGTAAAATAAGGTTAAAACTTGGATAATAAATAAATAAGAAAGTTAATAATTAATAATTAATAAGAATAAAGGAAAATTAACCCGGACTGTTAAACATACTCAAATATGAGAACATGTTCACGCTGTGAAATATTTCAAGTTCTTATTACTGCTCCCTTAAATACGTTGATGTAATTAACATTATGTTATTCAACTTGTTTAAATTTTTGGATTCATACAAATTAGCTCTTTGAGGAACTCATGAATAATTTAGCATAAATTATCACTCCTAAGAATGCCACATTAGAATTGTAATTGAGTTTTGAATTGCGATGTAGTGTTGAACAATGGACGCATATTTCTTGTGATCACATAAATGCCAGTCCTGGCATGTTTTTGATTCCAGAATGAGGTGGGCTTGTCACAATAGCTGGGATGAGTCGCGTTTGAACGTTATTACCTCAGATGAGGCCTCATGAACTTGTTTATAATTGAAATAATTTGCTTATAATGTGTCACAGCATGAATAGATTCATGAAGTGGTCTTGGCATGGAAATTTGCGGGCATTGAATAATGCAACATGGCGGAGATGACAATTATACACAACGTGCAATGAATGTCTTCATTGTTTGTACGAAACATGCATTCCAGCGCCCCTTGTCTCGTAAGTTGTCCCGTCGCGTTCTGCTTTCGAACTCAAGTGCTGCCAAGTCTCAATGCTTTGTATATTTTGTGTAAGAAACGTTCTTGGAAAATTATATTCATATTTCTATCTTCAGGAGTAAATTTAACAATTATATTACACAGACTAACAGCCAGTTTGGTTGCCTTAGAATTTATACCTATTCTTGGATATATAGGTCGCTGATGCCAAATGTGCATTAGTTTTGCCCTATCAGCTTTAGTTTTTGAGATATGGTATTACCATTATGCATATTATCCCATTTTACGTTTGATATAAATGAAAAAGTGCATATTTGTAGCTTCTAAATCATGTGAAGAAAAAAGTAACACACTAACATTACATTAACATTACAATAACAATAGGCCTATATCATAAGATCTTTCAAAAAATTGATATTATCATATACCGTACATTCTTTTATGACTTATGAGCTGTCAATTTGAGGGCCAAAGAATAATCCAGCTTTTAGTTTTTCTGTACTTCGTACAGTTTTCGTCCTACATGTCCAAAGTATAGCCTAGTCAATAACCTTCACTAGCTGTATTATCAAGCAAGATTTTGTTTCGCTAGACTAAGAGTTCACGAATAAAATCCTCCCCTCGACAAAAGTAGAGCTGGTAGAGAAAAACTGTTTACATATTTTTGGAATATGTACACTAAGTATAGCCAAAATCCGGCAAAACATCTGAGACACCAAACAAAAAGTTCTTTTTTGTTGGGCTGTGTTATTAATATTATTTTGTTTAACTTTCTTTCGTCCCATATTATCAATATTATTACTAAGCCTATTGAATTTGTAAACAATAAAAATAAAATTTAAATGTAGTGCTCGTAGATTGCTACACTCGCCCTTACGGTCTCGTTCTGCAAACATAGCCTATCCTACTCGCAAAATAAAATCTCTGTTTTAATGCTTGGGTCGTAAATCACTATTATTGCGTACTAGTTCATAATTGTTTATTAATCGCCGGGATAAGATGTATATGATAGAGTCGTAAGTACATTTCTGGGCGTATATCCCGGGTTTAACAGGAATTATCTTAGCTAATTCATCCATTGATATCGCGTGCCGTGAAAAATTTACCGTGGTAATATTCAAGAAACTAAGTTTTCTTTTAATGTAGGCCTAATTATAAAGTACTATGGTGTATATGGTATATATGGCTTTTTAACATCAATTATAACTGAAATAGAAATTGCAATCTTTGAGGGAACGTTTGAAGGTGATTTTCCCTGCATTACACCCTGTTTTATCTTTATTCATAGAAATAGATGATTCTTCTGTATTACCCCCAATAATATTGCTAGATGTAGAAGCAACAACTATAGTTCTGGTAGATGTACATAGCTTACTGTATTTCTCAATTTGCACGTTTATATTAAGCACCAGCATCTTCTTTAAAATCAAATCCTTCGATTGCATCGAGTTAGGAGAAATGCTGTAGCCAGATCCCGAAATAAGTAAAATCTATTAATTCATTTATACCTTTAAGGAAATTTTCTCTTAACTTGCTTTTAAAAAAAAGCACATTCCTTGTTATGTAAATGTTTAGATTCCACTGATATCTCGGTGCGTGCCGTAAAAGATATACCGTGATAATACTGAAGAAACAAAGCTTTTCCATCAACATTTAAAGAAACTTCCTGATATATTTTATCGACTGCTTTCGAAGTAAATGGAATTTTATTTCTTAAATCAGAGTTCCAAAGAACGAAACAAACTCGATAAGATGAGGTGATCTGTTCAATTCAAAACTCTTCTTTAAGATATCATTTTTTCAATAACGAACTTTCCGCAATAAATTCACGAATTTATCAAAGGCGACTTTAATATTTAAAACCTCAGACAATATACACCGTCGCCCTCGCTATAGACATTTTATTTACGCTTTTCATACAAAAATAACTGTTATACCTCTCACAGAGATTTTTAAAATACCTGGTAATTAAATTCCTTGCGACTTAAGTAATGAATAAGGAATTTGATCAAATAAATCTAAAATCATGCGAATTTTTTCCTAACCTATTAGGTACTTTCAACATTTAATGACAAAGCTGTCCCTTTACGGGTTTATTTCGTTTAAATGTGTTTACATTAGATGTGATATTTTGGTTACTTTCCTACTCATTTCAGGTTTCCAATTTTTAAAAAATCTGTTATTCGTCTATTGCATATAGGCCTACAGCATTTTGTCTTCATTGGGTCAGATTTTATAATATATACGTGAAAATCTCTCTACAGATAGTTAATGATTCAATGATTCAATGTAATCAACATCTTCTCACAATCCAGAAGATTATAACATTTTCGAGATTTCAATCTAGCTTAATAGATAATATGTAGGTATCGGTATACTAGATGGTTAACGCTAGATTGTCTTTAACAGTTATCTACTGGCTAAAGTTTAGTGACTCAGATAATATTTACTTGTTGAAGGGACTACTTATCATACTTACTTTCTATATTATTGTTTGTGTGTTACCTTAGTTTAAAGCCTATAAATCTTACAAGGTTATTAATAGGCTTCTATTCTGCATGGAGTAGTAGGTTCCTATCTTTCTCGCACTGATGGAAGTGTACGTAGTATTATAAATAGGCTGAATCTCATTCTATTTCTATTCTAGAAAAGTCCATGTCCTTTAACAGTAAATAACCCTTTATGGCAAGAATGCATTGATATTAAAAAAAACAGCTACCACTGCACAGAATGTGCTAGTAAGAAAAAAGAACAAAATATTTCAAATATTGTAGGCTAGTTAATACAGTATTTCATTCAAACGTGGTAAAATAAACTACAGGCGTCTGTTTCAAGTTATGTGTAGCCCAAGTTAAGGATTGAAATTATTATTTTTAATTCTCGTAATAAAATATTAAAATATAGAAAAGCACCTCTGGCTTTAAATTAATATGGCAATGTAAGGCATAATTCGATCCCTTCTCAAATCGAAATTTAAATTGAGTAAGAACTCACGTAACTTCATTTAGAGCAGGAGTTATGAAACTGTAGTTATACGTCAAAGGCCTAAACTTCGTATAACATGAACATCGTCTAATTTCTAAAGTTCACCTAAAATATAACTACGCTACGTAGATTGACGCATGGATCTGTAGTAAAATAATAATCGAAAGTCGATAATAATCTGGAATAGAAACAACATTCTCTCAGAATCTCATTTCACGTTTTACTTTTATAATTGCTAGCACCGGTCAAGCGGTCGATAATATTTGCTGGCATTTTATTCTATAATTGTTACCGATTTTCAGTTGCCCACTCAGCAGTCTCGTATTAATATATTAATATAATCCTCGTAGGCTATGTATTATGTGTCAACATATTCACATAATGACATAAGCAATATATATATATATCTGCCACGGGAAATAGTACAAAAGAAAAATACTGTTCTCTAAAAGTATGTACATTGACAAATTTTATTTATGATTCAGAGAAGTAAAGTATGTGCTATTACACATAGCCTATACCATATTTTTTAATACGTCATGCAGGTAGCAGACAATGTCATCGGTCTTTTTTTGTAGAGGTCACTGCAGCTTCTCATAATAATATTATGACATGACAAATTTAAAAAAATTGCAATAAATAAATTGATTGTAAAAAATGACATGTCAGTTCTTTTGGATAAAACAGAAAATTGCAAAGTTAAGTGTTGAGTTTCTTTGAATTTTGGCAACCGTGTTATGAGATAAACCAGTAAGCGTTGTTGTTTCAGTCTTCGATTTGAGCTAGTATAATAGAATAAGCTTAGATAATTATTTAGAAAATGTTGAGTGATGGGAAAAATGGATATGTGTTTACCAAACTAGGTGAAATAATAGAAGCTGTGAAAAATGCTGAATTAAAAATATTTTTCCAGAAAAATCGATGAAAACTTACAATGCTAACTGCGCGAAATTTAATTATTGGTGCGGTAAATATTAATAAATAGTAATAATTATACTAAAAATGAAAATATTATGCATGAAGAAAATTTGGATATCCAAAAATATTTAATTTCATCCAGTTGCGAACCAGATAAAATATTAAACTTGTAGTAATATGTGCCTTTCGTTTGGCTTAGCATAGCCACGGGTTTTTGTTTGGTAATAACGTAAATTTTCGCTTTTGTAATTAAAGTATAATCAGTTTTCTGCATCAATAGACAAGCATATTAATGTTGTTTATTTTTGGGCTTGAAAGAAGGATATGCGTGGTTTGTTTAGTTCATAGATTTTGGTTAACGTTCAAGTGTATTTTTTGTTAGTAAAGTTTTTAAATAATGCAGTAAATTTATTCTTATTCTTGCAAGTATATTTTGTAATTTCCTCTACCACAAATGCCTTATTTTGAATGTAATACTAAACAACAAAACTACATAAAGTGATAAATAATACACACTGAATAGCCTACATGTGCGATACTTCTTGTGACCTCATTGCTCTGAATTGGTGGTTCTCGAAGAAAGAAGTTTCTCAACTTCTGCTTTAGAGGATAGTCATGTACACTTAATAGAACATAACTGAGTTTCGGTATGTATGCTGCTAGCCAGGCAGTAATATAAAGCTCCGAAACATATCAATTGTTAGCACAAGAGAGATACATATGATGACAACTTATAGGAGCCTCCATATTGGAAGTCCGTAATTAAGGAAGATTGACTTACCACTGTCTTCATGCCGAGATTCAAATTGGTCTCCCACCAACTTAATTTCATTCCTATGATACACTGTATATATAGAATATTTTTCAGAATTCGAATGCGTTATGTAAGGTTGTTACGAAAGAGCTGCCCACTTTAAAAGTGGTGATATAATTTTAAAATGTCTATAATGAAACCGAAATAGAAAAAAAATGCAAGTAACTATTACTATGACGTGCATGGGAGGAAATCGGCTATCTAAAAAATATTGACTGGGAGACCCGAAGGGAAAAGACCACGTGGAAGACCTAGGCGTAGGAGGAAGGACAATATTAGGGTAGATTTCAGGGAAGTAGGATCTGAGAGGGATGGTTGGATGCAGTTAGCATAGAATAGGGTTGAATGGCGGGCTCAAGTAAACGCGGTAATGAACCTCCGGGTTCCATCAAATAGATAATAGTTCTTTAGCTTGCTTAGGAATTGTCTATTGTAATTGAGTAAGTAAGAGTAATTATGTTCACGTACTAAACGAAATTAATAAGGAATTGAGAACATAAGCGTTACCTATATAAAGGCCTAGTTCCCAATTTGCAGTCTTAATTAATTTAATAAGAATTTTAAAGAAATTAAAATATTTGGTCATTTACAAATTAGTTTATGCTACATTTATGCCTAGACTAAACTTTTCCACTCGCTTATGATCCTTTTAAATTTCTTTGTTGGCTGTTACGATATTAATTTCGTTTCCATAGTTAATTTTTATTGAACTGGAAATTTTCTTAGTAGGCCTGCACAAAATGCGATAGAAAGTGCCAATTAAGTAAATGTGTATAATCCACCATTATAATTAATTCCTTAAAATTTCATAATAAAAGCTGGAAAAGTTTTTATAAAGAACTTAGTAATTAGTGGCACATTTTAAAAAGCTATTTCGGGAAAATGACATTTACGGCCTCCGTTGATATACATTTTTAAAACAAACTTTTTTTATACTGAGATTTTTTTAGAAAATAACAATTTACAATAAACTTGGAAAGTAATCTATTACTTATGAAGAAGTAAAAGTAAAGTGATCCCTATACAGGCCATGGATGCCCAGAGGGTTCCAGGAGGTTGAGGCTCCCAGATTTTGGACATTCGGCACATTAAGGTGGTAAGGTTGTCAGCCTTACGCACCGGCCGTCTTTACCCACAGGATTGTTCCTGGTACTCATTTCTGTTGGAGACTGAGTCGACCCCAGGGCCATAGTGCCACCAGAAGGATTAGGCCAATTGAAAAACTCCAACGACCTCATCGGGGATCGTACCCGACCTTCCGGTTTGTAGCGCAGCGCTACTACGCTACGGCGTACCCCTTATGAAGAAGTTATACGGGAAAATCTGGAAATCTAGGCCTATTATTACATTTTGAAGCTGTATCACCAAAGATTTTTTAGGAGGTCCCGTTTCCAGGAGATTAGACTGTAAATAATCCTTCTATGACTTTCTGTATGGTCATTGTTTCATAAATTTTGCTTCTTCATGTAGGCACAATGGATTGTAAAATTCTATGAAACGGGAGGTTAAGCAGCAGAAGAAAGAAAAGAAGAAAGAAGGAGCATCTTCAGCAATTTCAAAAGAGAGACTAAAGGTTTTTGATAATTATTGGCAACAAGATTTTGAAACCTGAACTCAGGTTCCTGTATTTACAACGAGACCAAGAAGCATGCCTTAACAAATTCTGAACTGCAGAATTAGATTATCTCCACTTATAAAGTTAGCAGCTCAATTATTTATCCAGTTGTTGGCAGTTTCTACTCTTGAAGAGGCGTAAGAGTAAACTTCCACACTTTGTTAGGCCCAATTTCGGTTATATACAGCGACGTACCATTCGGGCAGATGGCTATAGCATGTGGATTCCGAAATCCCTGAAAATTAATAAAAATAACTTATTACTAGAGCAAGGTATGTAATTGTAATTAGTTTTTTTTTACAGTAATTGTAATTAGTTTTTTTTACAGGTAAGAAGTTGATTTTATAGAGCGATTTAATAGATGATTTCATTTATATTTGCAATATAGAACTACCTTATTTTATTATTAACGAAGTAAGTAAATGAATACTACTTGGACACCCTTTGTGAGAAAAGCTATTATTTTCGTACTGGCATGCCCTTCAAATTCTCCAGCAAATAGATGCCATTAAAACCAAATATTTAATTCTGTATAGCTAGGACACATATTGAAATGAATTCACTATATATATTTGTATATATTTTAGCTATCTTTCAATCTTCATCTAAAAATACGCAAAATGTAAAAATATGCAAAATCATCAAATTACTTGCCCTACTATTGCATATAGAAAGCACAACTGATAAAAGCATGAAAAGTTTTAAAGTTGTAAAATTGGGTAGCTTATTGGGAAATAAATGGAAGCAGAAGTTGACGACTAGTATTCGGTGATTGTAACGCCTGTTCAGTTTAGTTATGTAGACAAAGTTACATAAATAACAAAGCTCTTTATTTAAAGGTTTACACTCGAAACTTTAAAAAAGTAACAAATTCATGACAATTTGTTTTATTTTTCTCTTTAAGAGCAAATTCTATACGTCCGAAGACAGTTCCTGTCAATGTGCCCAAAACCCGTACTCACAAAATGTTTGCAGATCTATTATAAACCCATAAAATGAATGGTCTAGAAGAAACCCTAATCTGATACCACTAAACAATAAATTGTTTAAAAAACAAGTACTCGAATTGATTAAAACTAATTTGTAATGGTACTTTTACTCACTTTTCTTCCGTTATTCATTCTCAACTGTAAATTTTTAAATTTTAACATGAGGTATTTTGTTTGTAACTCTGTTATGTTATTGTAATTTATTTTTTCGTATCTTTGTTCATGTATTCATTTCATATAAGCAATCTTATTTATTTTTATTCTTATTTTTTGCCTAAAAATATATGTATGTTTTTTTATATAATGTTCAAAATATAATTTTAGTATGACTGAACTGACCCCGAACACAAGCTATGCTCATGCGGGGCAAATAATACTTTTTTGAAATTGTACTAATTGTGTTTATATTATTTATATTTGTATTTGTAATAATTTTGTATTAATTTGTATTTTGTAATTTGTAATAATAAATTTGTAATAATTTGTAAAAAAAAAAATACCTTGGATGCAGTAATACTGTACTATAAAAAGGATTTTCTTTTGTATTTGCAATATATTGTAGATATGAATTACTCACCGAAGAAGGACCCCAGCGGTCTACGATAGTTTCAGACCGTGGATCTAAAGTGAAGCCTCTGATTGGAATCTGCGGGGAAGTAGGTCCATTTACAGCGTACACAAAGCCTCCTGTAAAACAAATACATTCGTTCCAAAACAATCACATTTTAGAAACTTGTATCGTAAATAGCCTAACTGGGTATTTCTAGAGCGGTATTTTCCAAACTTTTTTTTTGCTATGAAATACTTTTTGTGTAAGAGAATGTATATGGAATACTCATATTCACAGTAAAAAATAACTTTCTTCGCGATAGCATAAAACAAATCGTTACAATTTTAAAAAACAAATTCAGGTTGTTCATTTAATGAAAACTGTTTTACTATGATCTCCTAGTCTAGAGTTCTGTGTTTTTCATAAAGATTAATTTATTTAAAAAAAAAATTATCAACCAAATTTCAAAGTCATGTTAAAAATACAACAATAAAATTGGAATCTGGAAATTGAATATGATTATGCTTTTGCTGTTTACTATCACATCTTTTCTTGAAGTTGGGAATAAAGGGTGGCAACTGGATTCTCATGTCAGATGCAACTTGAAATCTGTTGTTGTACTTTGTTTTTGTTGAAGCCCAATACGAAAATTCCGTTTCACATAGATATGTTGTCACAAAAGGAAGAAGCACAACGTTATTTTATCATCGTTGACATCAGTAAATGGGGAACAGGAAGCCATCGACGTAGATTTTATAATAAACAGAAGTGACTATATAGCAGTTTCATGTTACGTCTGGCAGAATGAAATAGCTGGTTCCAGATCAAAATTAGACATCAGTAGTAATGCCATTAAGATCATTGAGACCACTTAAAATTAGTCATCCAGTGTATAAATATTGAGCCTATATTATATAATGTTCTATTCCCGGAGGAAAAAGACTTATTTGATAACCAAACCCTTATGACGTGTAATTAATTGGACAGCAAGGATGATTCATCGGAAGTAATTATCAAATTCGGCATCCAATTTATTGTTTGTCCACCACATACCTCACACTTACGTTGTTGATGCGCGATTCTGCTGAAATGTGATTTATTTGGTTGACAACACTGCAGAAAACCTGGCGGACTAGCTATGTTGTGTTCCCCCCTACCCTCACTTCCCCGTAAAACAAGCGCTCAAGAAATCGCGCGCGGGTAGTACACATACATCTCGGAATTCTGATGTTCCGCGGAACACAGTTTGGGAAACATTGTTCTAGAGGTACACATTGTGTTTCTGCTGGTTATGGTGATCGTAAACTTCAGACCAAATCGGATCTTCACATAATGTATTTGCAATTTGCATGCTCTTACCCAGCGCAGCAACGTCGAATACTCTGCCGAGGTCAGGCGCCTGGATGGTCGCGGGAGGTGCACTGGTGTAGGGCACAAGTCCAGCGCGGGGACATGTCACTCTCATGTTCTCGCGATCAGCGATGCACAACAAATCCTCAGACTCGATCAGAGCAAGTCCATGTGGTACTTGTAGCGACAGGAATTCTGTTGAGCAAGTAATATGAATACAATGTAAGTACAAGGTGCTTCAAAAATACAAGGGTTGACTTTTTAGTTCTAAACTAACTATAGTTGCAGTAATCCCTGAAGGGATTGTACTTTTACAAACTTCATTGGTGGGTCCCTCACACCAAATAAAGGAAGAAGATTCCTAAAAACATATTTCAAAAAAAATTCTTAGTTTCTGAATTATTTATGTGTGGGTTGGAATTCTAGGAGACTGTCTAATTAAGTAGGTCCATTTGTTCTCCTAGCACGTCTTATTGGCGGTCTACAGGAGCTTTATTAGGAAGACTCTTCCAATTTTGCCCTTGCATAAAGAAGCATATTGTGGTAATACAGCTATGTAATCTGCAGCTACTGTCACGTGGAATTAACTACAGGAAGAAACGGTTTCAAATGTCATATACTTGAAAACAAGCTGCAGAATGAACTACAGAAAAAAACAGTTTCAAATGTCACATAATTGAAAACAACCTTTTCTTCCTTTTGAAATTGTAAAACGGATATCTACAGAATGCTTTCTGCGATAAATCCTGACCAGATGGAAGTAAAGAAGTGTCATTTGATACCATTATGTAATGAAACCAAGATTTCCAGCTGTATACAGATATCACTCTATGTGTTATTTGTACTCTACCCAGTAGTGTAGCCTCCGGCTGTGAGACTATGGATCAACTATGGTCAAATAAATTTTTAAAAGTCTATTCTGTTTACTAACCTGGAGGTCTAGGAATAACTCTGACGAGTCTGCCTCTAGCACTAAAATGAAGAACTCTGGAGTTGCAGTATCCATCCGCCACGAAGAATTCTCCTGAACTTGCGACTGCCACTGAAGTGGGTTGACAGAAATGCCTGGAACCAGTGCCAGGCTGGAACCTCTCTCCCAAGATAAGATCTGGTCTAGTCCGCCCTGGCAAGAACTGAAACAGGCACAAACGTATTCCTCATGTTTTTTTTAATGAAACTGACCCCATATATGACACAGAATAGTAAAAAAAAGGACTTGACACACAATGATATTTGAAGACTAATTGAAATAAAATAAAATGGATTTTACAGGAATTTAATCATTGCTAGAGCCATGTAAATGATTACGAAATATCATGACAGAGTATTTTATTACGGTTAATACTTTGCCATGTTGGAGCTTTTTAAGTAGCTCAAACTCCAATCTCCAGTTGTGTAAAAACATAGGAATGGTGCCTCTTGCACCCAGAAGAAGATAAGTTACTTGAACTTGATACGAGTTTTGAAAATAGATGTTAGTAGACTTAGATACGTTAGTTTTCAGAATCCACATTGATTGGCTGGCAAGAGAAAGTCTCAAATCGTACAGCAGGTTCAACTGGTTTTGGGGCTCTCTTCTTTCTGTTAATCCCGATTATATCTATACGCGGTGACTTGAGTTCTTTTATGATACTGTTGTTAAAATCAATAACGTTCTTATAAAAATAATTAACGTTATTATTATAAAAACTTTTTAGATCCGTTTTTAATCTCCTCTTTTGATTCAAAACGATGCCTTTTCAACTCATAGTTTAAAATAGCAGTTACGGTTAATACTTTGCCATGTTGGTCTGCGGACCCATGGGGTTCCGTTGGATCGATGAAAGGGGTCAGCGATGAATGTTGGTTTCTGTACCATATTCTCTTCTTATCAAAGGTTTTCCTTAATTTTTTCTAAGGGTATGAAAGGAATCTACGAGTGTACCGTTAGCTGGCTTTAGGCACAAGGAAGTGAGCTTAAAATCTCTTTTTAGGGACGGATATTCTTTTATTTTGAACCTTTCCTAATCTCCACTTCCTCTTAAAAATGGCAAATTGCAATTTCGTGTTCCTTGTAGTGAGATGAGTTGTTTTATCCTCTACTGAGGTTAATTTTTTGTACTTAACAATGTTCGTAATTTTTCCTAGTTTACTATAGGGGTTGTTGGCTAAAATTTATATAGTTACACTGTCGTCAGTTGAACCAGAATTCAAAGAACCGACTCTTCAATGTAGGCCCAACCATCACATTTTATTTTATTTTATTTTATTTTTAAAACAGTATGTTAAGTATACTAGTGTTATCAGAAGTTTAAAATATAAATATCAACCATTAAAAGATAATATATATCGTGTTTTATTGTACAAAACTTAGCCTAAATGCACTAAATTATGCAAAAACGTTATGGGATCACCATAACAAGAGTATTGCAAGAGCTCCATCACACTTAAAGGAGCGAGAACTGCTGCTTTGGAATATTTTGGTTGCGACAAGCATCTTCAAATAAGCGCACCCCATTTTCTTTTAACACGATTATGCTGTAAATATGCCGGAATAAATCCTCAGATCATAGCACTAGACATGACTGGGATTTTGAAAATTATTATTTATGTGATGTGATCATTAGTTACTCCTGCAGGGCATCGTGTAGAGGTATAAGTCACTTTTGATCTTCTCCAAATACCATCCATGTTATGAATCTGTGATACGAACCTTAAATATTTGATGGAGGGCCACATCAGTGACCCAAATATTGTCCCCGCTGTCCACAGTAATGCCATGAGGCATATAGAATATGTTACTGCCCCAGTCTTTCATCACGGCCCCCGTCTCGGGGTCTAATACGAGAATCGTGCTCACTGCGATTGGTCCCTCAGTTACATGCTGGAAATCATGTGATGCGTTGAAACAGCTGAAAAAAAATCGCATGTGTTAAAAATTAGCCTAATATTTTGAGGCCACTTTGAGAAAAATAACGATAAAAGCTTTTAAATCTCAACTGCTATTCCAGTCTCACACAGGTAGAAAAACTCGAAGCATCGAAAGAAAGAACCAATAGTTTACCGGCTTAATGCGAATAACAGTTCTTTATGTTATGAAGAGTGTAAATTGCGATACAAATAATAAGCATTTTATGCGTTTGATGAAATTTGATTGTTTACATGTGAATTGTGAAAAAGAAAAGCGCAAAAAATACAAAATAGTAGCATAAATAGTAGACCTACAGTACATGCTCAAACCTACATACAGTAGGCTAATTATTAAGTAATTTCAATAAAGCGTAATTTTAAGATAGTTTAGAAGCTGGACTTATTTCAGTCTGTATGATCTTGAATGGATATACCTACAAATAGGGGGGCAATTCTTAGTGAGATGTGTCACTTAAAAACCAGTAGGCTATATAAAACGAAGACTGGAGAATAATATTTTCTGCAATATGATGGGAAAAGCATATATAATTATATAATATACTATATAAAATTTTAATTCCCATTTACCTTGCATCCCAGACTCTTGGACCTCTGTGGAAGATGACCGGCTGGCCCTGAGAATTGACTGCCACCCCGGTCACCTGACCCAAGTGTGGCAGGGTTCGCGGCCATCCAACTACCTCCTTCGGACGTCTAGGTGTGCTAATCTGTGCCTGCTAAAAGAACAAGATAATTCATTCTTGATCTCTTCTTAAGGATAGGATGCTGTAAATACAATAAAAATAAAGTCTGGTGTACTTCCAAAATGACATACTTGACGATTGAACTTTAACTTCTCATTACATTTCCGTGCCTCAGATATCAGTATTCCGTTCGGTATTCACGACGAGCAAAGCAGTCTAATTAATGTCAACGATAACTTAAGTTATTATTATTATTATTATTATTATTATTAATACTGAATTAATGGTATTAGTGGTATTAATGGTATTAGAAATGGATTTTTGGAGGCGTTCAGCAAGAAAATCCAGGAAAGAAAAAATTCGGAATAGTAGAATAAAGGAAATAATGCAAGTTGAAAAGAATATTTTGGAAATTATAGAAGAAAGACGCTTGAAATGGTATGGACACGTACTCAGAATGAAAGAGGATAGAATACCCAAGAAAATTTTGGATTGGAAAGTAGAAGGAAAAAGAAGAAGAGGGAAGCCCAAAGAGTGCTGGATGGATGGGGTGAAAAGGAGTATGGCGAGAAAAGGATTAAGTGAAGAAGATGCTATGGACAGGGACTTATGGAGGCAAACCATTGTTGTGGGATGAAGGAAAACCATTGTATTGTGGAATATTCCTTAATAAAAAAATTTAAAAATACTGAATCAGGATATAATTTGTTAATATTATTTTCCTTGCCGATAGAATTGCATAGAGGGAAGTAAGCTATTACATCATTGGCCTATTTTTATTATTATCATTGTTATCAACACAGCAACACCATTATTGTTAAGGATTTCCTATTGTACATTAAGTATGCGAATCATTCCTCACCTTGCCCTATTTCACGTTCCTCACAACACGAAGATTGCGGTGTATGCGGGCGTTACATTTGTCTTGTGTTTTCGAATTAAGTTAGCCATCTACATTTGTTTGTTAGGTCGATAATCTCAGTCCTGTGTTTAAACAACTCTACTTTATCTCACACGTTCAAGATGTTTTTATTGTGGTTTCTCCCCAAAAGTTAATAACTAATCTCTAACCTTTTCATCAGTTCGTGTCTGGAAATGGACACCTTTAAGGAAGAGCCTCTAATTATAGGAATAAAAAATATTTATTTATTGTATCTCCAAGTCTTTATGAACCCTATTTTGCCAGAAAAGGCATGTTAGGGTTATAGCTTACACAGCAACATATACAGTAAAATATAGAATATTAATTACATATGGTTGTGAATATATGTTAGATACTGCATAAAACGACCATAATAACATTGCTTCGTGAATTTTTTTTCGAAATCCTTTTAGGTTCCCAGTGTAAAAGATGAGTGATTATATTATTAAGTTACTAAAAACAGAATTATGTCACTACAGAAGCTACTAGAGGTTACTACATTGTAAGTGAGATATTTAATTTTCATATTAAAAGTTACAAAATTCAGAAGCATAAAGTGACTTCAGGAAATTTGCTAGTACCCTTTATGCCATGTATAAACGACTGTATATATGTATCTGAACTAATATTACATTAAAGAAAAAGGGAGCTTTTGAACTTCAACTTCGACTTTCGTTTCGTTAAAGATTATGGTTTATTGTTTTCTGAATAAACTGAAATCTTAATTTCATAATTTATTTTTTTAGGTTTATTTGGTACGTACAATGTAAAATTGTATCATAGATATTCTATTCTAAAAAAACACAGTGCACTCTGCATACTATTAATGTAATGTAAGTAACAATGCCATGTTTATTTTTGGAATATTTTCAACTAGTAAAAACTATCTTTTGAAAGTAAACCCCATCATAGGATTTTCATAGATGAGACATAGCGAAATTTTAAAACCAGTTTAATCATAATTACTTATTACTAAATGTTCTGTCGGTTGATACAAACGAACATATGGACATTATCTGGACATTTATTCCTTGGTGAAAGATTTTAATTTGAGGCTGGCAAAAGCTCGGACACAGAACATGTTTGACAACAAGTTATTTTTAATAATCCTAAGGACTATTGATCGCATCCGATAATTGTGAACGTGTCAGTACAAAACATACAGGCCTAATGTTCGCGAACATGGCAACATGCACTATGTTAAGATCTAAATTTAGTACCTGGTGTACAGCGTGATTGGTCAGAAGAGCTCGTAGCTGTTCGTAGAACTCTTCTCCCAGGTCTTGAAGCTGTGGCTCAGGACGTCCTTCACTAAGAGCCACAAGGGCCAGCACGACGAGCCACAACATCGCCATCTTAACTGGTCGTCGTGACGTCACAGCGACGCTGGGTCGATACGCCGGGGTCCTTCATCATCGTCAAATAGACAACACATAGTGACCTGATTCATGTATCAGCTGATGCCAACCACCTGCTCCCTCTTACATGAACCCAAATGATTTCACGATTTCGTAATAGTAGGGCTAATTGTGATATAGATTACTGTTTTATTTTATTTCATTTTAAATTTTATATGACTACATTTAATTTATTTTGTAATTTAATTTAATTTAATTTTAATTAATGCTAATTTAATTTTAATTAATGCTAATTTAATTTGACTTAATTCTAATATTATTTTAGTTTATTCTAGTTTAGTTTAAATAAATTCAATATTTATTTCGTTCATTTTATTGTATAATTATCTAAAATGTTGAACATAACTTAGTATATCAAATTACTAGCATTTTATTTTAATTAAAATCTAGAAACATTTGGGAATAATCTAAGTTAAGTGAAATGCGAAAGTCTTGAATATTCGGTAGTTCGGATACAGATCCGTGTAAGCTTGTACAAGACCAAGTCAATTCTGATATGCTATGATTATTATGTTCACGCGTTATAAATGTTGGTAGATATAGTGCAGTTACTCATTGGATGGCCAGTCGGCTTCAAAGGTTTCGGTGTTCCTTTATGTTAATTGATCTGACTAAATCGGTCTTGGGCTTCCGCTTTCCAAAACAAAAGCAACGTTGCAATATTCTCTCATTGTTATCACTGACCTCAGTTCTTCCTTCGCTTTATTCAATTCACACGTGTTATTGTTTACAGTAACTTGATCTTGCAACCATGCATTTCACTCCACGCGGAGTAGACGAGTAGCTGTCAAAATCGCCACAGGACATTCTTAGATTTTGATTGGCTGGGGTAACTAACTGATTGGTGCGGTAAAACCAAAGAACATGGGTTGAGCTGTCGGCAAACTTTTCCTCCTAACGAAAGGAACATGCAATGAGTAACAATGGGTATGCAATGGGTATGCAATGAGTAACTGGACTATAGTAAAACAAACAAAAAATGCAAGAACCGACAACTTTCAACATCGCAGAAAGGAGGTTGTTCAGGAAAGTAAAATAATATGTTACATGACACTCGCAGAAGGCTACATTTTATTTCAATATTATTATTGTAGTTCTTGCTGGAGGATGAGCATAAAAATATAGAGCTATACAACTCTGACGTTAAATGCGCAAAATGAATGAATAATAGGTTTCTATTACATGAGTACGCAGTGCAAGTAGCCAATTTCAATTGAGCAGCAGATATTCAAACATGAAATGGGCATAATTTTGCCACTACCGATATAAATGCACTTCCGACATATGATAAGCGATCCCATAGAAGGAATCCTCACTCTATGCCTACCCTACACATCCGGCAAGTCTAGACTGATAGACGAAAACTTTGTTTTCAGTGTTGAGGATGAATGAATGGCTTGCTTTTATGTAATTCTAAGCAGTGGGTACTTTAAAAAAATCGTATAAACTATTAAGGAAATTTGATCGAATCTAAGAGCTTTTTCTTATAAATCGCTTTAAAAAACTCCAGTGATTGGGGTGATATTTGTATGCTTAATTTGAATGTGGATTTTTATTTTGGTGAGCTTTTATGTCTATTTAGGTAGATTTTTTATGGATATTTTTTCTACTTAGGGTCATATTTCAACTCCTTGAAAAGTGCTTTTCTAGTGAGCTTTCTCTTGAGTTCTAGAACCTTTTCTTGGGCATTTTGTGATGATACCGAGAAAAAAGTAATTTTTAAATGTGCATTAATATCAATATCTTAAATAGATTTTCATTGATAGTATTCATGATCAGTCCGCCGGCGTGGTCTTGTGGTTAGCATCGCTGACTACAGATCCGTCGGTCCGGGTTCGATTCCCGGTACCTCCTCGGATTTTTCTGAGGTAGGGAGGTCTGGTAGGGGTTTACTCAGCCTCGTGATTCCAAATTGAGGAGCTACTTGATAGAGAAGTAGCGGCTCCGGTCAAGAAAACCACCATTAACGGCCGTGGGTATCGGCATGCTGACCACATGCCCCCCAATCCTGCCATTTGCCTACGGGAGATGACGCAGCGGTCGGGTGGTAGGCCAAGTCACTCCAGGGATGTAGCGCCACGAAGTTTAGTTTTAGTTTTAGTATTCATGATCATGAAATACGAAGGACCCACAATTTTACATACGGTAAGCAATTTACTATTCTTCTAGAAACTTGCAGACAATGCGTCATGAAATTCGATATCTGTAAAAGATAAATGGGGTGGGTTAGTAAGTTACAGAAGAGGGATATGGGCGCAATTAATAATAGGTCTAGTGATGATTCCGCAGGATGAATATCTTGTTCCTATTGTTTCAGATTTCATAAGCTAGCATACTACGGTACCCTCGATTATTTCCTGAATGTATGGTATGGTGATGTTAATAAGGGTCTTCGTTTGGATCATATCATTAAAGATGGTATCAACAATTCATGATTATATTGTATCCTCCCAGCAGAGCCGGAAGTTATACTCCAGATCAGGCACGTTCAGAATTTAGTAAAGTATGACGAAACCATGCTTAGTGCAAATACAAACTATTTGAGTGACAGTGGCGCCAGCTTTTGAGGAACATTGAGGGGGCTCAAAGATTTTAAAATTTTCACACTCAAAGTTTAAGAAATACTCTTCGATAATTTTTTTAAGTTTATAATATTGTATACACTTATTTTTTAATTTTCTGTTTTAGGCAACTTCTTAAATAAATTTATGTAGCACGGAGTGTTGCAAAATGTATCTTTCCTTACTGGAGCTCTCTCAATAAATTCGTCACAAGCATCATATCATCATCTTTAGCAGTAAAACTGTACTAACAGAGTAATATGTAAAACTTTAAGGAATTGGACTATTTCAAACGATTGTGTGTGATTTTGAACAAGAAGAGATCGTACTGTATAAGTCAACAATAGCCTGATTTCTGCTTTACAGTAATTCAACAAAGAAACACGATTTATATTAATAGCAACAAATAATAAATTACAATAACTTACGACAAATTATTGGGTGGGCTAGAGCCCCATGGGCCCATATAAGTTGGCGCCACTATTTGACAGATTTTGGAATGGCCTTTGCTCGTTTTATCCCTCTAGTTTGAATAGCTTATTAGGCTTATTCTCTTCCATTCTTCGGGCCCATTTTTGTTCAGTATGACCACATTCTTCTGTCAAATTAAAAAAGAATGCCAAAATCCTTTATTGCGATATGTGACTAAGTCACTGTCAGCTGTTGAATGGTCTTTTGGTTTGATCACTGCTTTCAGGGAGGGAAAGATTTTCTTTATAGCACACACTACGGCCATTAAGAACAGGGAATACGCCATTTAAACGCGAGTGGCTTTCTACACATGCTGTGTTTTAATAATTCATTAGAAGCGGGTTACAAAATCTATGATTAACTGGCAAGGTTAAATATATTTCAAATACACTTGTTACATGATTAGGCCTTTAAGACTTGTGCCAAAATTTCTCGCATTCTACCATCCCTTCCCCTTCTCTCGAAAAGATTTAGTTTTTAATCAAATTAATACAGTGCCTACAGTGATGAATAGGGTTCGGATGTTTATGACATGTCATATTTTTATTCTGACCTCCATTCTCGCCGCAAGCACAAAGTAAACATGAATTGCACATTTGTTATACTAATCAGATCGTTTTTATTTTGCATATAAAGTCATATTTTTATCATTTTCATGGTCATATTTGTAATTTAACGTCATATTTCAGTTATAAATTCGGTTAAGAAAGAACAATTATGCAGTATGTGCAGTAAATTGCAGTAAATTATATAGCAAAGATAATTTTGCCTGTTTTCTTGTTTAGTGCCTATTAAGATTAATGCATATTACCCGATTTTACAGAACTAATAATTATAGTAGGCCTAATTGAAATGTACAGTAACAGATATTTTGTGAATTCGTTGCATTGTTTTAAACATTTTCTTTATCATTCTCTTTATGTTTCCTAAAAATTTCTTATAATAGGGTTTCTTCCCCCCCTTTCCCCAAAATTGGGTTGTACGAGATCAGTCGCCTTCTTGAGTTGAAAGCCAATAACACCCCCATCTCTTCTGTCGACCTTTTTTCGTTCATTCGACTGCAAACCGTATGAGTGCTGTACTGTGGATTAACTTGAAAGGCCGAAGGATCATCTTGGCCTGTCTTCTCTCTTATCAGTTCTCTGTATCTGGAGAATGATGATGTTTATCTTCCATTGGTCGAGGGTTACTTCAGATTCCATGATTCTGTTAAAAGTGTTACAGATAATAGGTTTGAGCTGCTTTGTTTCGGGTTTAATAAGTTCATTAGAAACTCCGTCTTCGCCTGGGGTTTTACCGGTACTAAAAAGAACAAATTCTCTGCGAACGCTACAAGTGCCAGGATTTTCCAGACATCTCCCAGTATTGGAATAATAATAACAGTGGAAGTGTTAATCAAGATCGTGAAGAATGTGTAGTAACTAGTCCGTCAAATGGATCAAAGTGGCCAAGTGAAAACTTATTCCACATATTAATTAGTTTAATTAAGGGTTGAATGTCATCTGTGTGGTCTCGAGGTTAACGTCACAAGCTACGGATCCGCAGGCCCAGGTTCGATCCTCGGCACCTCCTTTACATACTTTGTAATATCCTGTATCCTGTATGCTATAACACACTGGTTATAGCTGTTGCCATGTCTTTAGGATTTGTAAAGATATATTTGTAGGAATATAGTGCCAGAAAAATTTATTACTTTAATATTGAATTTTATATGTTTCTTCTGAGCTTCTATATTTGGGTGAGAATTTTCTAAATGATGTCAATTTTTATTTCAAAAGCTTCTTTTAATAAAAGATTGCCAAATCTGGTAAAGTGTACCAGGTAAAATATAATTATAAATAAACTGAGAAAAGGTTGATTGATTACATATATGGAAGATAAAACAATTTAAATGTGCATAAGTTAAAATACATTAATGTCATTGATTAGAGCAGGCCCGGAAAGCACGGCATTGAGAGTGCGAAATGCTCTACCCCTACCCCTACCCCTACCCCTGCCCCTTCCCTTTTTAATTTTACCTGCCATGCAACTAGTCTCACAATTAACCCGATTTAGTTGTGTCTACCTGGCTGTTGAAAGAAAGAAGTGGGGATGAGTGCCGTCCTTTCTTAGCCTGGTCGGACTGGTAGTATCTTAACATTTAAAGCAGATATACATGTCTTATCAGTGGCGGATCCAGAGAGACATTTTGAGGGGGAACTAAAGTAGAGAGGGAAGTTTTTACTCATAAAAATTAATTATATCCAGTACACAATTGAAAACAAAATGAAAATTTCAACATTTTCTTACAAAGGTATTTCAAAATAATGAATGTCGTTGCTTTAATTTAAGTATTTGGGTTATGTTCTAATCAATTTTCAATAATTTGTGCTTAATGTTACAAATTTTGGGGGGGGGGGGAATTTCCCACATTTCCCCCCCCCCCCCCCCCGTGGATCCGCCCCTGTGTCTTACTCATAGTTTTGTTAGTTAAACCTAAGTTTTTACTACTGTATAAGGCAACAATACCGGCATATCGTTCATCAAATGAGGTGGCCGAGATGGTAGCGTCTTGGACTCGCATTCGGGAGGTCCCAGGTTCAAATCTCATGGCCGGCCTTGGGATCCTTGCTGTTTGGAGCAAATATGGGAAGAATGTTGGATCCAATCTGGACGAACCTGATTACAACACATCACTGAGTAATAAATAGCTTCTCTCAGGAATTGTATTACAAATAACTCTTGGGACACAATACGATTGTTTAAGAAATTGTACTACAACTAGTTCAGAGCACATTATTCTATTTCTAAACCCACAAATTGGTTCTAGAGTTTTTGCATGCATATCGCAATTAGTAGAAGGAATATTGGTGTACGAAAGAATAAAACAGGAGTTTTTCTTTTCTTCTTAATTTTATTTATTACAGATGTGTAGTTTTTAAATTGCCTCAATGCCCAATTAGATAATAATTTCGAATATATAATAAATAACTAGTAAATAGCATTTGATCACGAGCGGATCTAGTAAGATCAAATATTGAAATAGTAGAATCTAATTACTTAAAGAAGCAAACTAAGTACTAATGCAATAGCCATTCAATAAATGCAACATTCAGGGATTGATGAAAAGGTGGTATACCGTAATAGACCTAAGTGTTAATTATTTACAACTTAAATATATGATTTTGCAAGCGTTTCTGATTGATATGACTTCACTATACCTCTGCTAATAAATTTGCAAAAGAAGCAGCACATTTTTGAAAGACGCGCATCTGATTGATATAATTTCACTATAACTCTGCTAATTAATTTGCAAATTAAAGAAGCTGCACATTTAAAAAATGAAGTATTATTAAAAAGAAACATTATGTGTGGGAACAAAAATAGGTATTTACTATCTATGTGTCGTGCAGATATCGGTGCTATCATTTGTTAATGTGTCAAGGAACACAACTGTCCATTTGTAAGTCACTTATACAAATATCTCTATGGTTTGATTTTATTACTCTTCAGATCTGCACTGCATATGCCATCACTGTTGAAAGTACAACCCCTCATTCGCCAAGAAAATATTTACAGTTTCATGTGAATATAATGACAAAACTCACCCTTTCATTCAGGCTTGTTCATGGCGCAACATTCTCACAAAATTCTTGTAGGCTAATTCTACTATAGTAGTTCAATTTTACAACCACCAGTTTGTATGGTAGTGGCACTTACTGCTCTGATTACACCCCAATTTGATTGCTTTGATTGCTTTCTCTACTTGTTAACGTTTTCAACACCAATATCAATGAAATCGCCAAAATTCATAATCGTTAACTGCTTAAGCACTCGACTGATTCCCAGGATTAGAGATAGAAAATGGCTCAACATTTATTGTTGTTGTTATTGTTATTATTATTGTTATTGTTATTATTATCACCATCAGCAGCAGCAGAAAAGTGGTAATTTTATTATCTAGGCACGAAAGTTAACTCAATCTTTTAACTCCATTGCGGATTGCGATTTGTTAGTACGATGTTATTCTTATCAAGAAAGGCATGTAGGCCTTATTCTTTAGCTTACATGATGCTCACTGATATTAGGAGTAGACTTGATTTTTATATTATATTTATTAAGGGTGTAATGTTGTTTAGAAAATATGACATGCCTTTTTTTCTACTCACTAAATAAAACTAGCTAGTAATTGGAGTGTATAGATCCCGCACGAAATCTGTGCCGTTTGCCTAAGTCATTGCATTACGTTTTCGTGGGAACTGTAGCGTCGATTGGCCTGCTACCTATCTCTCTCGCACAACAGTACCTCCCTTTCTATTTGTAAAGGCCAAGCTACCTCTCTCTCTCTCTCGCACAATAGCATGTCTCTCTCTAGAGAGTAACGGTCTCATCGGCACAGATTTCGTGCGAGATCTTTACTCGTGTAACGTACCATATAAAATATACCGATAGCTAACAGGGGATTCACCATTTCATTTTCTTATCTGCAGTTTTCAAGTACAAAGAAAGAACTAATTATTCAGTAATTATACAATGAATATTATTCGTAGGTAACATAATGAGAGGTCCGAGTTTTGCCGATAAATTCACCATCAACGAACTTAGTTGCTCGTGAATTTTTCTTGAGAGACCATGGATCACTAGGTATGCTTATTGTAACGATTTAGCAAATACTTTCAGAACTATATGTAATGAATAACTAAAACCACATAAATGAATAAATCACATAGCTATTTGTCATTGTAAGTGAGATAGCCCATGTTGAAACATCGATATCGATTGACCCGCCATCGGCGATACTCTCGCTGCACCAACACTTTTCATCAGCTGTTTAATATTTTATCTTTAAACTCCTTGCCACTAGGCTACTAATAATAACATTGTATTATTAATATTAGACTATTGTAATCATTATCATACGAGATTTAAAATCCTTCACCGGACATAAAATTATACATTATTTTCATGTCTCTTTTCCCTCATGTGCAGCTTATATAGGCCTATACCCAATCGCTGTGTACAGTGATTTTTTAAAATCAAAGAACCTACGGATTTGAAGTAGTTTCAGAGTTCAGTCCTTTTAAATTTACGTAGCCTAAATACCAATTGCACGTAGGTGCGATAAAATGAAAGTGATAAAAATAAAACGATACAATTATACGATAGATACTTGCGTTGGTTGAAGTCCCACGTGTTCTTATACTTGATTTGTCACTGATTCGTGAATTAAATAATCTCAGTCTTATTCTCCAAAACCATTGCAATAGACCTATCATATACTTTCCTTTTACGATGGCGGCTACAACAATAAATTAAGAGTGGACATTCCAAACGTTCTAAGTGTCATTTTGGTCTAAATTGATTTTATAGCATGAATCTTTTCTATTGTGCGACAAGCTAAATAACAGGCGCATGAATATTCGGGTTGCGCAACGACCACTCCTCCTCTCTACCCGTACCATCAGAGTGACTGTCTGATCGACGAGCGAATTTTCCCGACTGCGACACTTCGTACATTTTCGTTGGCACGTGGCCGTCGGCTTGCGGGATGGTGGGAGGGCTAAGCGAGGAAAAGAGGGTGTTGCGTCAACCTCCCATCTGCTTGTGTTTCTGCGCATCTTGTTTCTTAACTCGTCTCGCTATTTGTGCCATTGCCAATTACCCATATCCCTATTCGTTTCAAGTGCCATGCAAGTTTGATGTGGCTTGGCACATCCTCAACAGATGGCTCTGGTCTAGGTATCATCTCATGATATATGAACACAGAACTAGTGAAAGGAAATTAGAACGTTTGGAATTTCCTTTCTATGCTGGTAACGATTATGAATTTCGACTACGCTGTAGTTTCCTATTTCCGAACATAGCACTCTTGAGCACTGACATCTCCATGCGGTCAGTGCAGAGTGCGTTGTCAGAAGAACATTAGTGGTGGTGATTGTTGTTATCGCTGTTCTTAGAGCGGGATCCCCGCTCTGCCCGCTGCTAGATGGTCACACCTTGGGTCACACCCCAGTTGCGGTCAGGCTGCGTCCAGATGTACCCAGTCCCAGTCATGGTGCAAAATGCGTTATAATAGCGGCCGGGACTCCGGCAGAACGACCATAATGGGCACTTACATTTAAACAGAGTCTGAAACTCCTCCTTGCAGATCTCGTTCCACCAGCATGTTCGCTGCAACAACATAAATAAATCGCATGCAGTTTAGAGTCATAAATCGAAACGTGGTTCAGAAGTGTGACAAGGGGAAACCTGATGGACTGGTCTTTTATGTATCAGTTTCTCTGTCCGATGTTCATACTTACCCTTATACGATGTATAGGTAGGGATAAAAAGTGGACCGACTAAAATATCTAAGTTGCCGATAAGAGCCACTGCGTATGCCTAGCGGCATTCATAGGAGAGCTGCGAATGTATTGAAATTTGTTCTACAGTTGATAAATTGCTTGAATTGAGAAATAATTTCACGTAATTTGCATTGCTTGTGAAAACAAACGTTTCCGTTACATTTCTTACATTTATTTACGTATTACAAGCAATCAGCTACAAGAGTCGATCCGTTTTTTCCCCCCTAGCTGTACAGACTAAAGACTCAATCCCGATAATGTAACAGGGGCTTTCTCGGATCCCGATTTTCATTTGAGACTTTTCATACTGTGGAAGGAAAATATTTTTTTAAATATAGGTTGGTGGAAGTTCCATCGGGTCGCAAATGACCTCCGGTGTTCCCTTAAGGGGATATTCTCGGCGGATTTGTTTCTGATTCAATTATATTTTCAATCCACAGCTTTCTTATGCAATGGAGCTTATTTTCTCTTCATTTTCTAGCCATATGAATTGGAAAAGAGTAAGCTTGTTTTGGCACACCTGAGCTGACCATTTCTTATCGTGCATCTTGCTATAGGATCACAAGAAATGAGGCTTTAGTACGGAGATCACACTGAAAGTTTACTTAATGAACAACAGTGTGGTAGAATAATTCAAGTTCACTTTTTTTCTGTTATTAAAATGAAGTTTCAATCCCACGAATAGCAAGTTGATTGCAGTTGCTTGCGCGATCGATCGTGTCAGCAGGTCGGTTTAGTTGAGCGAGGTCAGGATGAAAGTAGATGCTGTTGCCCACATGGAAGGATGAGTCTGGAAAGGGAGCATTTTCATGCAATGATGTTTAGGATTTTCAATATTGCAGTGTTTAAATCCACAATGTCAATGGTATGCAGAGCTGAGATACGGAGACCTTTCAGAGTGCCCACAACGACAACACGGGTGAAAACAGATGCGATTTGGGTGTACATATTATGCTTAGATTCAGAAAAATCTACACTTTGGATCGGCAGCAGCTAGAGAGATCTTGCATGAAAAACATCATGTACAGTCGTTTGATTCCCCACAGCTTCACTACGAGCAAAAACGGGCACAGGTGGGTCGGTGCCGGAAAACAATTTATAACAAATTCAATGGAAGAAGCTCAGAACAACACCTTAACATATTATGAAAGTTGCGCGTGCAATTTAATCCCGTAACAAAGCGGTGAACAGTGGTTATTCCAAAGAAACAATCCTCCGATAAAATTAATAGATCAAGAACTGCCTTTATCTCTCTGCTGGTGGCCATATTCCAATTGTTCCATTTGAGGATCATACAACATCTACTGTCAAATGGTATACATCGAAATCCCTGCTTAAAGTGTTTTACAGTCTGAGGATTAGGTGCCCAATAATAGGCCTGTATGGAATACCTCTGGCCAGAGAGTAAACCAAATAATTGTTTTTCTAAGAAAGGAAAAGGTTAAAATTTTGTACCACCACCTGTACAGACCATATCTGGCTTCATGTGATTTTCCTCTTCTCCTAAATTAATGAAAAACTTCATGGTCGTTGATTTCACTTCTGAAGCAGCAGTGGCTGAATAAGAATGGTTTGAAAATGGCTTGAGAAGATGAAGATGAGACATTGCATAGAGTGTTTTAGAGAGTATTTTTAGATGATGTGGTGGTGAGAATTTGAGCTTCATAATTGTTTAACTTTCATTCCTAAAACTTTCAGAGTGATCCTCGTATTCTGAAGTTCGACTTGTTGCAGTTCATGCTTACGAGCAACAGAGAATATAATTTTTATTCGTTTATTTTCTACCTCAACGTATAACTGCAGGGACATCCCTTATAGTGTTCATATATCCGCTTTAGGTGTTTTGGTTTACTCCGTTTTCATACTTACAATGAAAATAGAATTTCCACGTCCACAGACACTTTTAAGTTTACCGGTACGTAACCAAATCAACAATTCTCTAAAAAGGTCAAAAGTAATAATAATTATCCGCCTATTCGCATTACAAGACCTTGAAATCTAATCCAGAATTCTAAATAACAGTAGGCCTCATAACATAAGGCTAATTAAGAATGTGTACATATGCTTTTGGCACATCTCAAAAGTAAAGTTCTCGCACGATATCTGTGCCGATGAGACAGTTACTCGCAAGAGAGAGACATGCCATTGTGCGAGAGAGAGAGGTAGCTTGGCCTTTACAAATAAAAAGGAAGGTATTGTTGTGCGAGAGAGATAGGTAGCATGCCAATCGACGCTACAGTCCCCATGAAAACATAATGCAATGATTTAGGCAATCGGCACAGATTTCGTGCGGGATCTTTAACAAAATCTAGCCTAAAGCCTTGCCATGATTTCCATATTGTTTAAATTCTATATATTTTTTTTTTTGCTTAAAACAGGCAGATTTGTTTTAATTTGTCTTTATTATAACATAGCCTAATGTATCGTTTCTGACATAAAAAATTAAAATAGTTTAGAGGAAAGCTTTGATATTTCCTTAATTAGTTTCAGTTTATGTGACTTCTGCTTAATAATCATCATTTAATCAAAATATTGATTTTATATTAAGTTTATTTGTTACCTCTGTTAAGTATCCTTTCACTGATTGGTCCTTGAAACTTCTTTTGACGAGAACACGCGCCTCGGAGTAGAAAATAAGAGCCAGAAGCAGAACTAGCATAGTCTGAAAGAAAGAAAAGAAAGAAAAAAAACACAAATTTATTAAGTCGACAGCCTTAAATAAATTTAAATAAAATCAGGTAAACTGATGTAACAAAGTGCCAGTATGTTTTTGTTTAATCAGTTATGATTGCAGTTATGATATGCAGAATACAAAAAAAAAAGTCAAATTGGCCGGTTTCGGGATTTGAACCATGGAACTCCAGAACGTCAGGCCAAGAAGTTACCATCTCAGCCACCTGGGTCAGTTTAACGGTCTAGTTGGATAAGCGCATTTAAAGCAATAGTGTTGTCATAGCTAACTGTATTTTAATTGCCAAATCCTTATAAGATCACAGTAAAACAATTGACTATGTTGTCATGATAACTGATGTGCATTTCATAAATTCTTTCGAATACGTATATTACCATAAAATAGGCACTAAATTGAGCATTACTCCGAAACAGGTCAACCGAGTTTATCCAATATCAATAGACGTCTTCCCATGGACATTATAAATGTGTATACCAAGTTTCATAAAAATCCGGTAAAGCGTATTTGAGTTACCGCGTCTTTAAAATAGACACTAAATTGGGTTTTACTCCGGTACCGGTCTACCGATTTGGTCCAATATCAGTAGACGTCTTCCCATGTACATTATAAATGGGTATACAAAGTTTCAGGGAAATCCAATAAAGCATATCTGAGTTATCGCGACTTCTTATATGTTAACGTAAAAGATACTAAATTGGGCATTATTCCGGTACTGGCCAACCGATTTGGTCGAATATCAATAGACGTCTTTCCATGGATATTATAAATGCGTATACGAAGTTTCATAAAAATCCGATAAAGCGTATTTGAGTTATTGCGCCTTTAAAATATACACTAAATTGGGTTTTACTCCGGTACCGGGCAACAGATTACGTTCAAATTCAATAGGGTACTTTTCATGGGCGTCATAAATGCTTATACCAAGTTTCATGGAAATCCGATTCAGCGTATTTGAGCTATGGCGCTTTTCTAATATAATCTATTAAAATAGGCACTAAATTGGGCATTACTCCGGTACCGGTGAACCGATTTGGTTCAATATCAATAGGGTTCTTCCCATGGACATTATAAATGTGTTTTCCAAGTTTCATGAAAATCCGAAAAAGCGTATTTGAATTATGGTGCGTACAGACACACGGAGAGACAGACAGACGGACAGACATTTTTTCGTCCACCACACAATCTCATAAAGTACCATACTGGCACTTAATAAACTGGGACATTAAATAAAATTTCAGCGTTACATATTATGTTTGTTCTCTTCACATGTTAACACAAGGAATATTCTAGTTACACTAGACGAAATGAGATTAATCTTTAGTAAGTAATAAGTAGGGACCGGATTTTTAGGTTTTTATAAGCCCTGTATTAGTTTTTTAACACGTTAAATAGTTTTATTTAAGTTTTTGTCATTTCCAGACTTTTTTTAGTTATATATGTATATTGAAACAAATATATTAATGAATCTTATTTTTATTTAAATTTTCTAATACACTGATCGACAAAACCAGGAACACTTCTGCTTAGTTTTCAACAGCTTATAGAACACAATTAATTTTAGAATCACCCTTGTGATTGGAAAACCACTTAAACTGATCAAGAAAGTTTATTAATTAATTCAATTTTTAGAGTAAGTTACTTTCGGCGTCTTCTGGAGGAAACACTGTGAATAACTGCAACAGTAAGCTTCTTAAAAGCTTCAGGTTGTGGCATATTAAGGTATTATGCATGATGAAAGTATCTTAATATTAATAGAATTACCTTTAACATACCCTACCACTCCAGTATGATTCATTAATATTCTGATATTCAGACACAAGTTATGTAAATATTGTTTGTAACAGTTATGCATTTTTACTGTGCGGTTTTTAAACATTTTTAACGTGTGTAGGCTACATTTTTGGAATTGATGTTTATACTAATTTTGTTTCAGATAATCACAGTAGTAATAAAGACTCAAATATTAAGTAATATCTGAGCTCTAAAATTGTCTTCTTTCATATTTATTTTGCAATTGCAATAACTGCAGTCACATTTCTCTTCTTTGCTTAAGTAAGTACTCATAATTCAATTTTATCCAGATGAAAGCAGTTTCCCACTGACTGCTCGCTTATTGACTTGTACTTGCACACAATGTTTTATTCATGTTAATAGAAAGATGTAAACCCAAATGCTATGGAAATCTACGATATTCAGAAATGGGCCTAATTTGTAATCATTGTGCAGTAATACACCTTATTTTTATGTATAGGTTATGGTTAATCTCATGTAATTTTATATAGTCTAAGTTACAGTGACAAAATTAAGCACTTGTACAATTATTTCTAACTGCTTAATCTTCCCAAATGAAAACACACTATGAACTTAGCAGACCTGTACTTACTAAATACGGTACGAAATATGAGTAGCCTATTATGTTTATCTGATCCTTAGTGTTAGGCTATCCATGATTTTAATGTGAAATACTGTTTCTATATTATTCTTTGTCTCTTTTTAAATTCATATAATACAAACTCAGTGAATAAAATAAAATAAAATAAAATAAAATAAAATATTACAAAATATTACAACTGTGTTCACAATATTCCTAACTAACTAATAAAAATTTCTGCGAAATATAGGATGTAAACCCTTTGGTGATAATATAAGTGTACTGGAGCTGTATGGGATGTTGAGTCTAGGTCAGAAAAGGGGCGTGCCAGTCGGTTCGATGATAGGATGCGGTAATATATATATATATTTTTTATAATCAGCAATTACCTGGAACTTCATTCTTCTTCTTTCACTCGACTCCACTTTGAGAATAACTTCAAAATATGCACAAGACACCCCAGTCTTTTCATTTGCAGCACGAAAATGAATTTCTACTTTGCGATCGCGTAGCCCTCTGTCGGTGAAATTGCATATGTCTGGTTGCTATGTCTGGTTGCTAAGCAACCCCTCTACAGTCTGCACATTGAAATTCCATTGAGGTGTATTAAAATTAAACTCTCTTACTTCCCCTCCATCTGCATCGTAGACCAATATTTAAAAAAAAATCAAATCCGAGTCATAAGTTTACTTAAACTGTTAAATTCCATTCAGTCATAAATCCGAATGGTCAGCTTAAATGGAACAGTTTGTTAGGCATTGACGAAATTCCGACACATCACCGACAACTTTAGGTGCTAAAGTTGAAGTACCCAACCCTCGTTAAATAACCATAACAAACAAAAGTATATCTGAATGCCTTAAAAATACATTCAATATATTAAAAAGTGAAATGTCGATAGAAATTTCTTCATGCGTTTCTTATCAAAGATTCCCATAAATTCGGAAGGCTCTATCGGAAGTTAAGTATGCATGCAAATACGCTCCAAAACGGTCAAATATGCTAAGGAACTATGAAGTATGCTTTAACGTAACACTTCACGTTCTCTTATTAGGTTAATTACATTAGGCCTATAAATCACAAGCAGTAGTAGAAGTTGTATAAATTATATTCTGTATCTGGTTTCCTACATCCCCTATGTTGGGGCGAAGGGCCTCCAAGTGGAGGTTTCTGTTACCTATGTGAATTTTGTTACGCTTATTTTCCGAGAGAGGGCAGAGGGACAGGTGGTATGCTCATCGTCTCTCAATCCCCCTCCGGAAACTAAGGTATTTCTTGGACATGAAAGGGCCGAGAAATTTTGTCCAGAGTCTCTAATTTAGGCTTGAAGTTTTTTTACGTGCTGTAAATCTACGACACGAGCCCTCCAGCCTCAAGTCCCTCTCGGAGGACTCTGTGCCTAGGATTTTTACGTCCTGAAAAATCCATTGACCGCGGCCGGGTTTGATCCCGCGACCTTCGATTCTAGAGGCGGGCACGCTACCTCTAGACCACAAAACTTAAAAAAAGGTCAATATAACTAATTTTAGTAAATTTAAAACTAATGAAGCAAAACGGCCCTTTAATGTTATAACTTAAGTTTTGAAAACATCAGGCTGTCGTTTCTCAAAGCATTCACTTGGTCAAATATGCTGTACATGTTTCAAAGAACAGAGATAGGCATATGCATCATCATTTAAAATTTCTCAGAAATAAGCCTTAAAAATATGACATACCATATTAATAAAATACGTACAAATATTTTAGTATGAAGCGAATATGATGCTTTATTGCAAAACTAACAACATATGCAATAATCATACAAAATGACATAATCATTTTCTTTAATTTGTTTCATGTCTCGTACACATTTTAACAGTAGCATAAGTTATAATAAAGTGCTATATTATTAAAAACATGATTTTCATAAACTTCCGGGCCCTATTGATCATTAATAGCATTTAATTTAATTTTCACGATAACAATGAGTATAGCCTAATTACATAGTGTGCATCTCGCTTTGTACAGTTTTTGTGTTTTATATTTACTATCTCAATACCATAAAATAAGAAGAAATAATTGAAAACATGTTATTTAAGGTTCAGCCCTAAACTTGGTGTGTGGCCTTTTTCGTGTCCTTTTTCGTTGAGGGTGTTTGTTTATTCCCAGACATGTGTGACTTTATGATAATTTATGGAAAATATATTAGCCCGACGGTTAATATTGCTGTAGCCTGTATGTTCACACTCGGCTGCGTTTGCCGATTTTTTAATTTGTCGTGACATCGAAATTTTCCTCTTCATTCGGAATGAACTGCAACTAAAAACTTAGTGACGGTGGGAGAATACAGGAAAACGGAGGGGAGCTGAAGAAACCTGGTTTCATAGGACCAACTGTAGTTTTAGAATGAAACACTTCAAACTCACGTAATTGTCTCATATAACCATCGTTGTGGGATGTATGTGGTGAAGTGCATATTGGTTTAAGAAGAAGAAAAAGAGGAAGAAGACGAAAAAAGACTAGGTGAGTATCAGTGTCTTCAAGTAATAAAGTCAATTACTTGCTTTTAGGCAAGTTTAAGCCTAAATCTTTGATTTTAGAATAATTAAATTAAACTTGATTTATACATTTAATTAATTTCCTTATGTAGTAGGCCTATACACATTAATCCATACATATCCTATGATAGTTGTCTCGTTAAATTAACTGTATTTAGTACAATTCATTCATATCTTCTTTATCCTCACTCATTTAGATTATATAGGACTAACTGTATATAACTTAGTGTCTAATCTATGATGTTGTACAACACTTATTGACGAAAGTACGCCAACTGTAATTGGTATTTATTATTTTAGTTGGCAGAATAAATAAATATATGCCAACAATACCCCAAAAGAGTATAACTCGTTTGCTTGGGGCAGTTCAATTTTACTTGTATATTTTGTTAGTATAGGTAGTTAGGGTCCAGAATTAGGCCTAAATATTCTGCTGATGTTCAGAAAGTAAAGTGGAAACTTGTACTTTGTTGCTGGTAATTTTTTTAGAAAAAAATTATTCTGGATGAGAAATGAATCCGGGTTTCCATGGAATAAGTTTTGATGACAATAATATTACTTAACTTCTAATAATTAGCTATGCAATAATTAGGAGTTCCTAATTAAATACGGAATACTTAAATGAGTGAGGCATTGAGAATGTGTACGTCACAAGGACTGTACAATAACAAATAAGAAGAAATAATTGAAAACATGTCATTTGAGGTTTATTGTTTATTATTATAGCATATTACATATTACTGCTTTCTCTAAAATTAAAAAATAGATTTGAGGATGAAGACTTTCAAACATTCTTGCGAGGCATTCCCCGCTATGAAACATGAACTGCATACTTGAAAGCTGTCCTAAAATTCATTACAACTGTCTCATATCAAAAGCGATTCTAGAGCCTATGGTAAAAATATCGCTAAAAGTACTGATTTTTAAAACAACTTCAGTCTTAATAAGACCGTCCTCGATATTTCCATTAATATTTATATTAATTGTATTAATTTTAATACATTAATTTTATTACAATTGTGATCGAATCTCCCTTAACCTAGGTTGACTATATGTAATTTATTGTAAAGTTAATGCTGAAAATGATAGGTCTCAGTCTTATCTCACTGAAGAGATGTGTATTGTAATCCTAAAGGAAAATTTGTCCTAGATTTCAGCTTTGTAAACCATTAAGGGATCTCTTTTTTCAGGGTATGGGTTCCTTTTAAAAAGTACCGGTACACAATAACTTATTTAATTTACTTTACGTATTTATAGATAGCCCTACTAGATAGCACACTTACGTGTGAGAAACATTTAATTCATTTGCAGGAAGTTTTCACGAATATTATTTCTTCTTCGTAACTTAAAATAATACTTATATAAAGGGGCATATTTTGCACACTTCCAAAGTATTTTACAAGATGGCCTAATGGTATGGGGCAACAGCGGCCAGTTTTGTTTGTAAAGGATAATTGGCTAGTGGTCAGAACCATCTCTCATACATTTGAACTTAGACAACAAATTCACTTTGAGGCACACAGATGCAGGTGAAACAAAACATTAAGTATTTTCTCAGCAATGGCTACAAATATCGGTAACAAGTTTCAACTGACTTCTATTAGTGGGATAGAAGAATATTAAAAAAAAAAAAACATATCTTTGACTGGTTAACTCAGAGTTCCTTCTTTAATATTGATGGATTTTTAAATGGTATATGTCGACATACATTTCTAATTTAACATAAATGACAATGCCAATAGCATCTTTATGTTTGACGACATGTTCATTATGAAGATTATTATTATTATTATTATTATTATTATTATTATTATTTATTATTATTATTATTATTATTATTATAGTAAAACTAGGACACGGGACAAATGACTTTCCTTCTTCCCTTCCAAAGGTAGATGCTGTGAAAACTTGCCCCAAGCATGCGGATCACTGAATGTACTAAGGTTTTCTCGGAGTACTCCCGTTTCCATAATTCTATAAAATAACCACTCCGATTCTGCTTTCTTTTATATTAAAGATAAAACATAATTTTATCTTTCGGATGTCTACAATTTGAAATGGTCAGAAAAATCGGGCTAAACCACTAAACTTTCCTTATAATAATTTTGCTTCTTTCCTGCTATCTCGAGGTCATTTTTTGAATCACTAGCATATTACTATAAAAATTTCTCTATTTACTTGCATGGAAAGTAATTTTAGTTTTCGTAGTGTGTCAGCTCTGATGCCTGACGTCTTTAGAAAGATGGCGGCGCAGATGTTCTTGAGGAGTTCGCTGAATGCTTTGAAAACTAAAAATTTGCAATGGTAGAGTAAAATTACATAAAATTATATCTGGCAATATTTATTTAAACAAGTGCTAAACAATCTTAGTGAACCTGTATAGATACAATGACCATTCAAACTAGATTATTTACTTTTCCATCATGGTAGTAGATATGGGTTAAACAAATATTAGGAAAGGCTTCCTGCAGATAGGCCTGTAGTCCGAAAATTTTACATGATAGGTTGCTCCGAAAGTAGAATTCGGCAATATCGGAGTTCACGGCACCCGACATCCTAATGTTAGGTTAGGAACGTCCTTATTGTAATTGGTATTGCCAACATAATGCTGGTCCCGTGAACTCCAGTATAGTTAATAGCAGAAGTGGTAAATTCAAACAATGTGAATATTTTATTTTTTATATAGGTGCAATTCTGCAATACATACAAGTGTGATACGGCATACAGATGATGTAGATAAGGCTTTGAAGGTGAAAGAAGCTCCTTATGTAGATCCGAAAGATGTCCTCCAACCTGAAGAAGCAACCTACCAGAAACAATTGGAGGGATATATTACCATAGACCAACCGGTATGTTACCATATCCTGTTAAGTTTAATGAAAGGATAATTGGTTGTCTTCAATAAATGGTCTCTTTCTAAAGTTGTGCTACTGCTAACAGAGGTTTATGTAGATGCTATCCCACTAATCAAATTTTAGGAACTGTTTTGGTAAAATCCAGCAAAAGATAGTTTCAGGTTGCGCAGCAGCAAATTTCCGCCCACTGGCCCCGCTTGCCTACTTCCCCTGGATGCCTAGCCTTGCATGTGCCTTTATCCTGGCTTTGAACCTGCTCAATGCAGCTCACTCTTGTGCCCTTAATCATATGCATTAATTACGATACAACTTTACTAAAATCCTATTTTAAAAATGAGATTCCCTTCATAAAAGACCTAATGTCACACATTTCTTTATAGATCGTTCTGTGGAGAGAGTTGTCTCACAGTATAAGTATTAATACAGTAAAGAAACTGTGTGTTAAAAGTCCTATGACAACATGTTGACTGGACGACACTAGCGCTCCATGCGGAGATGGAGTAAAGCTACATTCTCGTCATATGAAATGGCTTGGGAAAATACATAAACACATCGCAAAATATTTTATGTTAAAAGAGAAAAATACAGAATATTTTTATTTAATGCAAATCTAATTTTAAATTTAAGAAATAATAAAACAGATAATGTATTATATTCTAGTTAAGAAGAGGTAAACAATACCTAAATAGGCTACTGTTAAGGACTGTACCTAGGCCTAGTATTTTTCCTTTAAAATCATTGCCCTTTAATATAATTTATAATTCAAATTATGATAATAAATAGCCTACATATTAATTACGTAAATTATATTATAGGTCTGTCATGTTGTTCATCCTGCACGTCATTGTTGACAGTGTATTTTGATTCTTTGCCTTATATGGCAATATACGACTTCAATTTATCGTAGGTCTATGTAGCGTCAATTATTGCAGGATGGACTTCATTAAACAAAACAACAAATTCAGGAGCATTTGGAATTGAAGACACCGTCGGTACAGCAGTTTTAATTAACGAGTTTTTATAGGAATTAATAAACTGTCTGTTTTCGGCGTGTGTCAAGCATAGACGGTAATTTTCACTCAAATATTTTACATATTTTGTTACTAGGTTTTCTTGTCGACCATTAATGACCTATTTTATACACCAGAAATCATTACAACAGAATAAAATATAAAAATATAACATTAAAGTAACTTGAAACATAACCACACCAGAATCACGAGTAAGCCAGTAGACCTACAATTAATATTACTTATTTTCGTTCTTACCTTTCTGGATGTTTCAAGAAAGTGAAGAAATGCAATTCAGGATTTTGTCTTTTATTATTACTGAAATTTACAGCAGAATAATAAGGTCCTTTCGAATATAGCGTCTTCTAATAAATACAACACTCCTATTTATTTACATACTTCCCAGAGTAGTTTCTGTAGTCTTACTATATGGCCGCTACGATCGCTAGTAAATGCGCGCGCATGCTCGGCTGGCAGAAAAACGGGCTGAGTTTCTGTACTGTATTAATACTTATACTGTGGTTTCTTGATTAGCCTAATGATTTGGTCCAACCACCCGCCCTAAATGATACACTTTCTTTTATACCACGATCTAGCAAAAAGTGGCAAACTTTCTGCCATATGTACTTTGCCAAATTATGAAGAAACTCATGATTGGATGTTAGTGGTTTGACACCACATCGCCAGAGCAGCTAGAATGCTGGGTAAACAGGTTAACAAACACAACAAAGTAAGTAAGAGTTATAATGTGACACATATACAAAATGAGAGAATTCATTATGCCCCAATATCACTGTTCGTAACCTAATAAAGCCTGTCACACTAATATCCTTGTTCCTAACCCAACTGCCACTAAACTAGAATGTAGCTGCCACTACTTACCTAAATGCTGAGATGGATGTGGCACATATGAAACACGAGCAATTCAGAATGACCGTGCTAAACTGATGTCACTGTGCATAACCTAACAGAACCTGTCACTAACACTGTTCCTAACCTGTCACTAACCTAGGATAAATCCAAATTGCACTGATTCCATGATATGCGGTGCATGAAAGCATAATTGGACATCCTGGTTCGGTGAAAAACAAAACACATCGTAGGTCCATGTGAAAACTGCATACGGTACTGCGACAGTGGGCCCTACGGGTATCTCTTCATTGGGACTATACCATTTTTCTTCATCAGAATGAGCAATTGTGGAAGCGCTCATTCCTTTATCTCTTGCCAGACAAGCCCTGCATGTCTGCTACACACAAGTTTTTAGTAGGCTATTTGTCCAGTTAATGAAAACATGAGTAGGCTATAAACACATATCTGTTGATTATGTAATTAACTAAGTTGTTGACTATTAAACACTTTAGGCTTCACTTTTCCTGTTTAGGCCTATGTTGGAAATGTTTTTAATTTGCTTCCACACGTGTTTCATGCCCTCTCATCTTCTGTTCAAGCTTTCGGAAACAAAGCATGTTTGTAAGCACTGATCAAGTGAATTTCAACTCTTTCTACTTTGTATTTCTGAGCTAAGAAACCTGTTGCTGTCCACATTTAATGCACCATAAAAAAAATCTGAGAGAAAATCAAGGCCTACATATATTGTAAAACAAAGTTGTTAAACAGGATTGCTTGAATGCTTTCACAAAATTTCCTAAGTATAGTTTTTCAAATGAAATTTTAAAATTAGAAGTTAGCGTTCAGATTACTTACTGCTGTAATTATTGAACCTCATCAAACTCATTAAAGTCAATATTTTCATCAGATTCATCTAATTAACAAAATAACATACACGATGGCATAAAGATATATTATGTGTGTTTTACTAGGTTATAATTTATTGATTTCGAGGTGCACCTTTCTGAAAAATTTGAGTTCTGTGTAAGTGTTGGTCTGTAAAAAATTATTGTAATTGATAACTACAAAATAGCCTACAGCAATCAGGCTAGTTTGGTTCTAATAATGTAAAATGATATTTCAGTATCACCAGTGAATTAAAAAAATAAAAATAAAAAATAGTTTAGTAATCAACTCCTCTGAAGTTTCCACTACTGTTTGTCATTTTACTGAATATACTTTGAAATAATGCCATGACCCTGGGAGTATGCATTCCACAGTTTTCAAATCCTGACTTGTTTTATTAATTTTATAGCTTGCTAGGCCTATAACTTATTAGCCTATTCATCTAATTAACAAATGACCATTTGTAAGTAAGCTCTTCATGAGATATAACTTACACTAAAGGACATCATTTCCTTTCAGGATGACATAACACCAATCAGTGGAGTACCAGAAGAGCATATTAAAACCCGCCTTGTGAGGATTTTCAAACCTGCAAAAAGTGCCATGCAATCTGGTACAGACAACATACAGTTTTGGAATATCGAGTTTGAAACGAGGGAGCGATGGGAAAACCCTCTCATGGGATGGTCATCAACGTAAGTATTCTGCTTAGTAACATCAGGCCTAATTAATAATATTTTTTGGTTTAACAAAACTTTGCCCATAAGTAGGCTGCCATTAAAGTATAATGGGAATCAATAAAACAACTTAATATTTAAATGCACATATAAACTGGGCACGGGCCCTATAACACACACAGTAACTGACAGATAAATAACTTAAAGCAGGAGTGGACTTTCAAAACCACAGACAAACTGACAAATTTGATAGAGCTGTTGTTCATATTCTTGAGGATTCTTCCTGTTCGGTGTAGTCACAGTTATTAGATGTGACAGTTTATCTTGTATTTTTTTCTTTGTACAAATTTGACTTATTATGTCATCCTGAATAACTGCACCACAGGCGTAGAATCCTTTTGTAGTATGATGACATGGCTTTTCATACCCTTCCAAATTTGGGAAATGGTCAGCATATCTAAAACAGAAGATCCTATATTGCACAGTATAGCAACTTGAATGGAATTCAAATTATTTTTAACTTTACTAAAATATTAATTATTAATATTATTGAAAACAGCAGGTTCAACAAATTAGGTATTAATACAATAGATACCTGACTTCCTTAATTTTTTCCCTTTTTGTGATGCTTCTCTGGTTTCTCCTAGTGCCATGATTGTCACCAACCACAGATATTCCTTTTTCACCCTCCATTCCGAACAACACAGCACTGACTAACATTCAGTTGGTCAATATTAAAACTTTGGTATATTATCCCTTCCAACTGGCACATCTCCATTATTGTGCATGAAAGTGACATAAACGAGATCTGTTTTTGATTGTCAAGCAGTGAAGGACAAACAGCATTTTGAATGTTCACTCCTCAATACCCTCCTCATTTTCCTTACTGACACATTTGATCTGAACTGTAATTTCATCATAGCACAAGGGCTGGTGATGAACACGTTTTTCCATACAGTCAGTTATGCTGATATTGTCAAAACAATACTGCAAATAGGAATTGAACAATCTGCACAGCTGCTTTGTCATTTTTTTAAACAACGAATATAATAATGAAATAACTTACCGGAAGGAAAGGATCCAAATATAACCAACAACATTTTACCCTGTGATAAAGGACAGTGTTGTAAAATGTATTTCGTAAAGTACAAAAGCTATCACTTGACAGAGAAATCCTGGTGTAAAAGCTGATAGCTTTGTGACCCATCACCAATATGTTAATCGCTTCACTGCTGACATATAAATGCGTCGCCTCAAATATTGTATAAAAGCAGAGATTAAGATTAAAAGTTATAGCGTAGATCATTTTTATCCATGTGTTAGAATTGTCATTTATGGAAAACCGCCATTGCATGGAAATTTTCCCCATCAGGTTTAAACTTCGTACCTACTGTTGGATAAAGCCTTATTACCAGTGTATAAATTGAGCTGTAAACGAGTTAAAAGCTATGACTTTGGTGTAATGTGGAAAAAGTTACAGTTGCAGGGATCATTACTATTGAATTTAGGTGGTGGTGTAAGAATTAAGTATATGTCTTAATAGTGTGATACAGTCTAATGAGATATTTGTATTCTTTTTTCTAGTGGTGATCCGCTTTCCAACATGAAGGTAGATTTCCGAAGTGAAGATGATGCCATAGCATTCTGTGAGAAAAATGGTTGGAAGTGGTTTCTTGATAGGAAAACTGAGAAGGAACAAAAGCCAAAGTCATATGGAATAAACTTTTCATGGAACAAAAGAACCAGGGTTTCCACAAAGTAATCTCTCTGCTTTATTTAATTTAGAATAGGAATTACTTTGTTTAATTTTGAGGTTATGTCTCTTCATTGTAAATATATGATCTGTACTGTAACATAGTCTTGTGTAATTTCTACACCATTTTCCTGCTCATCTTTTTTTTTCTTTTAATACAGTAGAGTCCCGCTTATCTGGACTCTGCTCATCTGGCATCCGGTTAATCTGGAAGGGATTTAAAAAAATGAAAAACGCAAGATTTAGTTTACTATTTTGGACATCCTTAGTTAGTTACGATGAAAACTTGCAGACAAAGAATATGGTGCATGCATTCTATTTTCCAGGAACTGACTCACTCACTACATCTATTTTGAAAGTCTTTCTTTAATTTCCTTCATTTCAGTTGTCAGTTGATGTTCCTATGGTATTAATTGTGAGTCCATTACGGATGTGATTTGTTTTTATGTACCGTTCAGTGTGAGTCTTTATGTATGGAAATGGCAACTAAACGAAAAAAGTGACTGTGACAGTGGAGCAAAAATTCCATGGTCTGCTCAGATATTGACCATGAAGCACCTATGAGATTTTACGCTAAAACAATGCACAACAAAATAACATGAGTCTCCTTTAAAACAAAAAAGTATTATTGACTTTCTCCAGCGAGTCTTTAAAACATTCATGTTTTTAGTACAGTACTGCAGTTATATTTTATTTTATATTTTTTTAAATTTAAATCACAAAGATGTTTTGTTTTGTTAATCCAACATTAATTTGTAGGTTAAAAACTTAAGTATGTACACTGTAGTACTAAAACTGAATTTAAGTCTTAGCAAAAGTTATATTTATGGAGGGGAAAAACATAGATTTTCATAGTTTTAACTCTGTAAAACTTTTATTACAGTACAGCACATGCAGTTTAAGGCAAATCCCTTTTAATCTGTACAGAGTTCAGTCCCGTCTAGTCCGAATTAGCAGGGCTCTTCTATAACCATGTTGAATGTATTGAAACAACATAGGTTCCTTGTTTGATTGACTGGTTTCATTGTCCCAACAAAACATTAATGGGATGCAAAATGTCCAGTTTTTATAATTCATTTCTTAATATCCCGTTTTCATTCATTTTCATTCATGTACAGTTTACGCACATGCTCACATGTAATTTTATTCTTTCATAAGAAATTTCAATTAAGCAAAGACGTAAGCAAGGGTTTGATAAGGTAAAAATATTTTTGGAATCTATTTGTAAGGTTAACTATTATGTTTTTAGAATATGTTTGACATTTACTGTGTGATGATGTATGGTACTTTAAAATTAAGAAGTCTTCACTTTATTGGTTTGAATTAAAATTTAATTATTAAATAGAATTAGAATTAATAATGAGATGGATAGTACACTGACTTCACTAAAATTGCCACTAACCTGAACTGCAGTTTCGTTTAGGCATCCCTAAACATCCTCAGCTAGATTCCATCTGTATGCTCCTCTGTTTGTTGATCAACATGAGCATCCTCTCGCGGGCCACCAATGAACTTACTAATGAGGTCCTCTTCTCCGGGAATTTCAAAATTCATGAGTTTGTTCCTGTTCTTATGTATGTGTATTCTTTCCCAAACTGTCAGTTGTCTTTGTCCTTGTGTTCATTTCTTTAGTTCCGGTTCCATATTGATTTCGTGTCCTGTTTCCCAAGCGTGGGCTGCTATTGCTGATTTATCAATTTGTCCATATTTTATGTTCCTGTAATGTTCCTTTGTTCTAATTTCCAGATTCCTTTTTGTTTGACCTATGTATTTTAAATCACAGTCCATACAGTTGAATTGATATATTCCAGATTTTTGTTTGTCAATCAATGTGAGTGGATTTCAACATATTTTTTATACTGAACCGATTTACAGATGCTAAATCACTTTAGAATATTTACCCCGTAGGCAGTTATGCTAGGCAGTTCATAAAGAGTGGAGTAAGCTAGAACAGCAGCGGGAATATTGTGCAGACCCAGATGTGTACGAAAACAATCGTTAACGTTTAAATTGAGACAAGGTGAACTGTTGTGCGATACATTATAGTTTTGTAATGTGTTGAAAAGGACCCGTCAGAAACCGTAAGGTAGGTGCGGGTCCTTTTCGAAAGTGAAAAATGTGGGCTAATGTAAAGTTGTTGTTTAGATCAAATAAATTCATTCATTCATTCATTCATATAAACAGGGTTTTATTATGATTTGAGTTTGATGCAATGTCATGGCCAATATGATTGGAAAGTGGGTTTGAATCTTACTCGTTTCATTTTAGTGGTATATTGGAAATGCCATATTGAGATCATATGACTACTAGTGTGAATGACATTTGCAAATAGGGTACTAAACTCTTAAACCTCTATTTTTAATGGAAAGCAGGAATTAAGGTTTATTAAATTCACTTTGAATGGGAAGACACAATGAAGTGGAACAATTATTATTACTAGATAATTTTCCAAGATCACTTGCTACTTCATTATAATGTGCTAGCAGGTGCCCACGGCTTCACCCACGATTATTTACTCAATTGCTAGACGTTTTGTTTAAGTTACTTATTTAACAGAAGAATAATTAAAACATCTTTATTAACAGTGACATCGTCTTTACAAATGTTCCATTCTATTTTGTCTCCTTTTACATGCCTATGATAAACATCCATATTTCTCAACTAAAAATATGAAGCCTACAGCTATGAATGACATATTAGTGGTTAGAATTTATTACCAACTTCTGATATGGCATAACTTACTCATTGACACACACTCAGACTAAAACAACTTAAAATGCTGTCCCTGCAATACGAACTCTAATTCTACATCAAAATGTGAAGTGAGCAGTGGCGTACCAAGGGGGGTGCGAACGGGGCGGCCGCACCGGGCGCCGTAAAGGGGGGGGGGCAAAATTGAAAAACAACTTTTTTTAGTTTAAGAAAAAATAACTTTTTTCAGGCAAAATATATGGTTTTATTGGTCAAATTTTCTTTATTACTTTGTTAAATACTGCAGTAATATTATTTAGAAATGAAATAAACTATTCAAACTATTTATAGACAATACGAAATAGGCCGTGGCGCCGAGCACACAGGAAAAGTTTACAGAGTAAGGGAGAAAGTAATTTAGCAATTTTATGAATTGAACGTGATGTGGCTGCTACTATAGACTTCGTCTTCAACTCTATTATAAAGAAGTTTGTATCCATCAAGGCTAGGAAAGCACATTTGTAATTTTTGTTATGACTGAAACTTCTTTTCTCTTTATTTTTTTCTTCAAACAAACTAACCTTATAATACCTACAGTCTTATTTCATTCGTATTTTTCTCTTTATAATATGTTAAAGTAGCATACTACTTATTAAAAATAAAAAATTTTGATCATTAAACTGAGTTTAATTTAACTCATTGAACCTTGAACCTTTTAGTGTTAGGGAGTGTTAGCACCGGGTGCCAAGTAGCCTTGGTACGCCACTGGAAGTGAGAAAATGGTATTCTCTATGTTCAGGGTAGAGAAAGTCATATGACTGCATCCCATTGTGCATTATTCTCGTAGATTTTATTATTTATTTACACCAGCTTAAATTGTCAAAGTCCCATATCATTTATTTCCAAAGCTACCTGTGAACACTGCCAACAATACACTGTCGTCATGAGAACTGTACATGGTATTTTATTTGGATTTCATAATTCTGTGTAAAAAGGTATTAAGTATCCTCAAAAACATTTGATTTTTGGCATTTAAAATCAATTTTTTTCAAAATCCTTACATTATGAAACGAAGGTACTGTCAAAATTCCAAATTATAGTTTAGGCTCTACGTTGATTCTCTGTCAGTCATTAAGTCAGGACAAAGCCTCTTATATATACACACACACACACATATATATATAACTACGTCCAATTGCCAAAATTCTGTCTTAAGTTTTCCAATTAGTCCTAACTCATTCTCTTCTGGGATGTTGAAATTTTGAAGGTTCAACATGTTTTTCTGTATGTAAATCTCACATATGTTCAACTGGATTGGATGATGGTTTTTAAGTGGGAGTTAATAAGTTATATTAGTAACTCACTTCGCTCTTTGAGGGCTCTATGAGATTTTCAGGAAAGATTTTTATTAAGTGCCAGTATGGTACTTTATGAGATTGTGTGGGGGATGAAAAAATGTCTGTCCATCTGTCTGTCTGTCCGTGTGTCTGTACGCACTATAACTCAAATACGCTTTTTCGGATTTTCATGAAACTTGGAAAACACATTTATAATGTCCATGGGAAGAACCCTATTGATATTGAACCAAATCGGTTCACCGGTACTGGAGTAATGCCCAATTTAGTGCCTATTTTAATAGATTATATTAGAAAGGCACCATAGCTCAAATACGCTGTATCGGATTTCCACGAAACTTGGTATACGCATTTATGACACCCATGAAAAGTACCCTATTGAATTTGAACCTAATCTGTTGCCCGGTACCGGAGTAAAACCCAATTTAGTGTCTATTTTTATGAAACTTCGTATACGCATTTATAATGTCCATGGAAAGACGTCTATTGATATTTGACCAAATCGGTTGGCCAGTACCGGAATAATGCCCAATTTAGTGCCTTTTATGTTAATATGTAAGAAGTCGCGATAACTCAGATATTCTTTACTGGATATTCCTGAAACTTTGTATACTCATTTATAATGTACATGGGAAGTCGTCTACTGATATTGGACCAAATCGGTAGACCGGTACCGGAGTAAAACCCAATTTAGTGTATTTTAAAGACGCGGTAACTCAAATACGCTTTACCGTATTTTTATGAAACTTGGTATACACATTTATAATGTCCATGGGAAGAAGTCTATTGATATTGGACAAAATCGGTTGACCTGTTTCGGAGTAATGCTCAATTTAGTGACTATTTTATGGTAATATACGTATACAAAAGAATTTATTTAAAAAAAAGGAAATCAGTTATCTTGACAACATAGCCTTTTGTTTTACTGTGATGTTATAAGGCTTTGGAAATTAAAATACAGTTAGCTATGACCAAAAACACTTGTTTTACATGCGCTTATCCTACTAGACCATTAAACTGACCCAGGTGGCCGAGATGGTAACGTCTTGGACTCACATTCTGGAGTTCCAGGTTCAAATCCCGAAACCGGCCAATTTGACCTTTTTTTTTAATATTTTTATGTGAGTGTGCGATTGTCAAGATATCACAAATCTGTACAGTTCAGCTGATGCTGGAAGATTTTAATCTGATTAAAAAAACTTGACCTTTGTTCTCCCGTAAGCCCTGAATAATGAATAAATATGGAGCTTAACTTGGAAATCAATTAAAAAAAAAACATTTTCTGCATATCATAATTGCAGCCATAACTGATTAAACATAAACATACTGGCACTTTTTTACATCAGTTTACCTGATTTTATTTTTTATAATTTTTTTTTAAACTGACACTGTATCAGAGATAGAGTTTGTCTGTTTAGACTGCCTTATAGCCTATTACCGTTTAGCCATAATAAACCTAAAAAAACTGTAGGAAGACTTGGATTTTTTCGGAGTAAAAAAATGAACTTTGTGGAATTTTTCCATTGGGGACAAGTTAAAAGGTATAAGTCTCAGGTTTCTAGCTCATCTGGAGACATAAAAGGTGTATTTTATGGAGTAAATTTCAACTGATATTAATTTAAATGATGTAGGATGAATTAGCAAGGATGATTCATGGTATGTAAATATCCAATTCAGCATTTACCATTACGACTGGGGAAACCATGAAAAGAAAGCCATGTCAAATTGGCTGGCTATGGGATTTGAACCTGGGACCTCCTGCATGTGAGTCCAATACTTTACTACCTTGGCCACCTCAGTTTATGGAAATTATTTCTGTCACTAGCTTGTCTAATGACAAGCAACTCCCAAAGCCCTATGTGAACACTGTGAACAATATTGTTGTTATGAGAACTGAGCAGAGACTTTAAAGTATGTCCACTGTTTTGAAGGTGTAAAAATGAAAAAATTGAACCTTTTGAGATTTCCCCATCTGTTACAGGCTAGAAGCTATAAATATACGAAATTTCAAGTCTCTAGCTCATCTAGAATGGGCAAACATTAATGTCAGTCAGTCGGTTAGCCATGTGGCTTTATATTATAGGGACAAGTAATTTAAGTTAATGTTAATCTGGACAGGGTTCAGTCCCATTTAGACTGTAACCATGTTGAATGTATTTAATTGTATGTCTACTAAATTTAAATACCAGTATATTCAAGAAGACATTAAAATGACTGCTCATAAAAAATATGTTTTTTTGATAAAAATGATTTTATGTCATCCTGCCTCTCTCCTTACAAACAGCTGATATAGGTTGACAATTTTGTTAACTCTTTGAATTCTTCTTGTTAGATATGTTTTGTAAAATGTATTCATTTAATCTTTAAATGCAAATTAAAGTCTTCTAATGTAATTTTGTAATGTTATGACGCAGCCATGGATCATGTATCCGTACAGCAAATAAAAAAAAAATGAATTGTAGTTTGTGTTTAATACGTCTTGTTTAACTGTTGTTTGTTACAACTTGTGAACGTATTAACGATTTTTTATTTTAAATGTTCGAAATAATCAAGTTCCATTGTAATAATGGTATTAGAAGTTAGAATATATTAGAAAACAGTGTAGTGATTTCAAGTCTTATGGTTTTAAAATCCCGCCATCTGCTTCGCACAATTCTAAACATAAGTTCGCGCGCAAACGCAGTTTGTAATCATGGCGGATTGTATTGATTTGGATGAGAGTTCGCAGAGTTCGAGCACAGGTCCGAGAACCTCAGGCGTACAGGTAATGTGGTAGTTTTATTTAATCTTCTGTCATAATTCGGAATAGGATCCAACAGTTTACCAAAATTACCACAAGCACACTGGTGTCAAGAAAACTCAAAAGAATTCTTCTGAAGGACTGCAGTTTGCGAATAACTGTATTTCACGTTCTAAAGTTGATTTCTGGATGTGATGCTTCGAAGTCAGAGCTCAGAGGGATTGTGGATTCACTTTCAAATAGTAGGAAATGCCAAAACTTCACTTTAAACCCAGAAAACATAATTTAAGCCCAGATATGCAAGACGAATTTCTGAAGTATATAACCTAACTTTTAACCTAACGTCATTTGTTGAATGTGAAAATACAGCTGTTACGTTTGTGTACCATGAGGTATTATTTCCTGACATAAGAATATTCCCAGTATTTGAGATATTTAAGAAAAAAGCATACCGGTACCATAATGGGTGTTACATAAATGCTACTGGTACCAATGCAACTTACTTGTTGAGGTAGATTGTGATAAATCAATAAACTTTGTGAGATAATAGAAACTTACAAATTTTATTGGAGACTAAAGAAACTCTGGTAAATCTAAACACACAGCCACATAATTTTAAAAAAAGGACATACACTTTTTTCATGTTATTTTCTAACACAGACATCACTCTGGCTTGTGGTCAAATATTTGATAACATATACGCATTGGTCAAATATTGAAATAATACGGTACTGGAAAAATAAACATTGGTTCAAGCTCCGGAAGGAGGTCAGTCATGCCAAAATGTTTCACCGGTAAGGTTAAAAACTGCAAAATACTTTTACACCCATAAGGACAAGTAAAAGACTAGTATAACTATAGTAGCTAATGAAATACAAATTACTCTAGTTCAATTAGTGGCATAACTATGAAGGTAATACAGTTACGGTATATCTTTTATTTCAGAGAGAAATAAAGAAGCTGACTTTGAAAGATAATATGAAGTTCATGGAAAATTTTGATCCAGAAAGGAGCAATAGGGAGAGAAGAAAACTCACTAGGAAGATTAATTCTGGAGGAGGGTAAGAAAATTATTCTTTAAATACTTTTTTAGGACATGCTCTGCAAAGTGGCTGTTTCTCGGACTGCTAACACGCTGGAAAGTAACACTTTTTCATACAAGGCCGGTAAAGTAATTTTACCGTACAAAGCTGGTAAAGTAATTTTACCATACTAAGCTGGTAAAGTTTGCATGGTAACCCCTAGGGGACATAGTTATAACCGTGGCTCCTAAATGTCTCTAGGAGTGTAAGTTCAATTTTATATGTTAAGGGATGTATTGTTCGTTGAATCATTGTCTATTAACAAGCTTTGTAAATATTGTCATTTAGAAATCTTGAATTTAAGAAACAAATTCGATAATAATAACCTTTTATAATTTTTATGCACGAAGTTTGCATCACTGCACTATAGCTTTAATCCTCGCAACTACCAGTGCTAGTTGAAACGAACCAAGGCTTGTAAACTACAGAGGATGAGTTTATGGGACAGGGGGTTGCGGCGAGCAGACATGATTTGTGATGTCACCATTTTCCAACTCTCGCAATTCTTGTCTTTTACTCAGTATAGAAAATTCTCACACCTTATGATTAAACTCGTAACCTTGGGAAAATGGTACATCGCAACACACCCGAGTCCCCCCACTCCTACTCTCAATCCCTCCCCTAGCGGCAGCATTTGAACTACTAGCAGCGACGGTAGAGCCATCTCTTGTGAAACTGATGAAACAGAAAAAATTATTTATTTCTTCTTTATTCTCTTCTTCTCTTCCTTTCCCGTCTCCTTCCTCTCAACTCCTCTCCATCCTATCTACCTACTTGAGACCTATTCCTACTAGTAAATTTTGGTTCGACCGGGACTTGAACTCGGGACCCCTAGCAATTGGCTCTTGAACATTTCACATCTTCTGCCTTCTCTGGTTGTATTCTTCCAGTTCTAAAATAATCATCTGTTAAACATAGAAAATGTATTTTAATTTTATGTTATGGAACTGTTCATATTAAACCTAACATTTTTATAACCATTATGATTTAATGCAGTGTAACTTAACTTAATAATAATAAAACATGGTTACTGTATTGCATAACAGTTACCGGTATCAACTTAGCCATTTTCATTTGGGAATAGAATATCAAATTAAATTGTTAACCGAAAATTAGTTAAGCTACAAAATATTTTCATTGGAAGACTTGTTTTAACCTGTTCACTGAGCGCTACTAACTTGTAAATTTGTCATGTAATAAATTTGTGTAAAAGCAGAAATATAAGACTACAGTAGAGCCTCGGTAATTCAAGCCCTGTTATTTCGAGGTTCCGTGTAATTCGAGGTGGTCTTAAGAAAATTAAAGTTTTCCATAAAACTAGAGTAAAATCCCGTTTTTATACGGGGTCCACATGTAAGTTTTACACACTTCCAAATGTGTTACATTTTAAGCTTTCTTTAAATTTTTCCGTGCACAAAAATGCAGGTAAAACTGTCCCACTTAGTGGTTTCGTTCATAATACACAGAAATAACCTTGGTTTCAGACTGCTAATGCATTTCTATTACAGATTGACAGAAACCGTTAGGTTCGATCTTTCTTTGTTGGGACCTCGTGTCAATCAATTGTACAGTGCATACCATCCTTTCAGAAAAGAATACTGTATTGTTACAGTAATCCCTACTCAGCAACAATGGTAATTAAAAGTGTTTTCCTAGTAGCGCCGCCTTCCCGTCCCACTCCAATTAAGGATCAGACAAAATGACTTAATCCTTAATGGATGCCGATGTAGCAAATTGGAAATGTTTGCCAATATACATACAGGCGTAAAACAGGTATATAGGCCTACTATATTGTTTATTTATTTATTTTTAAAACCATTATTGTGCTCATTAAACATTTTATTTATGATTTACCCATTGATTAAGTGATATTTCCATATAATCCGAGTTTTTTGTAATTCGAGGTAGCCTCAGCCCCAATTAGCTCGAATTATCGGGGTTCTACTGTACTGGTAATGGACTGTTGTTTTGTGTATAAGAGAATCCCTCAAACAGACATTACGCTCAGTCCTACATAATATTTTTTAAATAAAACTCGAGGATTTTTTGTAATGTTTTACCAATAAATTTACAATAAAATTGAATTATTTGTGTTTTTTGATAATCCATGCCACCCTCCCATTAATGCGAGTAATTATGAGTTCACTGTAGACTCATTGTGATCTTTCGTACACTTCTCTCTGTGCATTGTACATGATAAAATGACAAACATAATGGAACCCTCCTTTATAATGTGTCGCAGGAGGAAGCAGGCTGAGGAGAAGACTGGACCCTCCACTGCAGAGAAGAATATTTGTGACTGTCTTGACGAGTCCTGTCCAGGATGTCATTTTCCTTGTCCAAAATGCCGTTCCTGCAAGTGTGGTGTTGATTGCAGGTAAGTAAAATATAAGCACACCCCTTCTTTACAGACGATTTTTTCTGGTCCCTAGGTCACTATAATGAAATGTCATAATAATTAACCCCTCTAAGACGGACACCCAATATTACAGACACGGACACAAAAAATCCACTTAAAAAGCCTCTTCAGACCTCTCTTAACGGACACTTGACGAGTTGTATTGTGCTGAACTTCTTTTCTTCTTCTGTTGACTTAGTTTTGACACAGACTGTAGTTCTTGGAATGTAGGCCTAAAGTGGACTACTGTATAGTGTTCAGGATTTTTGCAATATGTAGGCCTACAGCATAACATATCTGTGTAATGAATTAGTGTAAACTAAAGAGATTTTCATTTACTTTATAATACTGTCATGTAAGTACTGTACAGTAGATTATTTTACTCCAGAATTTTTTAACATCTCTAGACACCCCTCTGCAGCGGATGATTTTTACGGTCCTGGACGTGTCCGTTATAGAGAGGTTTCACTGTAATTCACAGGATGGAAGTGAAATAATCCTGCAGATCTTCACAGGGAATTGATCATGTCATATGTAATAGTTTAGTAACATTCGCCATATCTGTGGCAAAATATTTTTTTCTGTAAGTATAACTTCTTGTAAGATAAGTACTGAACACTCGCATTCAGGAGGTCCCAGGTTCAAATCCCATGGTTGGCCAATTTGACATGTGTTCTTTCATGGTTTTCTCAGTTGTAAAGGCAAATGCTAAATTTGATATTTATATACCAGTACCATGAATAATCGTTATTTCATCCTACATCATATCCATTTAAATTAATATCAGTTGAAATTTACTCCATAAAATACACCAACAGTAGAAGATAATTGACAATAGTTGCATAGCCTACTATACTAATATAAATACCGTACTGATTGTTTTTAAAAATGCAACTCCAAAAGCACAAATTAGTACAGTGGAACCTCGTTAACATGATTTTCTAGGAACCGAAAAATTAGATGTCTTAAACGGGAAAACATACTACTGAAAATTTAAAAAAATCGTAGGGAATGTAGATATGTTTTCTAAGTTGCTCAGAACCACCCAAAAGTGCATCCTAATAGATCAGAAATACCCACAGTGACACACAGGAGCTTCTATGCCAAGCCATTAGTTACAAGAGATTTATATTATGTAAACAAATACTGTAAATAGACCTAGCAATTTGATTTTAAAAATTTAAAAATAAACTTGCAAAAATTGAAGGAATGTATGGGAGCCATATTTAATGAAAAACCAGACAAAATTCACAAAAAAGCATCCATTTTATTCTAAAACATCACACATGAAACAAGTTGCACTCCACAGTCTATTAACAAACATAAAATATTGTAATTGGGCAAAATTTCACACGTGCCAAAATGTTTCATAAACATTCAGTCTGACATAGAGAGATTACACAAATTGCTAATGAAATGCAATCCAATACCGACGTGAGAATTACGATCTGCTTTTTTGGCCTACATTTCTTCAAACATTCTAATATTTTCTTTTCCTCATCACACTAACCATAGGAAATTTAAAATATATTTCACTACCTGGAGATCACGATACAAAATGGTGGCCAAAACAGCTGGTGCTGCAAAATTCGTGCCAAGTCAAAATGACCAATGAGAAGCAAACTACAGTGGTTCAAAATGGCTGACGATTGGTCCCATAGAGCAAAGGTTGAGACTTGACACCAGAGAGTACAAGAATTCTGACATAGAGATTACACAATCGGATGCGCGAACAAGGCTTATGTTTGGCAAAGTGTGGTTGGCGACCCAAATACGAACGTACTAAGCGTTAAACCAAAACGTGTTAAGAACATGTAGTTTGTAAGATTGGGACCGGGACTTCCAAAAACCGACACACTATGCAGGAAAACGTAGTAATGAGGAACGTGCTAACGAGGTTCCACTGTAAATATGGATAATGATAACCAGTGCCAATTTTTTTTTTTAGAATTCTGTAACTTTAAGAGCTTTTATGAATTTAATAATGCGGTCACATGAAGAAACAAAGCAAAACTTGTTAATATTCAATACTTGCCGCAAATTGCAAAAACCCTATTTAAACAAATTGTAGTGCTAAACAGTGCCTGAATATGGATGCTGTGTTGTGAAGAAGATATTTAATGATAGTAGTTTATACAATTGTATAAAGTCAAGTTTTAGTAGCCGATGTTCAAGTAACACCAACGCGGTTTAATCTTGGTTTTATTGAACAGGAGGCAAGCATAAGAGGAACATAATGTGTTGAGACTGCAGCACTGATACTTATTACTTTGATGACATCGTTTACATCATAGAATTTTGAAGTTTCTGAGATGTATGGAGAAACACAATTAGAACATACTTTCTGTTGGAGGCTACTGTGCAGTATTGGGCGGAAGTTAGTACTTTCTGTTGGAGGCTACTGTGCAGTATTGGGCGGAAGTTAGTAACTATCACATCACAGAACACCAATATAAGATAACGTTATAAGTAACTACAGTATTTCTGGGAATTACACAGTGAAGTGATATTCAATTACACTTAAAAATGTTGTAACATTTTTAAGTGTAATAAGATAACGTGCTGCAACTTTTTATAATATCACAAATATTAACAGCTGCAGTTAGTTTTTGAACTATTAAAGTGGCAAGAACATTCGTGGAAAGCTGCCTGTTCAGAAAAATACCCATGATACGAGAAGGAGTCTGAAGCAGAACCTTGTTGTAGTAAGGTTAATTCTTATACCATCCTTAAAGTGTTCTGGTTTTTTCTTTCAGAAATATGATATTCTTAATATTTCCATGTCACAAAATTCCATTATCATGGTACCCATAATGCCTTTATGTAATACTAAAACAGTTTGACTTGTAGTATGTAGAGCAAACTGATGTCTACAGTGCTTTGCAGATGACAAGCCCTATGTCCTTCAACTGCATAGATACGCGGTCCAATCAGAGACGGCGAGACGGAGGGAAGACTCTCACTGAAAGCGGTAGTATTTTAGCCCGTACACGTGATTGGCGGTGAAGGAAAAGGCTTCTCATATGAAAAATACTTTAAAGGCGGCCATTCACTATCGCTCCAAATGATCGTCATCCACTTGGATGTTGTCCACAGGACGACATCCAAAACTAGGTGGTCATTCACTGTCACTCCACCCGCGCCAGTTGCTTTGTGGAACAGTAAGGTTGAACCTTGACTTTTGAAAAATTGGCGCCAACGATTTAAATAAAAATTTAAAATTTGAAACTCTTGTCTATGGCTAATAAAATGACTATATCCGTTTTACCGCAAAAATTACTTAGGGGCTACTTTACTCATTTCCATTTTCAATTTTTCTAGATTATCTCCATTAGGCCTACAGTATGCGACCCATAAAAACCTTCCACAGTAAAGTTGTAGAAAAAATTAAAATGAACATTTTTTGTTTAAAACAATTTTATACATCTAATAGATATCGAGATAAACAGCTTAAATAATAAATACAGCTTAAACGCAAATTTCATAACATACATATGAAGGGCCTAGTTCCATAAGGGCATAAGGCACAAGGACATAGTTTCGAGAAATCTTGATGTTTTTAAACAGTGTTACCACTCACAAAAAGCTGGTTTAAAGTCTAATTTTATAACATATATTTTTGAAGGACAGGCTAAATTAGTGTTCTGCAAATTTACAAGGTAGAGTGTATTGGGATCTTTTACAACTAGAGGCACCTAAACATGTTAAACAGAAACTGAAATACTTTTACAGTAGCAAAATCTTTTTACTTTGTATCATATTATTTGTTTTTATTTTATTTTAGTAAAAACCTGTATTATACAGTGACAGTTGCATGTTTGCCAATGAATACTAGTAGGCCTATGTTATACAGTCAAAATTGCATGTTTGCTAATGAATACCAGTATCCTCATTAATACAACAGATGATAAGCAAAACAATATATTTTGAACATGTGCGTAATTTCAGTTTTTTAACTGGGGTGGCAAGGTCTGTCTGGGGGGTATGGAAATTTTTTAAAATTTGGCATTAAAATGATGTAGTTTAAGCATTTTAAAAGATTTTTTACATATCATACCAGCATAAATGTTAAGTTTAATATAGAATCAAGATTGTGTCACGTTTATAAACTGTAATTTTTCACTTGTTTGCAAATAACTGATATTTTTACTGCCGATTTTTGAGGTGGCAAAAAGAGAGGTTTGGAAATTATGGGGTGGCGACTGCCACTCCTTGCCACCCCGTAATTACGCCACTGATTTTGAATGAAGTTATACTTCAGAAATGCAAGTTCATTTTTATAAACATTTGCTTGGATGGTAGCACTGCAGAAAATAAAAATAATTGATAAACACACCTCAATAACAGATAGGAAGTGTGCCTTACGCCTTTATGGAACTGTCATGAAGTAATAATAATAATAATATTTATTTATCTGTCATTAAACTTATACAAAGTAATAGACATCATCAGTGTAAAAATTCTAAAACTATTAAAACACCAGATCATCCAGATTTGTCTCATCGAACTCCTGTATAGTGTAAAATGCCTTGCTTTTTAGCCATTGCTTAATTACTGTTTTAAATCTTTTAGAATTAACATTTCTAGAATTTAGTGGGAGTTTATTAAAAAGTTTAATTCCAACATGCTTAAAACTATTCTGACTTTTATTCAATCTTGTAAAATTAGGGACTAAATTGTTTTTATTTCTTGTTACGTATTTATGTTTATCTGAACTAATATTAAAATCATCATAATTATCTTTGACAAACTGTAGCACATGTAATATGTAAAGACTAGTCAAGGTCATAATGTTCATTTCAATAAAATGGGGTTTGCAAGATTCAGTATTTTTGATGCCCTTTATTACTCTTATGATCTTTTTTTTGCCAGAGAAAAACTTTTCTGGCACCAGCAGAATTTCCCCATAGCAATATACCATATTGCAAGTGAGTATGAAAGAAGGCATAGTATGCCTTAATGACCAGATCAATATTGGTGTATAATTTTAATTTCCTTATTAAATAGGTAACCCTCGATAATTTTACACAGACAGCTTCTGTATGAGTGTCCCAATTTAACCTTTTATCCAAATTAATTCCCAACAGGTTTACATATTTGTCATTATTGCCATCATTATTATTCAAACTAAAAACAATTTCCTCAGTTTTATCTTTGTTAATAGTTAATTTGTTAACTTCAAACCATAGTTCAGATCTTGTTAAAATATCCTTATTCAACTGCTCAATCATGCCAGAGTTACTATTTGTTGTTAAAATAGTCGTGTCGTCCGCATATAAAATACATTTGTAAGGCACAAAGCTAGGCAAGTCATTAACAAAAATTATAAATAAAAAAGGACCCAAAACTGATCCTTGTGGTACACCACTAAGGACTTCTTCAAGTTTGGACACTTCTGATTTGAATTTAACACATTGTAGCCTATTGGTGAGGTAAGATTTCATAAGCCAAAGTTCCTTATCACAAATACTATAATGCTTAAGTTTTTCAATAAGTATTTCATGCGACACGGTGTCAAAGGCTTTGGTCAAGTCTAATAATAATGCACCAGTACAGATTCTATTTTCGTAAAACTATTTCTTGAACAGCCTTGACTGTACTTTGTCCTTTTCTGAATCCATACTGTGATTCTGTTAGCAAATTATTATGCTCAAAGTAAGCTTCCATTTGTTGCATAATAATATTTTCTATTATTTTTTATATAACAGGCACCAATGAGATGGGTCTGTAATTACATAGATTAGAGTTATCGACCTTTTTATAAATAGGTACAGTTACTGTAACTTTTAGACAATTAGGATAGGTACCCTCTTGTAAGATCAAATTAATTAAATAAAGCAGAGGATTAATTATTAAATCAATAATTCGTTTCAATAGATAGTTGGAGAGTCCATAGTAATCTTCTGATTTAGAATTCGTTAATTTATTTATTACGTTTATAATGTCTTCAGCAGTAACCAGTTTCCACTTGAACACTGTATTTTCAAGGTTAGGTTTACTACTTAGAGTCAACAGCTCCTTTACCTTATTTATATCAACTACATCATTGTTATCTTGCCTAATTAGCTTAGTTACATTAATAAAATAATGGTAGAATGAATGTGCAGTTTCACATGTCTTTTCTTATAACTGAGCAGAGGTTTAAGGCACAAGTACAAATAGTTCATTGAGTATTTATTAGATATGAGGAGAAGGCATAAATGTTAAAAACTCAAAATTAAAGATTTGTGCCTTACGTCCTTAAACACGAAATATATACAGCTTAAACGAGAATTTCAGAACATACATATCAATTAAAATATTAACGACATTTTGTTGTCCATAGTAACATAAAAACTATAATCTACTTATTGCTGTAAATGCAGTCAGTTTAGCTCAGTCGTAATGAACACACCAAAACCAATTACAGCGACGAGGTATAGGCTAATAGGGAAGAGGTCCTGGGTTCAAATCAAATTTCGTGGCCACCCAAATTTACCATAGGCTCTTGTAATAACGCATTCATGAAACATTTTGCTTCTATTGTTCGGCTACATCGCCACGCATCCTGCATTTTTGCCTTCGAGATTGAGGAAAGCATGCAAACCCCAAGTTATTAAGTGCCAGTATGGTACTTTATGAGATTGTGTGGGGAAGGGGAAATGTCTGTCCGTGTGTCTTTACGCGCGATAACTCAAATACGCTTTATTGGATTTTCATGAAACTTGGTATACGCATCTATAACGTCCATGGCAAGAACCCTATTGATATTGGACAAATTCGGTTGACCGGTACCGGAGTAAAGCCCAACTTAGTGCCTATTTTATGGTAATATATTAGAAAGCATTTATCAAATGCAAATTAGTTATCATGACAACATACTGTTTTACAGTATTCATATAATACGGCTTTGGAAATTGCAATACAGTTAGCTTTGACAAATAACATTATTCCTTCACATACGGTTATGAAAGTAGATCGTTAAATTGGGCGAGGTAATTGAGATGGTAACGTCTTGGACTCACATTTTGGTTGTTCCTGGTTCAATTCCCGTAGCCGGCCAATTTGACATATCTTTTCCGTATTTTTATGTGAGTATGCGATTGTCAAGATATCACAAATCTGTATAGTTCTGCTGATGCTGGACGATTCTAGCTGATTAAAAAACTAGACCTTTGTTCTCCCTGAAGCTCTACTTAATGAGTGATTGAATCTGGAGCTTACCTCGGAAATCAGCAAAAAAACTTATTTTCTGCATATCATAATTGCAAATATAACTGATTAAACAAAAGCATACTGGCACTTTGTTACATCAGTTTACCTGATATTATTATTATTATTGTTATTATTATTGTATTATTATTATCATTGTTATTATAATTATTATTATTATTATTATTAAAAATTATTATTATTATTATTTCACAGTAAAAGGATTGAACATAAGGATCGACCCTGATGCTTTCTTTTCTAGATACTGTACTTGTTAGTTTTATGAAATTGAAATAAATAAAATTTAATTGTCTCTATAACTTACTTTCTTCTGTGCTAGCCTTTTAACACGTATATACGAGAAAGTTTGTGCAACATTTTTTGCACCGTTTATTAATTTTGTTGTGATAATCGCAGTTAGTAACTTGCCATAGGCACGGAAACTGTTTATAGGATTTGATTACTTCGAGTAGAGTGTCTCGCCCCGACATGGCGCTGAAATTAGAAAACACGTCTGCACTGGAGGACACCTGAATACAGAATGAGGCTATTTGGATGTGGGTTTGGCCACTGACTAGCAGATTTGCGGGATGGCTTGGAGTCACTCCACGTCGTTTTCCCCATTCATTGTACGATGGCTTGATGGACGGATGGAGTGAACGGATGGATTTTTGCTCGACTGGATATCCAACCGACCCATCGCTCCATGCCAAATGGAGGACAGCCTTCCCATTCATTATGAGATTTTGGACTGACATCACTCCATTTGGACGTTTGGAGCGATAGTGAATGGCCGCCTTAACATAATTATTTACTCAGACTTTAAGCTCTGTTAACTTTCTTTCATAATTGATTTGGAAACGAGGGTAGTTTCAAACTTTCAAGTATTTATGATTAAATAGAGGCTATATCTGCTGAAATTCATCTATTTAGTGATATCTACCAACATTTTCGGGATTTCCTTCGATGTAAGAAAATGTTGTCAGCTACTTGATCACACTAATACACTATTTCTTATCTCAGGATCATTTCAGAACAGAAAGCAAAATAAACAGTCAATTTATAATAAAATACAGTCTCATAAAAGGACTTCAAAAAGTGTAATATTGAACAAATATCATACACCAAAAAAATGACAGAATTTTACAGAAAAAGTCATAAAATTACTAGTGAATTTTGTGAACCTAAAACCAACGTAATCACTTCTTCCTTTCATCACCAGGGCCAACTAAGGAGTGTGATTATCTAGCAGAGTGTTTGCTTTCTTCTTCTCTCAAATTCTCTTCATCTTCTTGATATGGTTTCTCTTGCATTTCCTCTTGGATCTAGTGGTTTGTCTACAAATTTATGATAGTCAGTTATCTCCCTGATCTTAGACTTGTCCTGATTGTGCTGTTAATTTCATGAAAGTCACCTTCAATAAATTTCAAGGGTCCAGTTTTTTTTAACTAACAATTAATTTTGTACCAACGAAACTATTACAATTTTCCCTTCATTTTTAAAGTACCGTAATTTAAATATCCTCACGCTCTACTCTGTGTAAACCTGCCTCATTTTCAAGTAAATAACAAGCAAATCACAATTTCAGATTTGATTACATATTAAAACTTGTTATTTCGTTTCTGTGTTTATTACAGGCAAGTCCGCAAATACACAATTGAGAGCATAGAGATCGAAGGGACTGGAGTGATCATAAAAAACCCATATAGGTAAAGAGACTGGATGAAGTTTGCTGGGAGGATGCAATGTATCGTAATGAATGGTTTACACATCTAAAGGACTTAAGAAGTAAAGAATGTGTAGAATAAATTAACCACATTTTACACAAGATTTATGCCATGACTTAGGATGGTTATTTTCCTTAATTTGTTTTAAATTGTGAAATTATTTTAAATTGAGTCAAGTTTGTAATAATTTGGCATTGTTAATATTTTTTGTGCGCAGCATTGCCAAAATGTATTTATTGTTTCTTTGCTTAAAGAAAGGATTGTATAGCATTTACTTGTTTACTGTGTGTGGCATTTTGTAGCATTTTGAATTTGATTAGACAGAAGCATGTGCAGTAGAACACCAATTAACCTGAAACAGCAGATATGGAGGTGAATTTTCTTCAAGTTAGATTTTGATTTCACCTAATCTGAAACAGTTTACATCCCAACATTACAGTCCACTGTAACATTCATGGCCAATTGCATCGATCTTGGTTAAGACATCCGATTACTTGTCCATAATATCCATGGTTAGACAGAAAGCCGTTGCACTGATGATTTTGCCCAGTTAAGAATTCACAGTTATCTACTGCCTGTTCATCTCGCCATTATTCTTCTCCAGAACAATTCATTAGTAGAATTTAGGTGGCAGTAACTATTTGTTGGTAATTTTTCCAAGCGTAGTAGCATGTTACTGTAAAACTCTATAGGAATAAGTCCAATAGGCAAGTTTTATTGCAGTAATAATATTCAGAATTCAGGTTAGAATGTAAGAAAAAGGAGTAAGAGAGAGAGTAGTGTGTTTAAATTTCAGGACTTCTGAAACATTCTATACTATCAATATTGATCTAGTACTAAATTGCAGGTACCGGTAACAAGAACTGGCGGTGTAATTTCAGTGTAGGGTATCCCAGCTTGCTATGCACTAGTTTTCATGCACGATGTGATGTTTTTTTTGTTTTTATGGTTAGCAGGGTGACTGACTATGATTCTTCTACATTGATTGTTATATTATATCTTCCGAATGCATTGTGGTATTTGGTATTTTGTGACAGGTTCTGTTAGTTTATGAAGAGTGATATTTTAGCAAGGCATACTGAATTTTCCCGTTCGTAAATATACCTTATTATATCTTTGGTTTGCACTGTGGTGTTAAGTGACAGATTCTGTTAAGTTGTGAACAGTGATATTATTTTAGTAAGTCATACTGAATTTTCCCCGTTCGTAAATATGCTATATTATACCTTTCTCTTGCTTCAAGGTTTGTCTTCTTTGTCAGTCTGTTTACCCAGAGTTCTATGTGCTCTGCCGGTGTGAAGTCAACCTCTAGTGTCCAGTCACAAGTTTCTTCACCACAGGGAAATGTAAATATGGCAGAAATTTTGCTACTTTTTGCTAAATCGAGTTATAAAAGAAAATGTATCATTTAGGGAGGGTGGGTTGGACCAAATCATTCGTCAAGACATCTCTCTACAGAACGATCTATAACAAGATCAGTGTGATATTAGGTGTTTTATGAAGAGAAACTCAATACCAAACTGACAACAGGGAAGCCATGCTTATAGCCCATAAAGTATGTTATTACTTCTTTCTGCTTCTATTGAATGGCAGGGAGTTATGTAACTTGAGGAGCTAGAAATGCTATTGCTTGGAATAGGTGGTATGTTCTGCAAGTAGTTGTTTCTCCTATTTCCTTGACATCATAATTACATCTTGGAAATATTCCTGTTGCTTAAAAGCGACATCAGAAGTCTTATTTCTTGGTGGCATGCAATGATTTCTAACTATACGCGTGAAGTTCTGTAAGATCTTTATCATGTTATTGTTCAGTTTCTTGAATGCTATGACATCCAATGTACAAGAGTTAGCAGCTTAACCGTTCGCCCAGGACTGGTTACTAATTTTTCCTGTTAATGTTGCTTAACTCTTAACTGAGCTCAGTAAAATGGAAATACATGAAAATGCATGGTTAACTACTTGGTATTATCTAAACTGCTCTAACCGAGGTCGATGCATTTGGCTATTAAGAATACATTTACAATACATTTATAGCAAATTACCATATTTGAACATTCCAGACCTTCAATTTGCAACAGGAAACTGTTCCATTGTTTGATTTGAAATGTGTATGTGAACATTGTGACAGTTGTTAGCAAATTGTCCTATTGTTGAAATGTTCACATGTGATTTTGAAATGGATATTAATGGATATTAAACTTCCTAATGCGTGTCCCAGGTGTCACGCTGAGTGAAATGAAATCTACTAATTGCTTTTTTTGTGATATCACATTGCTTGACTTGTGCAAATCTTGCAAGGAACTAGTTATAGTTCTTTAAAAGCAAATATTTTAATTCTCTCAACTGATATCTCCATATTGTTTTCTGTAGTGACCATTTAAATGGTGTATACATTAGAGCATTTTAAATCGTCTTCAGAGTTAGCCAGTAGAACTTGGAACTGAAAGTTCCTGAAGGCCATATGGGTCACATTTGTTTTGTCATGAGTGCCACACACAACAAGTAATTAAAAATAATTGCAGAACGTTTTTATTACTTGAACTTAGAAACATACAATATGCATACAAATCATTTAGTAGCCACATTCACGAAGCAGAGTAAGCAAGTAGTTCAACAAAAGAAATCAAAACTTAATTTTAAATGGCAACATGATTGTTTTTAGAGTTTTGTCCTGAGGCTTGACATTTCTTTTTTATAACAATTTTTGCTACATATAACTGGTTGAAAATTCTTTGCAGCTCAGACTTTGATCAGAGATGACAAGTGTTGATCAGTCAGCCTTGATCTCTGAGAAGTTTCTATTGATTTCATGAAGGAAAATAACTGTTCACAGACATAGGTAGAACCGAATATTGCCATAATCCTTCTGGCAAACTTTCTGAAGTTTTTAAACTTTTTGGGAAGATATCAAAAGAAATTACGTATCCCCAAAATTGTCAATTAAAAACTGAAACTAAGTATAGGGCAATGTATCTGGGCTGCAGGTGTGCTTGCCTGGAGGCCACATGTCAAATTATTATTGTTCATCATCATAGTCATTTGTGGGACAAGCAACTACTGATCTCCATGAGAATATTTTTTTCTGTTAGTAATGCTGTTCTTAAAAGAGAGTAGGCTACATATGTTGACTCTTTGTAGGTACAGTTTGGTACTTGAAATCATGCTGTCCCTTTGTAAGCCATGAGTTGTATAGTTCAGCATGAATGGATTAAAGTGAGACAAAAAGAGATCTAATATAGCTTGGTGAGCTCAGTTGGCACGAATAGCCAAAGGTCCTGGGTTCAAGTCCCAGTGTCGGAGAATTTTTCTCCTATAATATTCTTAGTGAGCAAATTTTCCTTAGGTGTGTGATTACAACACATATTACTAATGGTGGTGTTGGCCTGGGAAGGTATGAATTAGATGTGTTTGCAGAGTATATGCATACTCCACAGAAAAGATTGTAATCCTTAAAGTTTTCTTTGGCTAAAGACTTATCTAAATGTGTGGGAAGTCAGATACTACCTTTCACAATGCTAGAAAAGAATTAAAGAAGAATGGTAATAGATCTTATGGATGGTAGAAAATGGGACCATTTTAAGTGTATTTTAATTTCTTAAATGGATTTTTGTATTTCATTTTGTGGAATTTCATGTCTTGTTTATACATTTTTATGTAATACAATTTCCGGTCACAAACACCATCAATAACAGCCATTGGTGTCAGCATACTGACCACATCCCTCAGTCCTATCATCTGCCTGTGTCATAGGACCGATTAGATGATGCACGGTCAAATGATAGGCTTTGTCCTGCCTTTGAATTAGTTGGTTAACACATTTCAAATTAAGTAGAACATTTGGACTTTGATTTAAGTTGATATTCTTTCAAAATTAGTTCTGAATAGCATCATTACCGAGTTTAGAGGTACTGGTATATTTTTTTAAAAAGTCAGTTCTATCACAGATATAAGAAATGCAGGTCTGTAGTTGTGTAAGTTTATTCTAGTACTTCATCTGATAACGTTTTAGTCCAGTTCCCAAGTTGGTTGTGTTCATTTATTCTTATATTTTATCTTTTTAAAAAGTACAGTTTTATATTCAATTATATTGAATAAAAATTGTTGTTGGCTTTGAAAGCAAGAGGTTTGTATGTTGTTATAAAAATAAATCCTGTTCAGAAATTTACATATGTTTTTCAGTAAAATCACCATTTCCGCTGTAGGTATAATTTTTATTAGGTTTGCTCTGCATTTTAAACAACTTGACATCCTATTCAGCTGATGGGTAGGAGAAGACCAGTCGAACATGGCAACCTGGGCCCTAGTGATTGTAGTGTTGCTGATAATTGGAGGGGTCGAAATGAACCCAGGGCCAGGAGTTTCTGGAGAGGTCATCAAAAGCCTTGAAAGAATGGAAGAAAGAATAGTTAATAAAATAAATGGGGCAACAAAAGAAGTTAAACAAGAAATTAGAGAGGAAATAGCAAGAATGAAGACAGAAATGGAACAACTGAAGTCAAGAATCGAGAAGATAGAAAATGCAGATCGACAGCTAAATTTAGTTTTCCACGGGATAAAAGGTCCCGTCAGAAACCGCAAGGTAGAAATGTGGGCTAGTGTAAAGTTGTTGTTTAGAACAAATAAATTCAATTCAATTCAATAGTCAGCTGATGGGTCTTTAACCTTTTCACTGCTACTGATATTTAAATATTTCACTGCAAAACATTGCATGAAACCAGAAAAATAAGATTGAGTAATGCTTTGTGTTGAAATGCAATGAAATGTAATATCATGAATAAATATAGTCCACACTTTCCACTGATTAAAAGTCTCGATCAAAGTTAATAAAATTATTTAGCACAGTGGATAAAGAACAACTTGACACGACGTTTCGACTATTCCTTTACTCTTCCTCAGGCTGCACTCTGTAGCTGACTGGGCCAGACAAAGAACAATCCTTGACTTGCTCCCTCGATACATTGTGATTGATCCTAAATATCATGTTTCTGTGATATTCCCTCTTCCATGTCTCTGGTATGTTGTACTCTACTTCTTCCATGCATTTGTTTTGTGGAGGAGGGATTTTAATTATATCAGAAGGTTTCACTGTTAACTCAGTCATCTATGTTTAAAATTTTAAAATTACAATCTCTGTGTGCAGTAGGTCTCGCTGTGCATCGTGCACTCACGAACAGACAGACACATCCTCTTATTATTATAGATTAGTACATTATTTTATTTTGTGACTAATTTTAAAACTATTATTATGTTTATTATTCATAGACTTAAATAATTTTTTTAAATTCTCCTTTGTTTATACTTGTTGAACATCAAGGTCATATCATGAGATTCAGTGTATAAACCAATGGACCATGTAACTATTGATGTGTATCTGTTTTCTGTTACTGATCTGTTACGGCTTCTGTTAAGTTCAACTGATATTCAGTTTTGTATTGAACATAATACAGGGAAAAATAGTGATGATAAGTAAATATCCAATTCGGTATTTGCCTTTATGACTGGGAAACCATGAAAAAACTGGAGTCAGATTGGCTGGGCATGGTGTTTGAAACAGAGACTTCTCGAATGCGAGTCCAACCAACTACAATCTAATTTAGTGTTTATGATAAGTTATTAGATCTGTGTGAATAACAGCCTATTCTCTTCCTTCCACTTCTTTTGACGATTTCGTTATTATGTAGTACTTTTATTACTTTAATTTTATTTTGTCCTAACATTAAAATATCTTCTCACTTGGTCTTTGTGTGTGCTTAACCTTATAGTATTCATATCTAGTCCAGGTCCTCTTTCAGAGGGTGGTGGATGTATTTCTCGAGAGGGTTCCTAAAACCGGGGGGGGTTTGTGAAACCCTTGGGATAAGCCTTGTATATTTTGAATAAAATCAGGTAAACTGATAATAACAAAGTGCTAGAATGCTTTTGTTTAATCAGTGATAATTGCAATTTTGATGTGCAGAAACTAAGTTATTTTTATAATTGATTTCCAAGTTAAGCTCTAGATCGATTCATTAAGTAGGGCTTATGGAAGAATAAAGGTCTGAAGTTTGATAAGCATTTGTGAAGGAATATGTGGGTAATGTTATTTGTCAAAGCTAACTGCATTGCAACTTCCAAAGACGTATATGAACACTGTAAAGATCATGTTATCATGAGAACTGATTTGCATTTGATAAATTTTGTATAATATATTACCATAAAATAGGCGCTAAATTGGGCTGTACTCCGGCACCAGTCAACCGAATTGGTCCCAAATCAATAGGCTTCGTCCCGTGGACGTTATAAATTCATATACCAGATTTCATGAAAATCCGAAAAAGCATATTTGAGTTATCGCGTGTACAGACACATGGACAGACATTTTCCGTCTCCCACACACCCTCATAAAGTGCCATTCTGGTACTTAATAATATTCATTATTTTTTTAGAAAAAATGTGAAACATTCAGAAATTTACAAACTTTTACTAACTATGGATCGCTGTAGTGACATTGGTATCTAGCAGTAATTGTACTGTACCATACAAAAGGACTTTTTCAAAAGAATAAAAATCCCCTTGGGATTAACTTTGAAAAAGAGGCTATGTTCAGGGAAAACCGGGCATATGGCAACCCCAATCTATAATGTAATAATAACGGTGTATATTTTCCTGTATGTCTTTGACTCGTGCTCAGTGGCGGCACCAGAATTTTTTCTGCAGGTGGGCCATGAGTGATCAAATTGTTGTCTCTAAATCGATAAATAATTGAATTAAATCTCGTATGTTAAATATTTTCCAGTGTAATATGGTCAGATAAGCAATTAAAAAATCTTTACTAGAACTCGGATATCTGGGATTGCTTGGATTCAATTTCTTACCCAGCAACTATGTCACCCTTCGGATTTTTATAAGTTAAACGTCATTGGAAGTGAAGGCCTTTTCTCATTCCAAAATATCAGTTAACTGTTTTGCGATTACATGTACAGATCACCCATGTTTTAAAAACCAGAAATTACTTCAATAAAGTTCATCTTCATTGTTTAATATTATATAATCTTACATCATCAATTTTTACTTCCTCTGTCCGTACTATAGGTAGAGAAAGTATTGTTTTCGACCCGCAAATTCGAAGTTGAGTTTTTAACATAAATACACATTTTGAGATCCCTGGATCAGAAATGTGTCTGTGTGGATGCCTGTGAACAGTCTAGCTCCAGACCGGAAAATTGTATGAAAAGAAAATTTCGTATTTGGCTCAGGTACCTTCTGAAGATGTTGACAAGTTTCTCTTATTTTTAAGGGGACTTGACGTGAAGAAATTTTCGGTTTGTTGTGGTTTTCTCGAAAACGGCTCTGACGATTTTCTTTAAACTTTGCACATGGGTTACTTACACTAAGAGCTAAAACTTTCATTTACACATTTCTTTGGAAAAATTATCTGAAGGGTAGTTATAAGCCACCCACTCTAAATACGCGCTCTTTCCAAAGGCCTCTTGTAACGGAAAATTGGGTCAGGTATCTTCTGAAGATGTGACCCGAAGATTGACGACGACTTTATCTTATTCTTAAGGGTGTACGCAGTGGTTGAGGCACTGCGCTACGAACCGGAAGGTCGCGGGTTCGATCCCAACAGAAATGAGTACCAGGAGCAATCCTGGGGGTAAAGGCGGCCAGGTGCGTAAGGCTGACAACCTTCCCACCTTCATGTGCCGAATGTCCAAAAATCTGGGAGCCTCAACCTCCTTTAACCCTATGGGCCTCGACTGCCTGTATAGGGATCACTTCACACTTTCAGTTTACATGAAGAAAATTTCGTTTGTCACGATTTTCTCGAAAACTGTTCCGTACTAAAAGGCTGACTTTTATTTGGGCAGAGGACGCTATGTGAATTTCACATAATTTTTTTTAATAATAAAACGAGGGTGGTCCGAATCCACCTTGGCGCCGCCCCTGTTCGTACTACTATCTTTCCGTGCTTTCTTTTGTCTTCACTTCCTACAAATTAGTAATACTGACGGGAAGAGAACATCGCGTTTTAAGGAGTTTATATCTTCCGGAATGGTGTGGGTGTATTTATTTGTTTACTGGGGAAGACAGCGCCCTCCAGAGGCGGACAATTAGCGACCCACTCATTGTCCGAGCTTCGCGTGTAAGCAATCCTTTCATATCTGTGCGTCAGCCCATGTGATTCGGAGCCATGAGGGCCTTACTCTGTGTTCTTCTGTATATCCTCCGTACCTTCACCGCAAATTCCCGTAAGTACAATCAGGTTTAAGTCTGTTCTGCTCGCATAACATGAATTGAGGAGTGTCTGTTCAAAACGCGTTAAGTCCACCTCCGATCGTAATGTAGTTTTTTTGCGGATTCGCATTCTTTGAGGTGTTCTGCATGATACTACATAACGTTTTTGTTTCAAATCTCAACCTTTCCCCGTTAAAATTGAGCCTGAAATATTGGGTTCGATGCAAAACGCGTTCAGTCCAGAACTTGGTTCGGTGCAAATTACGTTGAGTCCACATTTTAGACGCGATCACGTGCTAAATAGGCGGTGCGTTGAATTTTACGTCCATTTTTTGCAGGTGTTCTTCTAATGAAAACGGTATTCACCAGACGCCGAAAAAGATGTCATTAGTTGTCAATAATAAAAGAAGAGAAGCATGGATTTTCCACGATTTAACATGCTTAAAAAACAGAAATTGTTTAGATTTTGACAATTTGGTACTTTGGCAATAGTTCGCTTTGTATTAGTGCAATCAGATGTGATTGTAATTCTTAAATAAAATACTAACTTCCATTTTTTTTACATGATTATTATTATAGTGTTGGGTCAAAACGCGTTATGTCCATTACTTTTGAAACTTTAACTATCAATAAAATATGTAAATGGAAAGAATGATTTGACACACCCAATACATTTAACTATATATTAATTACTCATTCTGATCAGAAAAAATATTGCAAATTCGTTTGATAGTTTGGCCACAAACAGTTTTTCGTCATTCCTGAAAAATCATTATTTATGGAATAAACGCGTTTTGAATCGACGCTCCTCAATTATGTTCGATATAACTTTCATCATTTTTGTGGTGGCGTTTAGGGAATGAAGATTCGTGTTAATATTGGGGATGCAGTTAATACAGAATATTTTCTGCTAATTAGAGTAATAGTTTTAAAAGTTTTTTCATATATTCTATCTCAGAGTATTTTTATCTTGTAGATTTCAATAAACGGAGACCTGTTTTGATTTCAGTGCCTAATTTTGCGGTAACAAATTTAATGGTGTTCCTTTGGACTTTCTTCCGCTTTTCGTCCTTAGTTTTTATTATTATACCGTCTACCTTAGTCTAGCCGTTTATTTTAATTAATAAATTATACCAAAGATGTCTCCCTGTTACATCTCTGTATTTCAGGGGAACAACCTACCATAGTTTACATATTTATAAACAAAACCAATGTACATTAATAACAGTACACATCATTAACATTGGAAGTTTTATTTATTGATATATATGTAAAAGACTAATTTGTAATTTTTCCTTTTTATAATTTGTAAACATAAAGCGGTTGTCATTGACGCCAACTTATATGGGCCCGTGGCCCGTCCCAATAATTTTACGTGTATTATTATCATAATTATTTATTGCTATTACTCAAAATTCTCTTTATTTGTTGAATCGTTGTAAAGCGAAAATCAGGCTATTGTGGACATATATAGTACGATCTTCTCTTGTTCCAATTCCCTCACGATAATTTGAAATCGTTCCACAATTCATTACATTTTTACGTCTGTCAGTGCAGTTTTCAGATCCACCGCTGTTCTAAAGACTGTATACTTAAGGAGAGCGCAGAAAAGCTAGATTTAGAATTTAGTCGATGCGTGTGAGAAAAAATGACAGGAGGGTCATTAATGGACAAGGCAAAAAATTGTGATATAAGACAAAACTGTGGACATAGGTGACTGGTCAATATATAGGATTGGGGAGAATAGGCTCCTGGTCTAAGGAAAGACGAAGAAGATAGTTTACTCTAGTCAGGAGAAACATTTTGGAACACGCCCTGCAACATTATTTTATTTTAGTAGGTGCCTAAACCAAAAAAGTTTGTAATGTACAAATTATTAATTTTAAAGGATTTCCGTTAACTAAGCTACACAATTATTTTTCTGGCGGTTGAATTACATCGATTGTTATTAATTATTACAAAGACATCGTTTCTTACACAATTTTATATTTATCCGAATAGTCATATAGGTCAATTTTGTGAATCAAATAAAGGACGGGAGTGTGAAAATTTGAGCCCACCAATTGTTTTTCAAAGGTTGGCGCCACTGCTAGATCATCCTCGTCATTTTATGACTTTATGACTATCTTTGCTTCCCTTTTTTTCCGTACTATAAATAATAATTTTCCCAGCGCGTTTTCATTTAACTTATAGCACAGTGAGAGATACTTAAAATCGTAGAGAATTTACGTGAATACTTATGGAATATGCATAACTTTGATAAATTACCCGAAATGTCTAACTTTTGTGTGGACTAAAGACACATAAATAAAATAACTAACAACTATTGCGAAGAGACCCACAATAGAGAAAATAATTTGAAACGCTAAATCTTGAACAGTTAATTTAACAATGTGGTATGGATCTTGATTTCTTCTTACTCACTGGAGTCGATTCAGTTCAAAGTTTTTTCTACGTTCTTTTGAACATTTTGCCAGTTTTATTGCGGTTCATATTTTAAAAATAAATTACTAAAAAATATGATAAGCTTTTCTGGAATCATCACACACCACTTATAAAAATGACAACTTGAAAACAGAAAGATCCGTGTACAATATTAGGCCTATATGTGTGTGTGTGTTTTTTGTGGTTATAATAGGAATAAGGTTTTAGTGAAATTTCGTTTTTTCTTTCAAGTTTTTATATTTACTATAGGCTACATGTGAGAACAACTAAAATGTGAAATATATCAAATGCACCGGTATTCTTAAAGGAGCTTATAAGTCAAAAGGGTCAACATGCCTCTGCTTTCAACTTCGGTTAATAGGTCTTAAGGAAATGCAATTAGCTAGATATAACGGATCTGGATATGTGTGGATTTCTCGTAACTGCTGAATAATTCCACCGTTTTACTTCTTCAATGCCCTCTAAATGAGACGAATATATTTTACTTATCAGAAAGGACGAATATATTTTACTTATCGGAAAGGATATTTGTTTTAAGTTTTTATAAATGTAGGCCTATGGCAAATGACTCACCCAGGATCATTGATGCTAATTGGAAAATTGTCTTCGAGTTTCCTCTATAAAAATTAGAAGGATTCCTACTGTTGTAATCAAGGCAGTGATGTTAAAATAGGTCCAGAATATTTAGTAATTTATCTTACGCAGAAACAAAAGACTGGATTTTGCCACAAGGACACGTCACACATAGACATTTTTGAGAACGGGGACTTAAAATGCATGTTAATGTCGAAAACTCGAAATCTTAATTTCAGGCTCGAACTTGATACTTACCTTTCCAGCTTAGCCTACACGCAGCCAGTGTGAAATAAATGTAGTTTCACTGTGACCCATAGTGGTTTAATATAAAGCCCAGGCCTTAGAGAACTAGTTCGTGAGTCGACACTGGGTTGATATATCAATATTGAGAACGGTTGGTGGTATACCGGGATAAAAAGGAAAAAAAGCAATCAGTCCCACATTTTGAGTTGTTACATCCTTAACATTACTTCCTCCTACATAATATAGGGAGTATTGTGTTCGACCATGAAATTCGGTTTTGAGTTTTGCACATTTTAAGGACTCATGAGACCGAAAATATTACCTTGGGGGGGGGGGGGAGTATTTGTCTGCTCTGTGAACAGTAGGCCTAAAGCTCAAAAATAAAACATTGTATTCATTCAGATATCTTACGGAGATGACTTACATCGTACCGACGACTTTCTCTTGTTCCTACAACCATCTTTCGTAAAGCATTTTTTTCGCGATTTTCTCGAATAGCTCTAACGATTTTGTTTAAATGTTGTATACTATTTATGTTAAACTTTTTATTTTTATTTTAAATCCAGCTGTATTTATACTCTTTTGAACATCAAGATCATAATAGAAGTCCATCTTCTTTGTGTTTACCATCAGGCCTTGTAATTTTTTAATGTGGAATTGTGTTCTATTGTTGATGTGTTTATGTGTTGATATGTTTGTTAATTTAAACTGATATTCAATTTTAATGAATACAATACAGGATGAAATGGCTGCAGTGAACCATGGTAAGTAAATATCAAATTCGGCATTTGCCTTTATGACTGGGGAAACCAAGAAAAAAACCCAAGACAAATAGGCCGTCTCCGGGGTTGAACCCGAGACCTCCCGAATGAGAGTCCAAGAAGCTATCATCTCGGCCACGTCGCTCGATATTGAAACAATCCTCTTAGAAATAGATTGAAGGGAAAAATAAATTAGCCATCCTTTCCACAAATTCCGACTTCGATGCTGCCTCCTCGAACAATATGAGTTTTCGTGAAACTCCCTCAATGCGACCACTTTCTGTATCCGAATGTAAAATGAGAAAATAGCATTGTCCACGTTTAGCTTAGAGAAAGTTATGTTAGTGCTTCAGATAAGATTCTTTTTCGCAGTCGGAAGGTCCCAGGTTCAAATGCCTTGGCTGGCCAATTTGACATGGTTTTTCATGGTTTCCACAGTCGAATGGGATATTAATGTATCGTGACTCATCCTCACTATTTAATCCTGTATCTTATTCATTTATCGGTTGAAATTTACTGACACCGTGAAACACACCAACAATAGAAAATAGTTGAGCATTATTAGTTGTATGACCTGAACTCTTGATATGGCCTCGATTCTCAAATGAGTATAAATAAAGCTGAATTAAAAAAAAAATATTTATATATATTTTTAGATTAAAACACACTCTTCCTAATAGGAAGTATTTTAATTGGTTATTGTTATGTGTTGTGCAATGAGGGCGGTGTCTTAACAATTTAATGCATCTTCCCACAGATTACGTAAACTGCAGATGTTGCTCCAGATTCGGGGCTTCAAATCTTGCGGCTTATTATTCCATAATTCCCCCAATCTTCCACTTGAGTCATCTCGTAGCTCATCTCACAACTTTCAGTGTAATATTTGTCATGGCTGACTAATTCTAATGGTTTATTTTTTTCTACAATGCATTTTCAAAAACGGTTTATTTCTTGAGATCTAAATTATTCGTTTATTAACTGATACGGTTAAGAATTAAAAACTCACGAATAAACTAATATTCATAACAAGAACTTTCTTGCATTGAAGTCGGTAGTCTACCTAACCGGGAACCGAACTACAGTATTTGGTAATACTTTATTCCTACCAGCAAAGTAGGGAAAAGTATTGTCCGGTGAATTTATCAACCTCGAGTAGTATTTTAATAGTACTAGCTCAGAAAGGATTCGTTAAGTAGGTGATAAAATAAAAAAAAATAGATTCTTACAACGATAATATTTCGATTTTTATTTATTTACAAATATTTTCTTGAACTAGATACTATGTAGCAAAAAGTTAAAAATTTTACCTGACCTCTTGTCACAGTATTTACCATAAAATATAGGCTGATGGATTATAATTCAAGATAATTTTACGATTTTGCTGTATCAGGCCCATTGCCAGAGGTTGACCAGGGTGGGCCCTGCCCACTCTCAAACGTTCTTTTTGGTAATGCTCAGTTCATTTATTCGCCCGTTAGCATTCCAGGTGTAGAAGTTATGAAAGTTGCAAAAAACTTCTTACATAAGAAAAGCACTGAAAATATTTTTACTTCGAAGAGATATAAGTGACGGGATCCCATAACAATGGGGAAATGAGAAAGAAATAATATTATGCAATTTTTATCAGGAAAATGTAATTTTTACTTTATTGCTTGGGGATCCAAATTCGAGCCTTCAGCAGATTAACATAATTTAAGTCCTTTGACTACAAAAATGTTTATTTTGGAACGATGATTGTGGGTAGTCCGTACTCGATACTCTGGGTCGATCTATTGCATATCGCCTAGACATACTTTAATGCTGTCGACAGGAAACATTAACTTCAGGATTTTAACTAAATAATTGTATTTTGTTCTTGGGGATTATTGACGTAACGAATTTTCCCTATTTTTAAAAACACGCTATCTAAAAATGCTTTCATTCTAGGAAAAACTCACACGAATATAAAAACGTTACACACTATCACATAAAAAAGTTCGAAGTGGCACTCATTTTCCTACGAAATTTCGAGCACCGTGTTGTTATGAGATTTCAAGTCATAGGTCAATGAAGTTCAGTATTTAAAATCTATCGCGATAGCATTATATGTAAGAAAGTATTGTGATAACATTATACAGTTACATAACGAAATGGTTACTCATTTACAAATTAAATACTTTAAAGTATTACTGTATTATTATTATTATTATTATTATTTTTATTATTAATTTCATATAGTAGGGTGAAATAGGGTTATAGAACTTGAAAACTAATAATTGTAATAGTATTAGTGTTTAGTTTTTAAATACGCAACGATTTTGTTATGCAGCTAATATGAATATTTTAATTTTCTTATGGTACAGATATGTTATGCCAATCGAGCGACCAACCCCAAGTGACTGAATTCCTACTGGAGAACAACGTTCCTCTAGTGGCATCTCTCTCGAAAGGACTCCCTGTAGGGTCAGTCATCTCCTTGGAAGGGTCCATTCCAGCTGACGCACAAGAGTAAGTACATTGCATTTATTATATTATTTGCTACAGTACATTGTTCAATATTACTACAATATTTACAGAGACTAGTTTCGTCCTTCACGGCATCGTTGTAGGCGTAGTGATCTTTCAAGTCGAAGTCGCGGGTCAAATCCCAGTAGGGAGTCAATTTTTCGTGACGCGAACTTGAGTGTATGTCCTCAGGGTAGGGGCGGAACCAGAAGTTCTTGAAGGAAAAGGAAAGATTGTATTACTGAGGGTATAGAATATAATTTAAAAAGAAGGGTCCGGGGGTCCTGCCCCGGAAATGTGTATAAAATGAAGTGCAAAATAACGGCATTTTAGGTCTTCTGGATGATTCCTTCAAATTTCTCAATAGACTAAGCTCCTCTTGTCCAGAGTTTTAGTCCTGCAGGGAAATTTGTCCGTTTCAGATATTATGTAAAAATTAAACTCATTAATCAAATATCAAACTTCTTACCTGGTAAAAAGTTTGATATTTGATAAAGGTAACATTTAACTTTATGTAAGTGCTGGTCTGAAATAGTTCACGAGATTTTAAATGATCATTTATAATACTACTACTACTAATACTACTACTACTACTACTACTAAATAATAATAATAATAATAATAAAGATAAGGATCTCGAACAACTGCTGCCTTGTGTCTTGTGTCTTGTGACTACGCTTTTGACAAAAGGCTTCCAGAACATAAATACTATTCAACTTGTATTTTACAATCCTCAGGTTGAAATAGGGTAAGTACTTAAATGGTTTTGTTTTATATTCAATTAAATTTGATTGCTATTTTATTAGGTTATTATTTTCCACGAATAAAAAAGGTAAAATCAACTTAAAAGAAAAACCAAGGAGGGGGACCATGGCCCCTACGGGCCCTCCCCTTGGATCCGCCACTGCCTCAGGGTGGGATCCTAAGTTGTTCCCGAGTCTGAGATTTTGGCTCCTTACAGAACTTCAGCTCTGAATATTATAGTATGTCGTAAAAGTTGTCCCCAGAATTGTCTTGATTACCAATAATGGCAACAGTCCTTTAACCTATCAAACAGACTTTGGTCTTAAAAATAAGTATAACTAAAAGAGCATAGCTGAATAAGAAACGCAATATCCTAATGGTAAAAGCCGTTCAGTGCCTTAGATGTGCATTGGAAAATTTTATTTATAGACTAGTTAGTGCAACCCTGGGAAAAGCTCACTTTAAGGTCTGTATGAGGACGTGCATTTCTGTACATTATAGAATATAGATTTCCCAATTAACAAACGACTTGTAAAGTTAGACAAAAAATACTGAATGTATTTAAAACAAGTGACTTGTTTATAAGAATTAGCTAATGAAAAGAAAAATAGTAATTACCTGTAGCCTACTTACATAATTAATGATAGCCTAATAGTGGCCCCTATATATCCAAGGTATATATACAAGGGTGGATCGAAAAGTAACGCACAATATTTTTTTTACAAAAAGTCGCCGTTTCTCTACAGAAAAATAGACAAAAGATGTCTCTTCATGTGTGCATTTGTTTGTACGACCTATTCAACTTTTTGTAAAAAAATTATTGTGCTTTACTTTTCGATCCACCCTCGTAAGAATAGATAACCTGTTTCTTATCAAATCGAAGAAATTAAATGATATTATTAGAATTTAAAAACAGTTTTTTTTTGTGATTAATTTTTTTGTAATTTAGGCCTAGTATGTTATTTTGTTGTTGGTATGTTGTATATTATATGATTTGATTATAATTCGTAACTTAAGGTATATATTCTGTTTTTGTATTGTTCCAGAGTTTAAAAAAATATTTATATTTATAAAAAAGTTAACGGATTATATGAAAAATTAGAACACTGCAGGCCTTGAAGGCTTTCAATAAAGGCTGCTGCCAACTCATGGCCTGCAATTATAGGGTGGTCGTGTGGTCAACACGACGCATCTCTCGGCGTTGCCCCCGTGACCGCTGCTCACGGTAGCTTCCCAATTGTCCTCACGACGCCGGGTCTACACCGTTCCAGACCTCATTAGCTTTCTAAATTACTGCCGGTGCTGGAAATCAAAATCGCCTGGACGAGGTCTCTAAAATTAATTAGAGGAGCCAATGTCAAAACTTTAGTTTTAGATTAATATGAAAAAAATGAAATTCCTGTGTATTGCAGTAGTGGTAGAAAATAATCTTGTCATCAAAAGCCATCCCTTTAAATTATATAAACCATTGTTGTATAAGCAAACTCTTAGATGATTTCGTTTTAGGCATCACGAACTATATTCATTTAAACAAAGTAATGTTCTTTCACTGGCGACTTGACACAGTATGTCCCTTCTTACTGCCGGTTCTTTATTCTTTTGAGCTAATCCTCCCCCTCCCCCCGTTAATCGGCATTTCATTGACAATTGTTTGGGAAAATCAAGTTTCTGTGAAAAACCCGCCCTCTGCTGTTCTGCTCTTCATACAGGGATGTCCATTATATGATTGTAAAAATTACAGAAGTTTAATTTTATTTTAAATGTAGAAAATAGTCATTTTAGGCACTAAAATAGTAAAATAGGCTCTAAAGATCCAATTAGGCATCTTAGGGCACTATACAACTTTATAAATGCAAGTGATTTATCATAAAACGTCAACATATTTAAAAGTTTTCGTTTTATTACATAAGGAACAAAATAGGCAATTAATTCAAAATCCGATCTAGTGATGGGCCATTTTGAAATATGCAAATTTTTAGTATTAATTATTTAATTACTCAGTAACTAATAAACTGACAAATGAAACTTCTTCATAACATTATCTATTACATCATGAGTATCTGTATCTGGTGTCCTATATCCCCTATGTTGGGGCGAAGGGCCTCAAAGTGGAGGTTTCTGTTATCTTTGTGAATTTTGTTAAGCTTATTTTCCGATAGAGGGCAGAGGTACAGGTAGTAAGCCCATCGCCTCTCAACCCACCTCCGGAAACTAAGGTATTACTTGGACGTGAAAGGGCAGATAAATTTTGTCCAGAGACTCTAATTTAGGCTTGGAGTTATTTTACGTGCCGTAAATCTACGACACGTGGCCCCCCAGCTTTAAGTCCCAGGATTTTTACGTCCTGAAAAGTCCATCGATCTTCGGATCTAGAGGCGATCTACCTCTAGACCACCGCGGTCGACAAATCATGAGTATGCGTACGAAAAATCAAATATATGTCTTTATAAACGTAGAAAAGTAAGTTTCGTCCACTTCCTCTTTTATACGGAATTTTAAAAATATAATTATTTATTTTCTTCACGTATGGTTCATTATGTATGCCGCTGCAATTGAAATTTGGAAACATTTGTGGTTAAGTACTAGGCTTCTTTGTTTTTGTGTAAACCAAACACAGCTAATTCGCTTTTTAATAGACTCAAGAAAATGACAATTTTTAGAGTGGAACAAATGGCTGGGATGCTCAGTTTGATGATTGAATAAAAGGATAATCTTCTATCACTGAAGACTGAACTAGACCTATATCTTTATTCTAGCTCGCAGTAGTGTTTTAAATTAATTTACGCCATAAAGGAACGTTTTGCTGCTGATGTCGAAAGTCTTTTCTAGGTCATCTCTTCATGTCTTCTCGTTTACTTTGCTCAGGGGTATCCAAGCAAACAGTGTTAGGACCTTGGCTACGGCACTGCAAATCCACAACTCGAGCAATGCCATAACTTTATCGCGTACATTTTATTGTATCTTTGAATAAATATGATTTTTATTTCCTGAAAAAAAAAAATGTTCACTTCAGTTAATTACGAATTTTTTTGTCACTATGAGACTGATTTAGAAAAGGCGTTTGATAAAGTCAATCGCCTACTCCTATGGAATATATTGTATAGAAAAGGCTATCCACTACATCTAATTAAAATCGTACAAAGTCTATATATAGATACAAAAATGGTAATTGAATTAGGTGGAAAAGTTACAAAAGAAATAAAAACAAACTGCGGTTTAAAACAGGGCTGTAGTCTATCTCCAGTTTTATTTAATATTTACATAGACGAAATTCTACATGAATGGAAAAGAAAGATATATGATGGGATTAAAATGGGACCAAACAGAACATTAAATGCTCTTCTGTTTGCAGATGACCTAGTTTTACTCTTTGACCAGGAAGATAGGCTACAGAAAGCAATATTTCAGTTAAACAAAATATGCGAGAGGTACAATATGAAAATATCTAAAAATAAAACAAAAGTAATGGCATTCCAGGGAAGATTTCCAATAAGAAGTAAAATTGTACTAAATGATTACATCTTGGAACAAGTGTCACACTTCCAGTATCTAGGCTGTGATGTATCTTATGAACAAGACCGAGATATAAACACCAAAATACAAAAATTTCAGGCAGTTTGTGGAACAATTAAAAGAACCTTCAAAAACAAAGTAAGGCAAGAAACACAACTACGATTCTACTCAGCAATGGCAGTACCAGTGATACATTATGGAAGTGAAGCATGGACAGTTAAGAAGAACGATAAAAGTAAAATACAAGCAGCTGAAATGAGGTTTTTACGTTCAGTCAAGGGATGTACAAAAGAAGAGCACATAAGGAACGAGAAAATTAGAGAAGAATTACAAGTTCAACCACTTCTAAATCAGATACAAAAATACAGAGAAGAATGGATGAAACATTTAGATCGCATGTCAGAGGAAAGAATACCTAGACAAGCATTAAAGTACAGACCTAAAGGACGAAGATCGATTGGACGACCAATCAAAAGATGGACTGAACAGATATGAGACCGGAACAGGCAAAAGCCTAATCCTTGAAAGAAGAAGAAGAAGAAGACGAAATTTTTTTTCAACCCTGTTTTTGTGTAGTCTTTATTGAGTTACTTATAGTCCAGTCATTTGGTAGTTTTACCTGGAAAGTTTTCCGGGAGTTTTGAAAATTTGTGATCTTATAGATTTCGACGTGCTCTTTTCGAATTTTCACTTTGCTACCTCGTATCTTTGCCGCTCGCGCCGCCATATTGGAAAAATGGCGCCCAAAAACAGTTTTTTCACAATATATCCTTTCCGACTCATTTTACGATGAAAATAGTTATGTAATAAATTAAACTAGAGAAAATTGCCTATAATTTATGTAATAATGATTTTTTTTGTAAAATGAATAGTTTCAGCGTACGAGCGCCGCGAAGTCTACTCCGACACGCGTTTTGGCCAATGCCACGGAAGATGCGGATACGCCACTACCTGCATCATTTTGCGGTAAAGCATTTAATAAGCGATTTTAACTAAATAAGGTCTCCTGATTTCAAAAATGTCATTATTTTTGTTGTTTCACATCTAGTTTTCGTGTTTGCTGTTATGGCGGACGCAATTTTAAGGTCTGTGTAGACTTTTTTGGGGGTTTATAGTAGCTAAACGGTAAGTCGTATAAAAAAACCTGTTGCAGGAGCAGTAACGGATTTTTAGAGATCTACAAGTTTGGTCTTATGACTTTTTGACGTATCTCCATCGGTTATCCCTTAGATTGAGTTAGATTTTTTATTTTAAATAAATTCTGTATATTTTTCTCACATTATGTAATATTGGCACACATGGTATGAAAGATAGAATCATACAATTTGGTAGGAATTTGGGCACATACAACAGTCATAAGCGTGCTAAATTTGGTGTTTCTAGCTGCCCCATAAGTATAGAAAAACTTGCTGGATAGCCGTGACATCATTCACATCTACGATAGTCTAATCTTCCACGTATTAACATTGATCTTTACTGACTTCCAGATGAGCTAGAAACTTGAAATTTGGCAAACTTATAGATTTTAGATTTATTAAAATACATGTTCAAAATCGTTCTGCTCGATCAATGTAATAAGATAATTAAGATACCATTTGCTCAACTAAAATATATTTTATAGATTTTAGCTTATAACCAATCTAAAAATTCCCAAAAGTTCAAATCTTTAATATTTCCCCCTCCAAACAAACTTGGTTTTTTTTTTTGTCACTGATCATTTGTACGGCATCAGATGATTAGGAAAAAATAAATTTATTTGGCCTGCACTCACAAAAAATACTGGAATACATACGTCTTGGACTGTTTGAAAATATTATTTGATTTTTCCCCGAAAAATATTATCAAAATTATCCTCATTTTTAAGTATTTTTTATCCTGTAAGCTAGTCTAAGCAATAACTTATATCTCTCGTTGTGAAGTACCTATTGCAAGAAAACATGACGTGTTACGTAGAAACGGTCAACGGATTCATGTTCAGTGACCCAAAATTGGTTAAGATCACCTATTACACCACTTACCGCAAAGAAAAAAGTTTCCAAATTCAGCATCAAAGCTGCATACAGTTATTTTATTATACAAAATGTCAAAATAATATTTTTCACAAATGTTAATTAACCAGATGTGATAGCGAAAAACGAAATGCATTTTCGAATTTAGCACAGCGAATTTAATCAAACACACCTATTTTCGTTTTTACCGCAGAAATTTTCGTCTTTTTTCTAGGCTGATATAATCAATACGGCAATCAGCATTTCATCTACATTTGATTCCGTAATAGTTGTCAGCGAAGATGTAGATCTTCTTATTCTTTTGACGGCTCTATCTACGCGTTCAAACATAGCCTATATAATCTGAAACCAGGAATAGGAAAAATTTCGCAACGAATATATTCAGCTCCATACCACTGCTAAACCTGGTGATAGGTTTGGAACTGCTTCCGTCGGTGGCAGCGATGCAATATTAAATTTATTTTCATATGCTGATTTTGTGAAGCATGTATATATATAGTTGTTTAACGACACACTTTTCATTGCACTGTAACCATACAATGCAAGGAGGAAGCTTCAGCAATGATCTTTGGATCTGCATTTTGGTTTTTGAATACCTGGACAAGCTTGTTTAATTCTGTTTTTTTAATACATTAGCACATTTTATTTTTCTTTGTTTAAAGAGTGCTGATGTTGTATCACAGCCACTGAAGGCGTGCAGAAATAATATTATGTTATCTGCGGCTGTTTTATTTTTGTTGTATTTATTCGTTGCGAAATTTTCCCTTTTCCTGGTTTGAGAATATATATAGGCCTATATTTAATATGTGTGTGTGTCTCTGAACGCGTAGATAGATCCGTCAAAAGAATAAGATCTACATCTTTGCCGACAACTATTACGGAATCAAATGTAGATGAAGTGTTGATTGAAGTATTGATTGTTATTAGCGTATCCGCATCTTCCGTGGCTTAGGCCAAAACGCGTGTCGGAGTAGACTTGACGGCGCTCGTACGCTGAAACTATCCATTCCACAAAAAAAATCGTTACGACATAAATTATAGGAAATTTTTTCTAGTTTAATTTATTACATAACTATTTTCATCGTAAAATGAGTCGTAAAGGAGATATTGTGAAAAAAACTGTTTTTGCGCGCCATTTTTCCAATATGGCGGCGCGAGCGGCAAAGATACGAGGTAGCAAAGTGAAAATTCGAAAAGAGCACGTCGAAATCTATAAAATCACCAATTTTCAAAACTCCCGGAAAACTTTCCAGGTAACCCCCTTTTTGAGCACCAAATGATTGGACTAAAGAGTGAATGATAAAGTACCTTCTCTACCAGACTTTGGGAGGTTATACCAAGTTTCCGCTTTAACTATGTCCCAGGGGCGACATATGCTGTCGTAAAGATGCCTTTGAAACAATCTCTGATCCGAATTCGCACAAGTTCTGCAATTTTTGTTACTTCCCCAGGTTATACAATATTTCACTTAATATCTTCCTCTGATTCTGAGCATGCGTACTTCTTGCCTTATTTGACGAAGTTGTATCTGTGCAGTATCTGTTGTCTCTCTAGATTTTATATAGGCCTATAAGTGTATTTATATATTTATTTATTTATATTTCTAATTTATGTAGTTTAAATAAAACATTACATTTTCACTGTAAAAATAAAAATACTTTTCATAAATACTCGATAAAATAAACATTATCCCAACATCTTCAATGTTGTGCTTTCACTTAAGCTATTCAAATTTAATATTATCTGAAGTAGATAAGGTGGTTATTGCATGAATATTAAATTTTGGAAGAAGGAATTATATATTTTTTATATGGAGTGTTTGAAATGTAAAGTGGAAATTGTATACTTTCAAAATATAAAATTTTCAATAAAGTGTTTAACTATTTAATTAAATTAATTTAGTTTTAGTAATCCATATCTTGTTTCACAACCTCTAAAACACTGTTCTATAAATTGTACTTTGATGCAGAAGCACTCATGTTGCAATACATAACATGATTATTTTCGACACTTCCATATCTAAAGTGGCGTGCAAGAATTTATTTATCATCCAGTCATAGTGGTCTGTTTTGTTATTATGCACTTTCCCTACACTATCTTTGACCACTGTACTTTACTTCCTTTTTATTGCAAAAGTTTGATTCGATTTGCAGAAAAAATAAACAAATAAATAGAACATAAATAATCTCAAAACGAAATCTATGCATCTCGTAATTTTTACTTTCTTTACCCGTAGGCCTACCCGTGGGGGAAATTTGGTGAGTTTTCAGAATACATACACGTTCTGAGGTAATCTGATCTTAAAAATACAGAATTAAGAAACATGTCTTTGTGTGTGTCTGTGAATCAGTATATGTAACTCGAGAACGAAAAATCGTATAAAAATGAAATATTGTATTCGGGTTCGATATTTTTTGGGATGTTACAGAAATGTTAGTGGCGACTGTCTCTGCTAGGGGAAGGAAATAGCATTTTCTCCGACTTTCTCAAAAAAACTGCTCTAACGATGTTGTTTAAATTTTGCACACAATGTGCTTAGACTGAGAGGCAGAACTTTTATTTAGAAAATATTTTTCGAATATATATATATAGTTTGTGTGTGTGTGTGTGTGTGTGCCCTCCCTTACCCCCGGAGTGCCAAGCAATGAAGCTTATTTCCTCCGGTCAAACCAAATTTTGGTAACCATTTGTTTGGTGTATTTACCTAATAGTGTCCTTATGTACATCCTGCTGGGATGTATGGTGAAATTGGCATGTTTGAGCTGTGTACTTGTGTCGTTGTATATTAGCGCGGGTTTGACTTTCTTGCCATGAAGTCGATTGCTTGTCGTTAGTTGTGTTTGTTTAGTATCGTGTAGAGATGCATTCTAAAGTATGTAGAAGTGCGTGTATCTATGTGAGGGGATTATTAGCCAGTCCGGCATTTGCCTATGAGCAGGGAAACCCCTCAAAAACCTCGCTCGGACTGGGATAGTGGGCCAAAGACCATCTGCCATGTGTTGGATTATTCATGATACTCTTCTTTTTGGAAAATTTTGAACGTTCGGAAGCTGTGTTTCTGAGTCCAGAACTGTAAGTCAGGGGCCCAGACTTCCTCGTCTGCCATAGCAGCTTCTCGAAGGAGTCTGGCTTCGCGGTACCGAGGACAAGTGTATAGCATGTGATACATGGTATCAGCTTCGCAATCTTCGCAGATGCATAAGTTATGGTCGGGAAGATTGAAACGTGCTAAGTTGGCGGTAAAGTTGATGTGGCCGAGTGACGAAGTGATAAAGTTTAATCCAGTGCATTTTGAGTCTCATGTGTATGTTGACCAATGTGTCGGTTAGCGGGGTGGCCACAGTATCTCATGAATCGATAATAGTGCCATCTGGTGATCGTAGACTATTAATGGAAGTTCGCGGGTGTAGTTTTTTGTTTGTAGTTTGTAAACTAGTCCTCATGAATTTAGGACACTTTTTTCTGTTACAAAATTTTGCCAGATTTCGGTTTTGGCAAGGTATATGGCACGTGAGTACGTTCTTTTAGATTGAGTATATTCAGCATAATACTTGTCCCTATTTAACTGTTCGCGAGTTCTGTTAGTTTTTTGATACCTTCGCCTTTTGCTAAGTGTTTCTAGTCGAAGTTGGTCTAGGGTATCGCTCCACCAGGGTAACACTTTCTTCCCTGCTAGTGTCTTGTGTATACTCTTGCGAGCCGCTTGTGTGAGCAGTGGTTACAAGACGGATTTGTTCCACTCTCTTCCGTATGGAGTCCAATGGGGAGTCAAGGGGTTCTAATTGAGTGTCTAGTTTAGCTTTGAACATTGGCCAATTAGCATTTTTATGATTATATTTCCTAGTGCGGATTAGTGTCTTGACAATATTGTCAGTAATGACCGTTTCTAGTACATTATGCGCACTGGTTTCTGTTTCTGGTTTGACAGTCCATTGAACATCGCGGTGGAGCATGTCTTGTGAGATAAGAGTCACATCTATGAAAGATTGACCGAGCCTGGTTTGGAACGTGGGTACCGCATTGTTTCCATTGAGTGTGAACCAGCCCATTTGGGCAATCAGATCTTCCATTAAATTTCCATTGCGGTCAGTGTTTGATTTACCGTTGGTGTCGATGCGAACTATGATATTTGTTTGACTTCCTATTTCGCGTAATTTGTTTTATATTACTAATTCAGGGGGTTCTGCGGGTTGCAGATAAGCACTACCTAATGTGAATTCACCGATTTCGGTGACTATTTTAACGCAGGTTAGATGCGGGAAATTATAATGGGATTCCTGAAGGCATTCTGTGTCCGAATTTAGAATGATTATTCCGGTCCACGGGTATTCATCAGAGGAGTTCCCTGTAATTACTTGATGTTTACAGCTAAACCCGGTGATCTTGTTCCCATGGTAGGTGTAAGGTTCTTGAAATAGAATAACGTCGACATTATGTTTATGAGTTTCTAATCGCATTTGATCGGTGACTACTCGGGTCCTGTCTGAATTTATTTGCAAAATTTTTAGTGTCTGTTTAGCCGTCGCCGTAGTCCATCAAGTCCGTAGTCTCTGTACAGTCATTTCTCTTGATGGACAGAGAAGGTCCATTCTTGTATGGCGGGCGTCTTTTTTGTACCTAGTACAAAGGGCACAAAATGGGACGGTCGAGTTGTTGTCGGGGCAGTCCTTAAACCGGTGACCCTACCTAGAGCAGTGGCCACACGTTTCTTTTCCCGCCGGGTGCCCAAGATTGTAGCAACGGAAACATCGCCCTGGTGTGGACTGGACTTCGACGCGATAACTACGAAAACCGAGGAAGGTACGCCGTTTGTTAATGAGATTCTTATATATATATGTGTGGTTTGTGTGTGTGGTGTGTGTGTGTGTGTGTGTGTGTGTGGTGTGTGTGTGTGCCCACCCTTACCCCCGGAGTGCCCAACAATGAAGTTGATTACCTCCGGTCAAACCAAATTTTGGTAACCATTTGTTTGACGTGTGTACCCAGGGGGTTGCCCATTTTTCATCCTTATGGGATATGTGGTGTTTATGACATGTTTGGGCTGTGTACTTTTTTTCAGATTTAAATGCGCAAGTTTGACTTCCTCGCAGTAATGTCAGTTTTAGCTTTCTTGGTGTGTGGATTGTTTTGTATGGAGACGTTTTCCACTGTCAGTATTTCTGTGTGAGGGGATTATTATTATTATTATTATTATTATTATTATTATTATTATTATTATTATTATTATTATTAAATTTTACAACGCTCACCTGCTCGTATGAAAAAAATAGGCGGAAGGTTTTCAGAAATCCATACCGCAGATGAGGCTGAGTGCTTAGATCTCGTGAGTGAGCTGACAGATGTCTTGAAAGCAGGAACTGATGCGCCACATAGACTAGTAGAAATTTTAGGGAGGCGAAGACAGGACTGATCCGGCCACAACACAAATGGCAAAATCATATTCCGGAGGCCACCCGATGATACAGTCCAAACAACACATAACTCCAGAAGGCATATCTAGAATGATGCCAACCAGGAAACAGCACCAAGTCCAGTACGTTCATAAGTTTAGCTGCAACACACCCAACAAAGCGCACAGTATCTGTTTTTTTTTATAAATGAGGGGAAGGGCGGGGTGTGTGAATTGCTCTTCCGCACCGGTCATTTATTATAAATATTTATTGTTACATCTTTGTTTTACTTTTAGCTGTAGAACATTTTTCTACTCAGTTTCTTGTCACACTATACAATTTTAAGTACACTCATTGACTTAGATATAATATTTTCAGAAAACAAAAAATTACTTTACATCACATATACTTTTCTTTTACATTACAAATTTATCTTCTTATTGTTACTCAAATTTTAAAAGTACTGTATTATCCCAATTTCTTTTGTTACTTATGCAAATTTCTCAAAATGATTTTAGTTTCTTTCTGTTACTTTATCAAACTTCTAAAAAAAATCAGTTTCTTTTTGTTACTAAGTAATTACTCTAAAATACGTACATCAGGGCAGTTCATCTAATGAGTGTGTGGGTTACAAAAAACTAAAGATTCCTTTCAATTAATGGGCATTGGAAGAGTCTATTACATGTACAGCACCCTTTAAAAGTTTTAAATTAGCAAAAAGTTTTCGGTAATTGAAAAATGACCTCTCGGGGCAATTCACACTACACATATATCTTTTTCTTTACAAAACTATCTAAAGAAAGCACCAATTTTACCATACTCACTACCCTGTAGTTCACGCTTGGATTGAACCTGAAAGAAATTATTATTATTATGAAACAGGGTTTTTATAAATATAAACTGGTTGCTGGAGTATGGCAAAAATTTCTACATCTCGGCTGTACCGCCATATCAAGACAATACTGAAACAAGAAAAAAAAACAACAATATTGCATAATGTATATACTCAATGCTCTCTAAATCATTTAAAATACCTTAAAATAATAACTTACTCTTGTAAGATTTTTTGTTTGTTTTATATATGTTTTATTTTTTTTTTTTATGATTCAAACAAACCATGACAGACATAATTAACACATATCAAAAGCAGTGTCACGTTTTCAAATTTAAATTTATAGTGAATATTAAATTTTATGATTAAGGTACTAACCCTTTTGCTTTTTTTATTATGAGTAAGTTAAACTTGTACGTTACAGAACTGGCGCTATTTTAACACTAATGGAAAATATTCAACAACTACAATTTACTAATGAAAATATTTACTACCAAATGGCTAAAGGACAGTGAGTGCAACAAAACCCTTATTTCAGAATTACAAAACTGTCTAAAATACACCAATTTCACCATAATCACCACCCTGTATTTCACGCTTGGATCAAACCTGAAAGAAATTATTACCGGTATTATTATTATTATTATTATTATTATTATGGAACTGGGCTTTTATCAATATACACTACTTAAAATTCTAACTTACTCTTATAAGATTTTTTTTTTAATGTTTTGTTTCAAACAATCCACTAACACTAATACTAATGGAATATATTCAACAACTACTATTTACCATTGAAAAGACTTACTGCCAAATGGTTAAAGGACAGTGAGTGCAACAAAACCCTTATTTCAGAATTACTAAATTGGGTGCCCAAATCATGCAAAAAAAAAAAAAAATACAAAACTGTCTAAAATACACCAATTTTACCATAGTCACTACCATGTATTTAAACCTGAAAGAAATTATTATTATTATTATTATTATTATTATTATTATTATTATGAAACTGGGCTTTTATCAATATACACTACCTTAAAATTCTAACTTAATCTTATAAGATTTTTTTTTTTTTATTTTTTAATTTTTTTTTTCAACACTAACACTAACATTAACACTAATGGAAAATATTCAACAACTACTATTTACTAATGAAAGGACTTACTGCCAAATGGCTAAAGGACAGTGAGTGCAACAAAACCCTTATTTCAGAATTCCTAAATGGGGTGCCCAAATCATGCAAAAAAAATATTTTTTAAAAACTGTCTAAAATACACCAATTTTACCATAATCACTACCATGTATTTCACGCTTGGATTAAACCTGAAAGAAATTATTATTATTATGAAACTGGACTTTTATCAATATAAACTTCTACATCTACTTCTACATCTTGACTGTACCACTATATCAAGACAAAATTGAAACAATAAAAAAACACAACAATATTGCATAATTTGTATACTTAATGCTCTCTAAATCATTTCAAATTACTTAAAATACTAACTTACTCTTATAAGTTCTTTTGTTTTTTATTTTTTATGTTTCATCGCTGATAAAATAAGTCAATTTAAAACATGAACACGAACTTAACTTTCGCTTATGAAAAAGAAGAAAATAGAAATTTGCACGCTTGGATTAAACCTGAAAGAAATTATTATTATTATTATGAAACTGGGCTTTTATCAATATACACTACCTTAAAATTCTAACTTAATCTTATAATTTTTTTTGTTTGTTTTGTTTTGTTTTTTTTCATTTTTAATGTTTTGTTTCAAACAATTCACTAAGACTAACATTAACACTAATGGAAAATATTCAACAACTACTATTTACTAATGAAAGGACTTACTGCCAAATGGCTAAAGGACAGTGAGTGCAACAAAACCCTTATTTCAGAATTACTAAATGGGGTGCCCAAATCATGCAAAAAAATAATTTTAAACTGTCTAAAATACACCATTTTACCATAATCACTACCATGTATTTCACGCTTGGGTTAAACCTGAAAGAAATTATTATTATTATTATTATGAAACTGGGCTTTTATCAATATAAACTTCTGCATCTACTTCTACATCTTGACTGTACCACTATATCAAGACAAACTTGAAACAATAAAAAACACAACAATATTGCATAATTTGTATACTTAATGCTCTCTAAATCATTTCAAATACTAACTTACTCTTATAAGTTCTTTTGTTTTTTATTTTTTATGTTTCATCGCTGATAAAATAAGTCAATTTAAAGCATGAACAAGAATTTAACTTTCACTTATGAAAAAGAAGAAAATAAAAATTTGCACTATCTAGATCATAGTATTACTAGAGGAAACAATACGTTAACTTTTAACAAATTTAGGAAACCAACATATACAGAAGCATTAATTCGTAACACGTCCCACCACCCTCTCAGTCAAAAAAAAATCACCGCATTTAACTGTATGATTCACAGGCTCCTTAATATACCTATGAATACAAAACAATATAATGAAGAATTAAATACCATAGTATCAATAGCCAGTAATAATGGATACGAAAAAGACACCATACTTAAATTAATGACGAATCAGAAAAGATCACTGGAAAACAATAAGAATAAAATCTTAAACCTCATACCGATAGACAAAGGTAACAACAACAAAATTTACAACATTTACATTCTACGGATAACAATATGCTCAAAAGTACTAAAATTTAGAAAACAACAACTTTAAAATTGCATATAAAACCAATAAGCACTTAAAGGGCAAATTATTTAGTTAGAAACAATGAAACTGAACAGTACAATCATAATTTCGTATATAAGCTGAAATGCGGTGAGTGTTATAAAGTATATAGGACAAACATGCAGTAAATTCACACAAAGATTTAAAGAACAATATAAACAAAACAAAAGACTAGAAAATCTGCTTATGCCAAACATCTTTTAGATAAAAAAGAAAAAAACACCAAAGTAACTCTGATTCAGCAGACATTAGAAATTTTACATATCAGAACAAAGGTTATAAATTGAACATACTTGAAATACTTGAAATTTATAGACATAGACAACACACCCTTAATGAAAGTCCAATCATAACCTAATTATCACCTAAAACATCACCTAAATGAATTCCTTACTGTCCTACTCATCTGTCTGAACAGATTTATCAACTAGCGTTGGTCTCTGCATATCTGTTTCTTCAACTGTACCTGTGTCGATGACTTCCTCAATCTCTTGACTGTCCTTTTCAGTAACAAACTTGACTGTACAAGTTGATTCTGAGTGCTGGGTGGACAGTATTGCAGGAGAGCTGGTGCACCGGCGAAAAAAGACACTAGGATCAAAACATAATTCGCTGTCCTCTCTCAAGTCTCTTGGGGCGAGGATATCTATTCCCAGCTCTACATTTGTGATAGTACGGGCAGTGATAGTACAGGCAGATATCACCAGGAAGACCTGTGGAAACAGAACATTAAAACAATGTATAAAATAACAAATACAAAATATATTACATTATATTTAAATATATAATTTGTACTAAGTTTGGTAGTATATGCGTTCTGATCTTAGTTACGTAAATTTACTGTTTGGTTTTTCACGAATATATTTTTTTTAAATGAGAAACTATACCAAAGGGAAAAGTGATTTTCAAAACATTTGCTACATTTAATGACGAGAAACGGCAGCTCTGTAAATTCATTTTAGACCCGCTGATGGGGCCATCTGGTTACTGTGAAGGCATTATAGAGGGCTCCAATTCCTTCTGACATACGTTGAATTTCCAACCAACATTTGAAAAAATCGATTTGAATTAGCTAATAGCTAACAATATAAAATACAAAGTCTCACCTCTGCAAGCATCTCCAGTAGGCCGTGAGCAATCAGGATGTAAACTAGAAGGGTCATTTCAGTTTTGCTGGAAAAATAACAAACATCTTATTGAAAGCTTGGGAAACAAATAATATTTACATGCAGGATTGTGTTCAATCTGAATCTGTTTCCTGTATCAGGAACGTCATGTAAAAGAATTTTCGATCGATCCTATGGAATTCAATTCTGTGAACTCAATCCTGGTGCACCTTCATTTGTACCGACAGCTGATCCGCCAGTTTATTAAAAACAAAATTACACTCCTGTAATATTATTATATCATGTGACCCTTTTATGCTATAATTTGTTCATTTTCGCTACAAATTATTAATAAAATGCAAAGTTTTAAATCGCGTAATAAATATGGCGATTGTTTCCTCAGGTTAGCCAGTCACACAAATAGCTAACAGTAAAAACATCCCACAGCTTCCCATGCAAACACGAATTGAGATCGGGTTCACATCGATTTCAATCTCGCATGCATATCACGAGTAAACCTTTTACTATAAAACATATAAACTGGAAATAATGTAGGCCTAATATAATTATTCACTAGTAGTGTACTTACTGGTCCAATATACATTCCTGTACCACCATCGAGTAGAAGAGTACAGATATGAAGTTCAATGCGAGACTTCCAGACATCAGCCCAATGGAAGTGGTGGTGAGATCCGTTGTCCGTTCTCGTCCTTCCATAGCGCAGCTCAGCGTCTGATGTATGTACCATAACATTGCCATGATCACACCATACTCCAGCACGGTGAGGGAACCCGTGATGATCTGGCCCAGGACATTCAGATGTTGAATCAGCAGCAGGAACACTGATACAAGTCGAGTCGACTGTAGAGCTGCCAAGATGACTGTAATTGCAGACATGACTTTGTATCTGACAGGCCACTGAAAGAAAGAAATAAAAAAAGTAAATTTAATCTCTTGAAATGTTTACTAGTCACTTAATTGAACTAATTTAGTTTTTGTGTCAGTGTGTGCATGTGTGAATATGTCTACTAGAAAATTAGCAAGCCTATGTCTTGCCGATTAATGTGGATTCAGTGTAGATTCATGTGTATTAATGTGGAAGCATGTGGATTCAATGTGACATAATTTTACCTGAACAATAAAGTCATTATGTTTTTGCTCAAAGCTAAACTGAAATTTTGACCTTAAACTTGACACTTACTGTAGCATTTAAACACATACCGTAAAAATGAAAGATGAACTGAGCAATTTGACTTTTACTTGATTACTGGAGCCATTTCGGTTATAATTCGTGTTTATTTTAGGTAAATTTCCTAAAAATTAACAGATTGTTGTTTTCGATAGTAGGTGGCCTTTTCCCGCCTACTATATCAATTTCTCTTTACACGGCCAAGTACTTTCATATTCTTTGCAGAATTCAGATTGATACTCACTTCAAAACCCGCACTCCGCACTGTGGTGGTAGGCTGCGTGGCGGATTCTCTTCGATCTGGCTCTGATCTCACTCCGGACCCCGGGGCAAACCAATCTGGCTGCGATGTTGAAATCCATTGAAGATCCGGTGCATCCATCATTTCTGTTTGGTCGTATTCTCGTACAAGAAGTTGACTGTGAAATAGCTTTCTGCTCTCTCTGGAAACAAAGTGAAACACATTAAACTTACTGTAAATGAAAGCTAACGTTTAAATTCACACACTACACTAAAAATTAACTGAGTTGAGACGATTATAACAAAATAATATATAATTTTGCTCACGAGTCACTTTTTAGCACTTACCCCCCCTTCAAAATTGAATGAGGGGTGATTTCTATGGAAACGCTTCCTAGAGCATCTTCCAAGATTACAGGGGATTGGCCCAGTATTCTCCTCATTGTTAACTCCATCTGTCGGTATTGGTCCAGCGTCCAATTGTTATAAACTTATAAGCTTCTCCGGCATTGGTCCAGTATTCTCCTTGTTATATCTGACAGGATGTGTCGCTGAAGCATAGATTGTAAGCAGTTTGTATACCATGTGCTAGGATGAAGATATTCAGCAAGCATAATGAACTCGCATCCAACCCTGTGAATTATGAACACAATATTAGCAAATAGCATTTATTTCACAATACATTAATGATCAAGGATATGGGACTTATGGTAATGAAAAATACAGGAACAATAGACTTATAAAAAACTGATAAAATCGAACTTAGCCTGTATCTCGGCTTGAATGTTTCCAGCAGGATTTTTTTCCCTACAACATGCACTGAAGTAAAAAAGGGCAGCCAACAAGAAATTCAAGTGACAGAAATTAAAAAGATGAGAGCGAAACAAAACAAATTCAAGTCTAGATTTAAAAAAAAACGATTAAAAATATAATAAGATAATAGATACCGTATTTAAAATAATTTTACGCTAAATGTGATCTCTAATAGCATACTGAGAGAAGAGGCATCGCTTAATGAAGTTATGTATAAATAGTTAGTTTAGCAGTGTGACTTTTCTGAGACCAGATATGATTATGAGTTTATGACATTACTGTATTGTATTTATGTAGGCCTAAATAATATTTACCGGTATATAAAATTTTTGAATAGGGGATGAAAGTTTATTTTTGAATAGGGGATGTGTACACATGAAGTAAAAGCACATAAAATCTGCCCTTTCCTTAAAATTGAAGAAGATATAGCACCTTTTTACATAAAAGCTACGACATAATCGAGTTTCTGCGACGTCATAACTTGAACCAGGGGCCGTGCCATGATAATTAATTTGATATCATGTATAGAAAGCGATGGAAATATGTGAACCGTGAAAAAACAGGCGAACACGAGCGATAATGGAATAATGTAATTTATGTCGTGTTGTAAATAATATTTTGATCTTCTCAAGTAATTAAGACATTTTTTGTGTACTATTTAGTGATAATTTTTCTTTTCGTCCAAACACAAACCAGATTGTCATATTAAACATTGATCTTCTGCTATGGAGGCTACTTACTCTGATAAAGGGACTGAGTTTAGGAAAAATAAAAGGTACGCCTAAATAAGATGTCAACTTCTATTAAATCCGCTCTTATTAAATGTGGTAGATGTCAAAACTGCTTGTAAAAAGCACACTAAAATACTTATTTGTGAAAGCTGTTATGAAAGTGAACGTTTCAGAATACCTGGACAAAATGGTATCAGGAACAACTAAAAGAGCTAAAATTTTTGTCATAGCATGTGATAACAGTGGGCATGTACTTTTTACTTTCTCGCATATAGACTACGTAATATAGAGGAAGTATTGTGATCGTGACAAAAAATGTAAATTGAGTTAACACTGGGAATGCATGTTTCACGATGCCTAGAAACCGAAAAAAAGTGTTTTTGGAATGACGTCTGTCCATCTGTCTTGTATGTCTGCTTTGATTCAAATTTTGAAACGACGAATTTATAGGTCAAAGCTGTGAAAAGGTTAATCTCCAGAGTTCTGTATTGTGTGAAACATGTACACTAAAAGCCTGGGCATTAAGGTGCGGTTTTACGAAAAACCTTAATTCGTGAACTTTGCCATTATCAAGTTTCATAAAAATCCGATAAAGCTTATTTGAGTTATGGCGCGTACAGACACACAGACAGACAGACGTACGGACAGACATTTTCCGCCCCCACACAATCTCATAAAGTACCGTTCTGGCACTTAATAACTAGCTCTAAGCAATGAATAAATCTGCCATTATTAGTCTACCAGTCTTCTCTGTTAACTAATGAAGTTTGTTAGAGGTGTGAGTGTAGAATGGTATAATAAAATATTATCTTAGTACCGTAGGGTGACCATAATTTCAGACCATAATTTCAGACCCAATCGTTAAAGTGGCTATGACACATTGGAACGTCGGTTTTTCCTTCTTACTAATGCAATAGATCGTAAAGGAATTCTTATAGCAACCATTTTAGTGCTAATGTACTGTCTTGATTGAATGCAACTAACAAATGAAATAATTTGAATTAAGTTAAAAAGACGTATAAAACTATACTACCATTGATTCTTATTTATACCTAATATTAATATTCACTGTTGGTTATATTAAAACATTGAATCACACAGTTTATGATTATTAATAAGTTATCTTAATGGTTAACGAAATATAGTTGCCATTACGGACGTTCTGGTTTTCTTTCAATTATAAGCTATTATATACATAAAAATACTTTAAGGAACCGTAAAATAATACAATTCACATAATATTCCATTTCGCAGGACATTTCGAACGATATTTATTAAAAAGGAGGATAATTATGAAAATTTCAAAATTATTCGCGGGTCGCAGGAAAAGGGTTTTAAAGGAGTATCGTGTTTCAGCCTTATCTCAGCGAGGAAATACATGTTTTTACTTCGTATCTTTCTTCTTCTTCTTCTTCTTCTTCTTCTTCTTCTATCTCTTCTTCTACTTATTATTATTCTACGAGCCTATAGCCATAGACCTACAGATCATAAGGCATTATGGACCTATATGCTGCAATAATTTATATATTTTTTATTTGTGTCATCCAAGTGTTCAATGTCGAGTAAAATGTAGTATATATACTTCCTATAGATCTAGGCTTAGTAGAGACGTATAAATCAGTTTGTTTGGGTGTTCTTCTATATTAAATTCTCTCCTGAACTAAGACTTGGACCCAGGCCCTTCTATTTAACACGCATACGCTTTATTAGTGTGCTACACACAGGAGCTATCCAAGCCCATCCCGTTCCTTCTAGAATGTATACAGCCTAAATCTCATTACAGACGGTATATCTACGATAAAGTAAAAGGTTGCATACAATATTGTATTTCTGCTTTAGCGTCAGGTCTATTTAACTATCGAACTTTTTTTTCAGTTTAACTCTACTGATATACTCATATTACGTGCAATGGCGCGCCCAAGGAGGATGCTTTCCCTGAAGCCAATTTTTGTAAAAAGATTTAAATAAATCGGTGAGACGGGTGAAGACTTACTTATCTCAGAAATACTTAGAAAGAAACCATACTCAATGGGATTGCAATTTTAAATATCCATAGAGAAATTTAAATGGATGCAGATCATGTTATCAAAGTATTATTAAACAAAGGACCTCGAAAGTTATT
>CAXKWD010000002.1:78897948-78927509 GCA_964059195.1 Ectobius pallidus | reverse complement strand
AATTGCAGTAATTTCATAAGAAAAATTAATGTACCGGTATGTAAATGCAAACTTTCTTAAAAGATGTCAGAAATGTGTGACGGTAGACAGAGATCATTTTTGACATCTTCTATGGCAAAGGTAGCTGATAATTCTAACTGTAGGCCTAATTCAGAAATCCTTTCGCTTGAATTAAGGGGTTATTTACATGAGCCTTTACTGGCCAACAACTTGCTTCTGGCCGCCATACGGCTCGTGCATTCTCGGCACATCGCAAAATTAATCTCTCTGTACTAAAGAATATAGGCCTACTTGAGGTGGGTGCCCCTTGCCTAAAATGAGGAAACAAGTGGAGATGTATAATGGTAGATAAATCAAGGGTCTTGAATAATTATTCAGCATTTATCCCAACAATTGTGAGAAAAACAAGAACATCTATCAGGTAATATGTTTTGAACAGGATTCAGATCTATAATGTTGTTTAGACAGAATGAAATTATGCTGAAACCATAACTTGAGCCCGGGTAATATGTTTCGAACAGGATTCAGATCTATAATGTTGTTTAGACAGAACGAAATTATGCTGAAACCATAACTTGAGCCCGGGTGTGGGGGGGGGGGGGATCTGCTTGTCAGCAAACCATGTACTTGAACCTAGACTGTAACAAGGGGCATTTTTGATGTATTTATTGAATGATGAAAGTAGTGGGCTGGCTAGCTGGTATTCCAGTTGGCAGTAGGTATAGTAGTAGTAATATTAATAGGGATGTTGTTGATAATAATGGTAATGGTAATAATAATAACAATAATAATAGTGGTAATAATAATAATAATAATAATAATAGTGATAGCAATAATAATAATAGTGATAATAATAATAATAATAATAATAATAAAGACGATAATGAGCCTAGAGAAGCTGAATCTACAAGCCTCGCTTTGTGTCCAATTGCAGAAGGCAGTCATATTGAACACCTGTGCTATAGTCCGAAGAACTCTTGGAAAAGACTGTTAATTGTGTAATGATAACTTGCTTAATATGCCGTTGTCATTATTTCAAGAATTATACCATGTGGAAATGAGAAGACATAAAATAAAAGCAATAATAATAATAATAATAATAATAATAATAATAATAATAATAATAGTAACAATAACAACATAATCCATTTTTCATGCACAATCTTTGAAGTTGACTAAGATATGAGCTGAAATAAATTTAAACATTGTATTTATAATGTCCCTTCACACTCATAATGCAGTTACAAACTTGAAAATGCATTAATAAAATTCATTCCGCTTGTGCTAATCTTAATAAAATAACTATTTTATTGAAAAAAAATTTAGAGGAACTAAACAGATGCAGGAAAAATGAACAAGTTGAAATAGGACTGGTCGCGGACTGGCTGTCGGCACATAAAAAGTTCACGCTTATTATTTGAATGACCCGGTAGTGGATAAAGTCTGCCGAGAGATGACGAAACGCGCACAGTTCTAGCGATAACCGCTAGGTAGCAGCACAGTGAAGGATTGAAAAATAAATCGAAAAATGGATTTGCTGCTAATATTTTGAAAAATTCAGGAGTCTCCTAATGTTAAAATCGTTCCAAAAAATATTATGTAAGCTTATTGCTGCACACTTTGCATAATTTTACTGCAATAATTAGTAATTGAAAATTTAGTTTGCTGACTTGCATGTGAAGTGAGGCAATACGTTCCATAAGACATCGCTGGATAAATGAATCGGCATACTTATTGTGTTCCAAAGCAAAGAACTTCTCTGTGAGGAATGCGAGGAATGTGGCCGTTACGTTACGAGTCGGAACCGTGCCGTGCTATTATTAACATTGTAGTACAGTACACTATCTGTTATGAAAACATTCTCCTCCTAGACCATGGGCCACTAATATGAAATAGGCTTGGGAAAAACGACTCACTGAACTGTTTCGAAACATTTGGATCAGCTCAGTGGAATGATTCGAAACAGTGTGTCGAATCACGACACATCATGACTCATCTAGTTTCGCCCCCTGCCTACTGTTTCGAATCAGCTAAGCTGCTCTCGGCACAGCAACACAGGGTAACAGCCAATCAGAGGAGCAGGCACTGTTACACCACTTAAAATTTTGCTGTTTGAGATAGTACGAGCCATATCATTGGCTAACGTTTTCTACAACTCGAGTGTTTGCTGAATCGTGTTACTTCATAATTTCATTTAGCCTATTTATTTATTTATTTATTTATTTTATATACTGTATATGATGAGAGACATACGAAATTACACACACGTACTAATGTGTTAAAAATAAATAAAATAAGCTAATTATCTACAATTTTAGAAAATTGCAGATTGCACAGACGCAACAGAATAAAGACATAAAACTCTGTAAGGTGAGGAGAAACAGGATGCAGTTGTTTAATCGTTTAAAATACATATAAATAAATAAATTAAGGAATCGCGCACAATGTGCATTATCTTAACCTAAGACTTAACCTACCCAGTCCTGAACCCGGGAAAGGGATTTTTCACTACTGAAAAATCCCCGACCCGGCCGGGAATTGAACCCGGGCCGCCGGAGTGGAAAAATAAATCTTATAAAATGTTTAATTCAACTTATAAAATCCAACATTAATCATTCGTAGAAGTTGTTAGATCTGGGGTTGCAATACATATAATTTACCGGTATCGTCTGCAATAACACGACATGTGTTAAATATGTATGTAGTGCAGTGGCGTGCCGTCCATGGAAGCAATGGAAGCAATGCTTCCTCTAGTTAATGCGAAAATAAAAATTTATTTTATAAAGTAAATTTAAATAATAAGGAATATAATATTTTATGATTTTAACTTTCATTCGCGGGAAGCAGATTTTACTCGCTACAATTTCGTCACAGCGTGGAAGTCTGAAATGTATGCCGTAGCCCAGCTTGCTCCACCCCTCCTGAGGTTATGAGGGGATGAAGTGATTGCTTCGTGTATTTTCGTAAAATCGCCGAACGAGGGACAGGGCGGTTTGAATTTGCAGTTTCCCGCCGAGCCACGGGTCAAAATATTAACGCATTTAAAAGGCTGTTTTTATAAAAATAATGTCGAAACCATAGTGTTTTATGTATTCTTATGTGCCCTATGTTGTGTTGTAAAACCATAAGGTTACTTTAGCAAGTGTCAAGATACTTGTTTGCCCTCAAAATCGTATTTTCTATGGGTGTTATGTACCTATGTACAAGCAAGTTTTTATAGGGAAGCATAATTGGAAGAATAGGAGAAGCGGTTCCCTGGCTCGACGTCACCAAACGAGCTGTCAAGAGCATCATGCTATCTCCTTCCCTTCCCCTTGTGACTGGGTGGGAGACTGGCAAATATTTCTCTTTTACCACCCTCGCTTCGGCCTTGACCATGCACCCCATACATGATTTAGTTCAGTTCAATATTTCAGTAAGGCTTCGCGGTACTTCGCGCTAAGTAAAGTGGAATGTCCAAGTTGGTATTTTTGGCCATAGAAAAAAAGATTATAGATTTTGCTGCCAAAGATAGGCGAGTTGATTTGCTCTTCAAATAAATCGGGTGAGTTGTCATTTTTTTTTTTATTATTATTACAGGCTTATAAAAATCTAGACTATATTGCTTCCCTCACCTAAATTTTCACCGCACGCCACTGATGTAGTGTCAGTTTAGGATAAGTAGTGTGGATATTATATTTTATAAAGGTTGTGATCTGATCTGCGGCCGGGAGAACCAGACCAAGCAAGCTGGACTCTGTCCTCCAATTTCTAGAAGCCATTGAAACTGAAAAGCGACGAGAGTGACCAGTGTGTCGTGTGTCAATCTGTAGTTGGTTATGAATCACGAGTACCGCAGGACACAGCGACACACGGCTCAGCAGATGTTTCGCCGCAAGGAAATGATCCGCTTTAGAAACAGCGCTACTGTGACACAGCGACGGTGAGTCGAAACAGTTGGGATCTAGTGTGTCGAATCACACGAACACAGCAGTGAGTCGACACACTGTTTCGAATCACTCACTCAGTGCCCAAGCCTAATATGAAACACTCCCCCCCCGTGGGAATTTCCGACACATATTTTTTTGTTGGTATTGCCATCTAGTTTAAGTTTTTAGTTGTTTGCCTCTTGTCAATTACAGCATTTACCCGGAAAATCCGGAAAACCACGGAAATCCGGAGAAAATTAATTTGTTTTAATTTTTCATTGTTCTTTGCTCCTAATATTCCCAGGGAATTTCTGACTCACACATTTTGTTGATATTGGCATCTAGTTTAAGGTTTCAGTTGTTTGCCCCTTACAAATTACAACATATCCCCGGAAAACCACGTATATACGGAGAAAATGACTTTGTTTTATTTTTTAAATCTCTGTTCTTTGCTCCTAATATTCAAAGCGAATTTGTGACTCATGTTTTTTATTGGCATTACCACCTACATTAAGGTTTGAGTTGTTTGCCACTTATCAATTACAGCATAAGCCCGGAAAACTCCGAAAACCACTGACATCCGGAGAAAATGGCTTCGTTTAATTTTTTTTAAATTTTTGTTCTTTCCTCCTAGTATTCAAAGGGAATTGGTGAATCATATGTTTTTGTGTTGGTATTGCCATCTAGATTAAGGTTTCAGTTATTTTCCCCTTGCCAATTACAGCATACACCCGGAAAACCCCGAAAACCACGTATAGTCGGAGAAAATGACTGTTTTATTTTTAAATCTTTGTTCTTTACTCCTAATATTCAAAGGGAATTTCTGGTTCGTATGTTTTTTCTTGGTATTGCCATCTAGATTAAGGTTTCAGTTGTTTGCCCCTTATGAATTATAGCATATCTCCAGAAAACTCCTAAAACCACGGCAATCCAGAGAAATTGATTTTTTTTTAAATTTCTTTAAATTCTTTGTTCTTTGCTCCTAATATTCCAAGGGATTTTTGTTTGTTGGTATTGCCATCTAGTTCTAGGTTTCAGTTGTTTGCCCTTATCAATTACATCTTATCTCCGGAAAACTCCGAAAACCACGAAAATCCGGAGAAAATGAGTTTGCTTTAATTTTTTTAAATCGTAGTTCTTTGCTCCTAATATTCAAAGAGAATGTGTGACTCATATGCTTTTGTGTTGGTATTGCCATCTATATTAAGGGGTTAGTTGTTTCCCCCTTATCAATTACATCTTATCTCCGGAAAACCCCGAAAACCACGAAAATCCGGAGAAAATGAGTTTGTTTTAATATCTTTTAATTTTTTTTTAATCTTTGCTCTTTGATACCAATATTCCCAGGGAATTTCTGAATTACATAATTTTTGTTTTTATTGCCATATAGTTTAAGGTTTCAGTTGTTTCCCCCTCACCAATTACAGCATGACAAAGAATACTGGAAAAAATCCTGATGCTGAAGGGATGAAAGCGATTGAAAACCTGGCAGAACACCCTTCATATTCAAATTTGAAATCTGTGAATGATAATTTATCTTGCCAAACCTTCCACAGTCACTACCCTACTTTCTTGACTGAAGTTAGAGAAGGGACATTGGGTAAAACAGCACAATTTTGGATTGGTAATATGGACAAATTAGTGTCATTGATTTTAAGATTTCAGCGAGCAACTAAGAAAAAGAACTTTAACTTACACTTGGCATGTTTAGAAGTTATGATTCCCCTTTTCTTTGCATGTGACCATCACAATTATGGCAGATATCTCGTAGTCCACATACTCACCCTTTTGTAACTGCAAAGGACACACCTGAAGCAGAAGAATTATTTCGCAATAACGGTTACAGTGACTGTACATCACAAGTTTCGAGTTCTAGAAATTCTGTGGATTTCCGTGGTTTTCCGGGTTTTACGGGGATATGCTGTAATTGATAACGGACAGACAACTAAAACCTTAATCTAGATGACAATGCCAACAAACAAATATGTAAGTCAGACATTCCCTGGGAATATTAGGAGCAAACAACTAAGGTAAAAAAATTAAAACAAAGTCATTTTCTGCGGATTTCCGTGGTTTTCCGAGTTTTATGGAGATATACTGTAATTGATAAGAGGCAAACAACTGGAACCTTAATCTAGATTGCAATACTAACACAAAACCATATGAGTCGCCAATTCCCTTTGAATACTAGGAGCAAAGAACAAAGATAAAAAAAATTGTCATTTTCTCCGTATATACGTGGTTTTCCGCGTTTTCCGGAGATATGTTGTAATTGGTAAGAGGCAAACAACTGAAACCTTAAACTATGTGACAATACCAACAAAAAATATGTGAGTCAGAAATTCTCTGGGCATATCAGGAGCAAAGAACAAAGAAAAACTCATTTTCTCCGGATTTCCGTAGTTTTTCGGGGTTTCCGGGTAAATGCTGTAATTGATAAGGGGCAAAAAACAGAAAACTGAAACAAGATGATAATACCAACAAAAAAATCTATGAGTCGGAAATTATAATAAAACTAATTGCACAGAAATTATAAGAAAAGTAAAATAAAACTGCACAGAAATTATAAGCAACTGAAGTGCTTGCCAAATATTTTTAACTTTGCTAATAGAGCATTTCGGCACGTGCGGCGGCAACAATCACGCGCACGGCAGCCAATAAGCAATCGTTTAGCCACCTGTGATTGCAGCCCTCACCGCCTCCTCTACTACCACCTCCTCTTGCCCCTCTAATTAGCAGTGCACCCCGCAGAGAAGTTCTCTGCTTTGGCCAACTATACCTGGCGTAGGGGTTACCGTGATCCAGAAGGCGGTTCCCCCAGGGTGAGACCCTTCCATTGCACTGCGGTTGGGTTGACCCCTGCGATTGCCCCAAATGTGGGTAACTCGGGCGCGTAATTTTTGGTAGTCGGGACTGCGTTCGCGCTGTCCCGGAATAAACTTTCACATTAATTAGAATATTGTAGGAGATAAATTCATCCGACACTGGGACCAGTGTTGCCATGTCTACTTATTTTGAAGGAGATTTCCTTTTTTTTAACATTGTCTACTTTTCTACTTTAAAACTTTTAGAAACATAGCAAATCTCCTTACTTTATGGCATTTTCCTTTTAAAATGTGTGTTTTTCCTTTTTTTGTCTGATTTTGCTTTGTCATGGAATGAAGTTATATGTAAATAGAGACAAAAATCAAAATCTAGTTCGTAAAACAAAAGTTTTCCGATGGAAAACTCACATTTCGAGCATTATAAAAATTTGTGGTGTGTAGGCCTATTGAGTCTCCCACATTCAAATGCTGCTTTTCACAGATTAATAATATGAAAACAAACAGTGGCGGACGCAGGGGGGGGGATAGGGGGGTTACATCCCCCCCCGAAATTTGAAAAAAGTACTCTAAGTGGCCAGTTTTATAAACTAATTGTATATGTAAGTTGATTTTTTTTTTTTAGTATTCTTTCTACCTATTCAAATCCCCCCCCGAAAAAAATTTCTGCGTCCGCCACTGAAAACAAAATCAAGAAATAGACTTGGAACAAAAACAATCAATGCTTTGCTCCATACAAAAAGACTTATGGCACGAGAAGACTGCCATTCATTCATGGTGAATAGGTCCTTGACAGATCGGGTGAGAACAATTAAGTTAAAAGTGACATCCCTGTAAAATGTGTAGATGCAGCTGTGAGAATGACAAGATAGAGTCTCTTACATTAAACATTCCATCACTTTTGTCGTTTTGATGTGAATTTTAGGATATGTTTTTGAAAAAGACCAATATTTTCTGTGTATATTTATGGAAAAGTGGTACCCATTTAAATTTGGAAATCTACTTTAATCTCCTTCTTTTTTAGTGCCAATCTCCTTTTTTTGGTCAAACAAGGGTTGGCAACACTGACTGGGACTTGAACCCAGGACCTTAGGCTATTCGCGCTAATGCTCTACCAACTAATTAGTGTGCCTCACAGTACTGCATATGACATAACTTGTTTGTCTGTGAGGTAGACCATTAGGGCAATCAGTCGTAGGGGAGAGGTTCCATCTGGCGCTGTGAATTGAACTCCGGCTTAGCTCAGTTGGTAGAGCATTGGCACAAATAGTTAAAGGTCCTGGGTTCAAGTCCCAGTGTCGGATGAATTTTTCTCCTATAATATTCTCATGTAATGTCCAACAGAGACAATGATCTGTGGTTCATGAAAGCTTACATATCTATTTCACATTAATATCTCGGTAGGTTGATTATTTAGGTTTTATAATCTTTTACTTAATAATAAGCTCCCACTGAATAATGGAATATACACACAAACTACTTCATACCAGTGATGAGTAATCATGCTTCATATTTTGAAGGATGTACAACGTACAGGGCATAAGACTTTTATTGAAGTTATTATCATAAATTACAATAATTATCGATATTTTTGCAGGTAAATGGTGTCAGTAAGACATTACTACCACGTACTACTTAAGCTGGTAGTTGCCCTCGCAACTTTAGGTAGTGTGCCCACTTCTGGATATGAAAATCGCGAGTTCAGATCCAGCCGATGTTAAGGATTTTCAGGAAATAAAAGTTGTGGGCTGTAAGACCTCAGGAAAAACTATAAACTATGCCAATGGGTCACATGTTGAGATTTATGCCCTGCTAAAGAATCCCCAATTTCCTGATCCTTTCATGTCCAAGTAATACCTTAATTTTCAATATGTTTCACTCTCTCCAAACCTTTCTCTATGAAAAATACAAACAGAATAAGCTAAATAAAGGCTTGAGCTTAGCTGACAAAAAAGTTACATAATTTCAGTTGTTGTAAGGAAATACAGCTGTGGCATGTGATACGTTAAAAAAAGAAGACACTCCAAACAAATAATATTAAAATAACTAAATATATAAGTACAAACATGCATGGGTCTCCTAAAGTCTCAGTGCTAAAATAAATGACAAGGGGAGAGGAAGAGGAAGTCGAAAACAACTGGTTTATTAAAAGAGAATATTATAGGAGAAAAATTCCTCCGGCACTGGGACTTGAACCCAGGACCTTTGGCTATTCGCGCCAATGCTCTACCAACTGAGCTAAGCCGGAGCTCAATTCACAGCGCCAGATGGAACTTCTCTCCTATGACTGATTGCCCTAATGGTCTACCTCACAGACAGACAAGTTATGTCATATGCAGTACTGTGAGGCACACTAAGTAGTGATTTTTGTGACCGGGCTCCCACTGTTATTGTACAGTTAACATTCAAGATAGATATATAAGCATTCATGAGCCACAGATTATTGTCTCTGTTGGACACTACATGAGAATATTATAGGAGAAAAATTCCTCCGGCACTGGGACTTGAACTGTACAATAACAGTGGGAGCCCGGTCACAAAAATCACTACTTAGTGTGCCTCACAGTACTGCATATGACATAACTTGTCTGTCTGTGAGGTAGACCATTAGGGCAATCAGTCATAGGAGAGAAGTTCCATCTGGCGCTGTGAATTGAGCTCCGGCTTAGCTCAGTTGGTAGAGCATTGGCGCGAATAGCCAAAGGTCCTGGGTTCAAGTCCCAGTGCCGGAGGAATTTTTCTCCTATAATATTCTCATGTAGTGTCCAACAGAGACAATAATCTGTGGCTCATGAATGCTTATATATCTATCTTGGTTTATTAAAGTTGCACGGCACTAATGCTGAAATTTCCATTGTAACTAACATTAGTTTCAATCACATAAAAATACACTTTTATTTGGTTAAGAATATTTTGAATATTATTATTGAATAGACTCATCTTGATAAATATTGAAATTGGTAAAATTCATTGTGCCTTTTCAGATGCTAAATTTCTGCGGTTGTCGCAAAAATTTTCATACTTGGTGGTTGAAAGCATTCTGTTGGCAGCCACGCACCAAAAAATCAATAACGTCAGTGTGCACATGTGCATGTGTAAAATAGTGTGTTTTACACATGGTAAAGTTATTTTATTTTGCAAGCCTGTAATGGCGAGTAGCAATCTCTTTTACCACTTGTATCACAAATAACTATTAAGTTTATGTAGCCTACTAGTAAACAGATGGGATAATAGGATAAGTTTCGAATTGTTCAGGATGCAAGAGCAGTCAGGAGATGTTTTACTGATGTAAGCTTACTTGGTAGTTTGATCCAGGTTCAAAGCAGAAATTAGGTCTACAAATCAGTGTAGGGCCTACATATAGATTACATTCTGAAAGTTTCCCTTCAAGCAAAAGATGAGCTGTCTTCGATGGTGACAGCTTAATGATTTTTATATCCTGACAAATCCATCAGTTGGATTCAGTGGCAAGCGCACTGCTTCAGCAGCACAGTGGCTGACTCGCTAGGTTTATCTGTTCTAGGGGACTGAATCAATGAATCAGCCTCAGTTTCCTACTTTGATTAATGAAATAGGTAGTGAGTGAATTTGAGGGTTTGCCATGCTATTAAGAAGTTCGCTGTCTATGTTGTCATCAAGGTGTGAATCGCTTTTGGCCCCTACGAGAAGAAATTAGTTTTCTTACGTTAGAAATAAAAGGCGATTAATGAATGTAAGCCTGAAAGTTGTAAGTAATTTTGTGTTAAAATCTTGTTGTTTTGGCTATCCACACATTTTGTATGTACTGTTCTGTATTTAAAATGTAGGCCTATTGATTGTAATACACATAATATCAAATGGCAAAGAATTATAAAAGGTATTTAATTCTGTGGTGTGTTAAAATTTAAAAGTTGGATGGTTGCTTTTTACAAAGTATAAAAACTTGCTTAAATTTTATAAGAATATAGGTTAATAAATTAAATAAAAATAATTTTAATAGGTTATATTTCATTTCAGCGTACGGACAGTGGACTTCAATTTATCAAGTCACGTTGGTCCTTGTTGAATGAGGAAATGAATTTGTATAATATTTGAACATTTATTTCTCACTCACATTACAATAAAAATGAAAATTTCTGTACATGAATAAATAAAATAATCTTTACACTTGATTTCTTAAATGATCTGTGAACAATATTCAAATAGCTCAAATTAAATATAAATACATGAGCTTAGTTATGATTTCTTGAACTTGAATCTTTCAACATAAGGATTACTCTTTGACTAAATGAAATCTTCAATTAAATGAGTTTTACAGCTTACCAAAACCAACGGCCTGAGTCTGCAGGCTCTGCAAGAACGTAAAATTATACCTTTTCTTCCTTTGACATAAATGGTGAGTTAATTATATACAGAACAAAGATATTTCACTGAATATATTTACAAAAGTATTTACAAGACTATTTACAGGAGTAAACGTGATAGACTTTCAATATTGCTATTTGCAAGATTTCAATATGAGTTTAAGCTTCTTTCATTTGTCAATAACAAAAACAGCATGTATAATGTAAGAAACTAAGTTTCTTTACCTTTAGTGTTTCATAATTACGTAGAAAACGCCTACCATAATGGCGTCGAATGGAGTAGAAGAGTTGATTATGCAATTGGCCTGGAAGTCTTGAACAATGACTGCATCTCAGCATGACGTCCTGTAGTGATATTTTAAGGCTGTAGTATATAGACAGAAACGTAACTATCAATTTCCGTCAGCTTCAAGTGATGACTTCATCCGACTTGGATGGCGATGCAGAGTAGAATGATTTTACAGAAAGTGTACATGTGCCACTTGAGGCAAAGTAGCAATGGCTGACGTGTCCATCCCCTCCCAGCATGCAACACGGAAACTGCGCATGCTCGGCAGCAGAGAACGAAAAAGATCACAGAACTTGAAACAAAAGCAAAGAATATAAGAAACACTAAACAAAAAACAAAACCTTAAATACTGTTGAGACGGTATTTAACATACTGGGGGGGGGGGGGGGAAGGACAAGAAGGCCATTACTTCACAGGAAGTATACAAAGTTGATTTATAGACCGTACAAAAACACCATTCGAGGAGAGAACTGAAACTGTTCTTACTAAACCATCAGCTCCAGAATGCAGTTTAATAATACGTGCCAATTTCCAATTCAGAGGTGGTGATTGCATGTCTTTTATTACCACTAATTGTCCTTCTTTGAAATTTGGCTTTTCCATTTTCCACTTTGATCTTGCTTGTAAAGTGTTTAAGTATTCTTGGGACCAACGCTTCCAAAAACATTGACGCTGCTTTTGAATTAATTCCCAACATGATAATCTAGAGTCTGGAAGTTGCTCAAGAGAATGTTCAGGTAAGGCATTTAATGGTTGACCAATTAAGAAATGTCCTGGAGTCAAAGGCATTAAGTCTTCAGGATTTTCAGACATAGGCGAAATTGGTCTAGAGTTTAATATAGCTTCTATTTGAGATAGCAGTGTGTAGCATTGCTCAAATGTATAAACAGTGTTTTTCATAGTTTTATATAAATGGGCTTTAATTGACCTAATTGATCTTTCCCAGAGTCCACCAAAATGGCTAGCATATGGCGGATTAAAATGCCACTTGATTTGGTTAGATAAAGCATAATCTGATATTTTCTTCTTGGTGTTTTCCTCACAAAGAACCTTGTAGAGAGTCTGTATTTCTCTGTTTGCTCCAACGAAGTTCGATCCATTATCCGAATATATATGCTGTGGGACCCCTCGTCGAGCCACAAATCGATTCAATGTTGAAAGAAATGCATCAGTTGATGCTGATGATACTAGTTCTAAATGTATGCACTTTGTTACCATACAAATAAAAACTGCTATATAAGCCTTTATCTTGACTTTAGACCTAGGCAGACCAGTTTTCAACATAATTGGTCCTGCATAGTCTATACCCACTGAAGAAAATACTCTGTTGTGTGTTACTCGGGCCACTGGTAAAGATCCCATGAGTTGTGTTCCCATTCTTGGTGAGAAGCGATGACAAACAATACAATTTCGTATCGCAGTTTTTACTGTTCTCAGTCCATTTATAGGCCAAAATTTTTGTCTTAAGGCATACAGCAATGCTTGAGGGCCTAAATGAAGATACTTGAAGTGATAATGTCTAATAATTAAATTAGTTACATGATGTTTTGCAGGCAGTATTATAGGGTGTTTGGCATCAAAACTTAACTCAGATTTCTGAAGTCGTCCCCCAACTCGTAGGAGCCTATTTTCGTCCAAGAAAGGGTGGAGCAAAGCGATAGAGCTACGCTTATTAACTTCAGATTTAGCATCAATTTGTTTTATTTCATCGGGAAAAGATTGTTGCTGTAATTGTCTTACGATATAAACGTGTGCAGAGTCAATATCTTCTGGCAATAATGTAGAATTTTTTACAGTCCGTTTGTTGCTACGTAGAAATTTGAAACACCAAGCTATCACTCTTAACAGTTTGAAAAATGTAGAGTACTTGTGCAGAATATCAAACGAACTTGTTGTAGCTACCAATGCTTTGGCAATCGGCTTAGATTCTGGCAATTTAATAGAAGTGCCAGCTGGGATTTTTGGCCACTCTTCACGTGATTGGTACAAAAAGTCAGGTCCGTTCCACCATATTGAGGATTTGATTAATTGAGTGGGATAGACACCACGACTTAACAAATCCGCTGGATTGAGATCTGATGGCACATAATTCCATACTGAAATTTCTGTATTAGACTGTATTTTGCTAACTCTGTTTGCAACAAATGTAGTCCAATGATGTGATGGTTGAGCTATCCATTGCAGAACTATCAATGAATCACTCCAACAATATATTTGATAATTAGTCAAGTCCATAGAAATTTTTATCTTACTATAGAGTTCACTAGCAAGGAGTGCTGAACACAATTCTAGACGAGGAGTTGATTGTTTCTTCAAAGGGGCTACTCGAGATTTACTTGTTAGAAGTTTAACCTTTGTATTGTTACCCATAGATGTACGTACATAAGCAACCGCACCGTACGCCAATTCACTGGAGTCACAAAATATGTGCAATTGTAGATTCGGTTGTAAATAGTCAGCTAACACATAACGAGGAATACGAACATCACCAAGTACATGAAGACTAGTGTACAGTTTATTCCAACCATGTTGTAAGTCTACAGGAACTAGCTCATCCCATCCTGAATGAATCTTCCATAACTCCTGCATTATAAGTTTTGCTTTCACTATTACAGGCGATAACAAACCTAAAGGGTCGTATATTTTAGCAATATCTGACAATATATGCCTCTTAGTAAATCTGGTAGGTGACTGCCTCACCTCGTATAATAGTTTATCAGTACGAGGATTCCAATGTAATCCCAGCGTTTTTACAGTGTCGTCTTCTTGTAGTTTAAGAAGCGTTTGAGTTGAACGTTGCTGTTCCGGTACCGTATTCAGTACTTCTTCTGAATTAGTGCACCACTGTGTTATGTTAAAACCTCCAGCAGAAAGTATATTAGTGATGTTAATACGTAAAGATATAGCATCGTTTATACAGGATGTTCCTGAAATCAAATCATCTATGTAAAAATCTTCTTGTATGGCTTTAGCTGCTTCAGAAAAATCTTGTGCTTCATCTACAGCTACTTGTTGCAATGTTTTTGTGGCTAAATAAGAAGAAGGAGTTAAGCCATAAGTAACTGTCTTTAAGCGAAAAATTTGCACTGGTTTATCCCTCTCAGTACGCCAAAATATCCTCATGAAATCTCTTTGATTTGATTCCACAAGCACCATTCGATACATTTTTTCTATATCTGCTGTTAACACATAACGGTGGCATCTGAACCGTAACAATATAGAATATAAATCTTGCTGCACAACTGGACCAGTCAAGAGATTTTGATTTAGAGAATTACCTGATGAGGTTTTCGCTGAACCATCAAACACTACCCTTAATTTTGTAGTTTTACTGTCTGGTTTTAATACAGGGTGGTGTGGCAGATAAAATGCTTCAGGACCATCTTTCTCAAAGTCACATGTTACCTTTTCCATATGATCCATCTTCAGATAAGTGTCCATGAATTCAGTGTATTGTTGCAATAGAGAAGCATCCTTATGTAATTTATTTTCCATAGCATAAAATCTACGAAGAGCTTGAAGGCGAGATGCACCAAGGGGGGTAGAGCCCTCTCGGAATGGCATAGTAACTATATATCTTCCTCTTTGGTCACGACGTGTAGTTTCTGAAAACAATTGCTCACATTGTTTCTCCTCCTGTGTCCTTTCATTAAATTGTAGTTCCTCTAACTTCCAAAATCTTTCTAATTGATTATATGTTTGTTGTGATATGCTTAAATTACAATTCAAATGTGTCATGTCATCTTCTATAAACGTGGATCCAATGACAATCCAACCAAGTTTTGTTTCTTGCAATTTCAAAGATGCGTAATTATTACATCCCATGTCAATTTTATGACCCTGTATAATGTCCCAACAAACATCGGCTCCCAGCAAAATATCAATATCACCAGGCTGATCAAAACAGTTGTCTGATAATTGAATGTTTGAAGGAATATGCAGATTAGTACAGTCTATTTCCATAGACGGCACTGGTGAAGTGGTTATTTTATTCAACACTAAGCATGTTAGTTTCACTTGAAAGTTAGTGTCGAATTTGCTTTTTATAGATATCTGAGTAGTCTTAATTGCATCGCTTACTTGTGAATTTATACCAGATATCGTTATAGTTGTATTTCTACATTTCAGTTTTAGCTTATCACATAACTTATCTGTTATGAGCGTGTGCGTAGAACCGCAATCAATTATGCCTCTACATTGAGTATATTTCTCATCTGACCCAGCTACCAACAAGCTAACTGTAGATAGAATAGCTTGCTGCGAACACGGCGTCACCGTGGAACTGGCGAGAGTTTGTGGATTACACACTAAAGAGTTTTTAGAGTCACTTTTTAAATTTTGAGTTTGTGGATCCCGCTCTGAGTCACCTTTTGCAAAATTTTTGTTGCAAGATTTAGAGTTTTTAGACTGTAACCCTACTTTTCGCACTGAATTATTATTACTGTCTGAGTGCAAAAGTGTATTGTGTGATTTAGAACAAATGCGACACTTAGATCTTGTGCACTTGCTTGTAAAATGGTTTGCACGCAAACAATTGAAACAAAGTTTTTTGTCTTTTACATGTTCATGGCGTTTTGCAATATCTGCTTCTTTAAATTTGGAACAGTATTGTAAGAAATGATCCATGTTGCAGAACGAACACTTGACCACTCCACGACTAAGGCATATTTTAGATATAGCTGGTCGACTAGAATATGTAACCTTTTTACTATGTTCTAGGCCTAGCTTATTTTGTTTTAAAACATTTTCTCCCTCCTTAGCTATAGCATCTAGTGTTTGACATCTTTGTTCCAAGAATAAACATAACTGTTTAAATGTTGGTGGTACAGTAGATGGAGATGTTAATTCCCAATCTCTAAAAGTCACTGCGTCCAATTTTGAGATTACCATGTGGACCAATAACGCATTCCATGAATCAACTGGTTGTCCAAGGCCTTTTAATGTTCTAGTTTGCCGTTGAAAATGGTCTACTAAGTGTCTTATAGAGATTGCAGATTCTTTACGTATTTTCTCATATTCAAAAAGTGAAGCGACTAGCTGAGAGACAAGTAATTTTTTGTTCTCATATCTATCGTTTAGCATTTGCCATGCTATGCTGTAATTTTCATTTGTTAGTGACAGTGAGTCGATAAGCTTTGCCGCAGAACCAGTGACAGATAACCTTAGATAGTGAAATTTTTGAACAAGTGGTAATGTCTCTTCTAAATGTACTAAAGAAGAAAATATTTCTTTGAATGGGATCCAGTCTTCGTACTTCCCCGAAAATACTGGTAACTCTATTTTAGGTAAACTAGCACGATCACTTCTAGCAACAGGAGTTGTGGTTTGAGACACGCGAGCCGGGGCATTAACCTCTTCAAAGTTTCTTATTAACCTTCTAGCGAAAGAGACCGCTGCATAGTATTTTGTTTCGAACTCCAGCCTCTCTGATTCACAATCAGGGTCTGCATTAAAATGTTCTAATTTAGATTGCAATTCATCAAATTCCTTGTAATATAGTTGTGCATGTTCTAATCTTTGTGTTACATCATCTATACTAGCCTGGGAAAGATCACTAGACTCAATGAACTGTTTAAATCTTGTTAATTTTGCCTTTAATTGAGCCCTTTTTTGTTTAATTTGCTTTACTTGAGATGCTATGTTCGCAATCGCTTGTAATGTAAGAGATTGTGTAACTGTTTCTGGATCTGTAACTTGCTTACCACCAGGATTAATATCTTTATCTGCATCAGACATTTTCAGCTTGTAATGATACACTGCTTTGTTGACGAAGAGGAAACAATTCTGATTATGACTCACCTCAGTGTTAATGTGACCAACCTTACTATCAGCGTTCAATGGTCCCAAGAATGATTTATGTGGTGGCACGTAGGGCTGCGTTTGTTGTCTTCTTGCGACCTTGACAGGAGCTGATGTAAGCTGAGATGACCCATATTTTTCAGAGTTGCATGTTGGGATGGACAGCTGACTGACTGTTGTCCCAGGCCATTCTCTGATTGCATGTTCCTCTCCTCTCCATACACATTTACAGCAGTACAGTATTACATGAAATACAAAAATATAGACCAGCATTAGTACACGAAGTAAAAATCTCGGTGGGACCTCCAAAAAAATGTTGAATGAGGAAATGAATTTGTATAATATTTGAACATTTATTTCTCACTCACATTACAATAAAAATGAAAATTTCTGTACATGAATAAATAAAATAATCTTTACACTTGATTTCTTAAATGATCTGTGAACAATATTCAAATAGCTCAAATTAAATATAAATACATGAGCTTAGTTATGATTTCTTGAACTTGAATCTTTCAACATAAGGATTACTCTTTGACTAAATGAAATCTTCAATTAAATGAGTTTTACAGCTTACCAAAACCAACGGCCTGAGTCTGCAGGCTCTGCAAGAACGTAAAATTATACCTTTTCTTCCTTTGACATAAATGGTGAGTTAATTATATACAGAACAAAGATATTTCACTGAATATATTTACAAAAGTATTTACAAGACTATTTACAGGAGTAAACGTGATAGACTTTCAATATTGCTATTTGCAAGATTTCAATATGAGTTTAAGCTTCTTTCATTTGTCAATAACAAAAACAGCATGTATAATGTAAGAAACTAAGTTTCTTTACCTTTAGTGTTTCATAATTACGTAGAAAACGCCTACCATAATGGCGTCGAATGGAGTAGAAGAGTTGATTATGCAATTGGCCTGGAAGTCTTGAACAATGACTGCATCTCAGCATGACGTCCTGTAGTGATATTTTAAGGCTGTAGTATATAGACAGAAACGTAACTATCAATTTCCGTCAGCTTCAAGTGATGACTTCATCCGACTTGGATGGCGATGCAGAGTAGAATGATTTTACAGAAAGTGTACATGTGCCACTTGAGGCAAAGTAGCAATGGCTGACGTGTCCATCCCCTCCCAGCATGCAACACGGAAACTGCGCATGCTCGGCAGCAGAGAACGAAAAAGATCACAGAACTTGAAACAAAAGCAAAGAATATAAGAAACACTAAACAAAAAACAAAACCTTAAATACTGTTGAGACGGTATTTAACATACTGGGGGGGGGGGGGGGGGGAAGGACAAGAAGGCCATTACTTCACAGGAAGTATACAAAGTTGATTTATAGACCGTACAAAAACACCATTCGAGGAGAGAACTGAAACTGTTCTTACTAAACCATCAGCTCCAGAATGCAGTTTAATAATACGTGCCAATTTCCAATTCAGAGGTGGTGATTGCATGTCTTTTATTACCACTAATTGTCCTTCTTTGAAATTTGGCTTTTCCATTTTCCACTTTGATCTTGCTTGTAAAGTGTTTAAGTATTCTTGGGACCAACGCTTCCAAAAACATTGACGCTGCTTTTGAATTAATTCCCAACATGATAATCTAGAGTCTGGAAGTTGCTCAAGAGAATGTTCAGGTAAGGCATTTAATGGTTGACCAATTAAGAAATGTCCTGGAGTCAAAGGCATTAAGTCTTCAGGATTTTCAGACATAGGCGAAATTGGTCTAGAGTTTAATATAGCTTCTATTTGAGATAGCAGTGTGTAGCATTGCTCAAATGTATAAACAGTGTTTTTCATAGTTTTATATAAATGGGCTTTAATTGACCTAATTGATCTTTCCCAGAGTCCACCAAAATGGCTAGCATATGGCGGATTAAAATGCCACTTGATTTGGTTAGATAAAGCATAATCTGATATTTTCTTCTTGGTGTTTTCCTCACAAAGAACCTTGTAGAGAGTCTGTATTTCTCTGTTTGCTCCAACGAAGTTCGATCCATTATCCGAATATATATGCTGTGGGACCCCTCGTCGAGCCACAAATCGATTCAATGTTGAAAGAAATGCATCAGTTGATGCTGATGATACTAGTTCTAAATGTATGCACTTTGTTACCATACAAATAAAAACTGCTATATAAGCCTTTATCTTGACTTTAGACCTAGGCAGACCAGTTTTCAACATAATTGGTCCTGCATAGTCTATACCCACTGAAGAAAATACTCTGTTGTGTGTTACTCGGGCCACTGGTAAAGATCCCATGAGTTGTGTTCCCATTCTTGGTGAGAAGCGATGACAAACAATACAATTTCGTATCGCAGTTTTTACTGTTCTCAGTCCATTTATAGGCCAAAATTTTTGTCTTAAGGCATACAGCAATGCTTGAGGGCCTAAATGAAGATACTTGAAGTGATAATGTCTAATAATTAAATTAGTTACATGATGTTTTGCAGGCAGTATTATAGGGTGTTTGGCATCAAAACTTAACTCAGATTTCTGAAGTCGTCCCCCAACTCGTAGGAGCCTATTTTCGTCCAAGAAAGGGTGGAGCAAAGCGATAGAGCTACGCTTATTAACTTCAGATTTAGCATCAATTTGTTTTATTTCATCGGGAAAAGATTGTTGCTGTAATTGTCTTACGATATAAACGTGTGCAGAGTCAATATCTTCTGGCAATAATGTAGAATTTTTTACAGTCCGTTTGTTGCTACGTAGAAATTTGAAACACCAAGCTATCACTCTTAACAGTTTGAAAAATGTAGAGTACTTGTGCAGAATATCAAACGAACTTGTTGTAGCTACCAATGCTTTGGCAATCGGCTTAGATTCTGGCAATTTAATAGAAGTGCCAGCTGGGATTTTTGGCCACTCTTCACGTGATTGGTACAAAAAGTCAGGTCCGTTCCACCATATTGAGGATTTGATTAATTGAGTGGGATAGACACCACGACTTAACAAATCCGCTGGATTGAGATCTGATGGCACATAATTCCATACTGAAATTTCTGTATTAGACTGTATTTTGCTAACTCTGTTTGCAACAAATGTAGTCCAATGATGTGATGGTTGAGCTATCCATTGCAGAACTATCAATGAATCACTCCAACAATATATTTGATAATTAGTCAAGTCCATAGAAATTTTTATCTTACTATAGAGTTCACTAGCAAGGAGTGCTGAACACAATTCTAGACGAGGAGTTGATTGTTTCTTCAAAGGGGCTACTCGAGATTTACTTGTTAGAAGTTTAACCTTTGTATTGTTACCCATAGATGTACGTACATAAGCAACCGCACCGTACGCCAATTCACTGGAGTCACAAAATATGTGCAATTGTAGATTCGGTTGTAAATAGTCAGCTAACACATAACGAGGAATACGAACATCACCAAGTACATGAAGACTAGTGTACAGTTTATTCCAACCATGTTGTAAGTCTACAGGAACTAGCTCATCCCATCCTGAATGAATCTTCCATAACTCCTGCATTATAAGTTTTGCTTTCACTATTACAGGCGATAACAAACCTAAAGGGTCGTATATTTTAGCAATATCTGACAATATATGCCTCTTAGTAAATCTGGTAGGTGACTGCCTCACCTCGTATAATAGTTTATCAGTACGAGGATTCCAATGTAATCCCAGCGTTTTTACAGTGTCGTCTTCTTGTAGTTTAAGAAGCGTTTGAGTTGAACGTTGCTGTTCCGGTACCGTATTCAGTACTTCTTCTGAATTAGTGCACCACTGTGTTATGTTAAAACCTCCAGCAGAAAGTATATTAGTGATGTTAATACGTAAAGATATAGCATCGTTTATACAGGATGTTCCTGAAATCAAATCATCTATGTAAAAATCTTCTTGTATGGCTTTAGCTGCTTCAGAAAAATCTTGTGCTTCATCTACAGCTACTTGTTGCAATGTTTTTGTGGCTAAATAAGAAGAAGGAGTTAAGCCATAAGTAACTGTCTTTAAGCGAAAAATTTGCACTGGTTTATCCCTCTCAGTACGCCAAAATATCCTCATGAAATCTCTTTGATTTGATTCCACAAGCACCATTCGATACATTTTTTCTATATCTGCTGTTAACACATAACGGTGGCATCTGAACCGTAACAATATAGAATATAAATCTTGCTGCACAACTGGACCAGTCAAGAGATTTTGATTTAGAGAATTACCTGATGAGGTTTTCGCTGAACCATCAAACACTACCCTTAATTTTGTAGTTTTACTGTCTGGTTTTAATACAGGGTGGTGTGGCAGATAAAATGCTTCAGGACCATCTTTCTCAAAGTCACATGTTACCTTTTCCATATGATCCATCTTCAGATAAGTGTCCATGAATTCAGTGTATTGTTGCAATAGAGAAGCATCCTTATGTAATTTATTTTCCATAGCATAAAATCTACGAAGAGCTTGAAGGCGAGATGCACCAAGGGGGGTAGAGCCCTCTCGGAATGGCATAGTAACTATATATCTTCCTCTTTGGTCACGACGTGTAGTTTCTGAAAACAATTGCTCACATTGTTTCTCCTCCTGTGTCCTTTCATTAAATTGTAGTTCCTCTAACTTCCAAAATCTTTCTAATTGATTATATGTTTGTTGTGATATGCTTAAATTACAATTCAAATGTGTCATGTCATCTTCTATAAACGTGGATCCAATGACAATCCAACCAAGTTTTGTTTCTTGCAATTTCAAAGATGCGTAATTATTACATCCCATGTCAATTTTATGACCCTGTATAATGTCCCAACAAACATCGGCTCCCAGCAAAATATCAATATCACCAGGCTGATCAAAACAGTTGTCTGATAATTGAATGTTTGAAGGAATATGCAGATTAGTACAGTCTATTTCCATAGACGGCACTGGTGAAGTGGTTATTTTATTCAACACTAAGCATGTTAGTTTCACTTGAAAGTTAGTGTCGAATTTGCTTTTTATAGATATCTGAGTAGTCTTAATTGCATCGCTTACTTGTGAATTTATACCAGATATCGTTATAGTTGTATTTCTACATTTCAGTTTTAGCTTATCACATAACTTATCTGTTATGAGCGTGTGCGTAGAACCGCAATCAATTATGCCTCTACATTGAGTATATTTCTCATCTGACCCAGCTACCAACAAGCTAACTGTAGATAGAATAGCTTGCTGCGAACACGGCGTCACCGTGGAACTGGCGAGAGTTTGTGGATTACACACTAAAGAGTTTTTAGAGTCACTTTTTAAATTTTGAGTTTGTGGATCCCGCTCTGAGTCACCTTTTGCAAAATTTTTGTTGCAAGATTTAGAGTTTTTAGACTGTAACCCTACTTTTCGCACTGAATTATTATTACTGTCTGAGTGCAAAAGTGTATTGTGTGATTTAGAACAAATGCGACACTTAGATCTTGTGCACTTGCTTGTAAAATGGTTTGCACGCAAACAATTGAAACAAAGTTTTTTGTCTTTTACATGTTCATGGCGTTTTGCAATATCTGCTTCTTTAAATTTGGAACAGTATTGTAAGAAATGATCCATGTTGCAGAACGAACACTTGACCACTCCACGACTAAGGCATATTTTAGATATAGCTGGTCGACTAGAATATGTAACCTTTTTACTATGTTCTAGGCCTAGCTTATTTTGTTTTAAAACATTTTCTCCCTCCTTAGCTATAGCATCTAGTGTTTGACATCTTTGTTCCAAGAATAAACATAACTGTTTAAATGTTGGTGGTACAGTAGATGGAGATGTTAATTCCCAATCTCTAAAAGTCACTGCGTCCAATTTTGAGATTACCATGTGGACCAATAACGCATTCCATGAATCAACTGGTTGTCCAAGGCCTTTTAATGTTCTAGTTTGCCGTTGAAAATGGTCTACTAAGTGTCTTATAGAGATTGCAGATTCTTTACGTATTTTCTCATATTCAAAAAGTGAAGCGACTAGCTGAGAGACAAGTAATTTTTTGTTCTCATATCTATCGTTTAGCATTTGCCATGCTATGCTGTAATTTTCATTTGTTAGTGACAGTGAGTCGATAAGCTTTGCCGCAGAACCAGTGACAGATAACCTTAGATAGTGAAATTTTTGAACAAGTGGTAATGTCTCTTCTAAATGTACTAAAGAAGAAAATATTTCTTTGAATGGGATCCAGTCTTCGTACTTCCCCGAAAATACTGGTAACTCTATTTTAGGTAAACTAGCACGATCACTTCTAGCAACAGGAGTTGTGGTTTGAGACACGCGAGCCGGGGCATTAACCTCTTCAAAGTTTCTTATTAACCTTCTAGCGAAAGAGACCGCTGCATAGTATTTTGTTTCGAACTCCAGCCTCTCTGATTCACAATCAGGGTCTGCATTAAAATGTTCTAATTTAGATTGCAATTCATCAAATTCCTTGTAATATAGTTGTGCATGTTCTAATCTTTGTGTTACATCATCTATACTAGCCTGGGAAAGATCACTAGACTCAATGAACTGTTTAAATCTTGTTAATTTTGCCTTTAATTGAGCCCTTTTTTGTTTAATTTGCTTTACTTGAGATGCTATGTTCGCAATCGCTTGTAATGTAAGAGATTGTGTAACTGTTTCTGGATCTGTAACTTGCTTACCACCAGGATTAATATCTTTATCTGCATCAGACATTTTCAGCTTGTAATGATACACTGCTTTGTTGACGAAGAGGAAACAATTCTGATTATGACTCACCTCAGTGTTAATGTGACCAACCTTACTATCAGCGTTCAATGGTCCCAAGAATGATTTATGTGGTGGCACGTAGGGCTGCGTTTGTTGTCTTCTTGCGACCTTGACAGGAGCTGATGTAAGCTGAGATGACCCATATTTTTCAGAGTTGCATGTTGGGATGGACAGCTGACTGACTGTTGTCCCAGGCCATTCTCTGATTGCATGTTCCTCTCCTCTCCATACACATTTACAGCAGTACAGTATTACATGAAATACAAAAATATAGACCAGCATTAGTACACGAAGTAAAAATCTCGGTGGGACCTCCAAAAAAATGTTGAATGAGGAAATGAATTTGTATAATATTTGAACATTTATTTCTCACTCACATTACAATAAAAATGAAAATTTCTGTACATGAATAAATAAAATAATCTTTACACTTGATTTCTTAAATGATCTGTGAACAATATTCAAATAGCTCAAATTAAATATAAATACATGAGCTTAGTTATGATTTCTTGAACTTGAATCTTTCAACATAAGGATTACTCTTTGACTAAATGAAATCTTCAATTAAATGAGTTTTACAGCTTACCAAAACCAACGGCCTGAGTCTGCAGGCTCTGCAAGAACGTAAAATTATACCTTTTCTTCCTTTGACATAAATGGTGAGTTAATTATATACAGAACAAAGATATTTCACTGAATATATTTACAAAAGTATTTACAAGACTATTTACAGGAGTAAACGTGATAGACTTTCAATATTGCTATTTGCAAGATTTCAATATGAGTTTAAGCTTCTTTCATTTGTCAATAACAAAAACAGCATGTATAATGTAAGAAACTAAGTTTCTTTACCTTTAGTGTTTCATAATTACGTAGAAAACGCCTACCATAATGGCGTCGAATGGAGTAGAAGAGTTGATTATGCAATTGGCCTGGAAGTCTTGAACAATGACTGCATCTCAGCATGACGTCCTGTAGTGATATTTTAAGGCTGTAGTATATAGACAGAAACGTAACTATCAATTTCCGTCAGCTTCAAGTGATGACTTCATCCGACTTGGATGGCGATGCAGAGTAGAATGATTTTACAGAAAGTGTACATGTGCCACTTGAGGCAAAGTAGCAATGGCTGACGTGTCCATCCCCTCCCAGCATGCAACACGGAAACTGCGCATGCTCGGCAGCAGAGAACGAAAAAGATCACAGAACTTGAAACAAAAGCAAAGAATATAAGAAACACTAAACAAAAAACAAAACCTTAAATACTGTTGAGACGGTATTTAACAGTCCTTATTAAAACTTAAGTTTTGACATGCCTGGTATAATTGTGATGTGGGGCATTCTTCAACTGTAGGGCCTATATGTTTAGAATAATTATATTGTTCTGTTTCTACTTGAGGTATTAATTACAATGTTGTTTTGTTCAGGTCGTAAAGCTGAAAAAAAGAAGGCTAAAAGTCAGCATGTACAGGAGCTGACAGATAAACAGAAAAATCCCAAGGCCTTTACATTTAATTCTGCTGTACGTGCTGAACGTCGTTTCAGACGGTAAGTTACTGGCATTCATGAGATATTTCAAAGTTTAAAATTTATTTACCTGAAAAAACACAAAAATGTGAGATTCCCCATTTCTGCACTGGACTCTTCATATATATATTAATAATAGGCAGTAATAATGTAATTGCAATAGGTTATTCAGTTTTATTTCTAACAAAACCTGCAAATATGTAACAAAGTGCTATAAAACTAAAACCAGAAGTGTTCGGCAGTATTTGATCTGCATACAGTTACATCCTCTACTGATATGATATGAGAGTGAGAAATACAATTTTCTGTCAAGACAATACAATCTTCTGTAACCAGAATATCTTTTTCTTCTTATTCCCACTCCCAGGCATGGTGTGTAGAAGCAATGGAATGCAACATTCGACATCCTCTATGAGCCATAAAAAGCTATATCTAGCGTTTTCTGAGGGAATAGTCTGAGTGTCATATGTTGTTCTTCCTCATTTTGAATTCTACATACATATTGTATAAGGACCTAGAGTTTCAACATCGAAAGTCCTCCATAAGTTAATTTCATATTACAAAATACAAAACCCGGGCGATGCCGGGCCTTTTAAGCAAGTTTTTTAATAAAGCATTTTCTTTTATTTTATTGTGCATTAAAATCCTATCCCTATTCAGGGTGCTACAAAAACGTAGGCCAAAACTTTGGGAAATATTCCTTGTATATAGAGGGTGAAATTATGTTATATGAGAATGGGTCTGGAAATGTCTTATTTCCTGGTTCGAGTCCTCTACCTACAGCTCTGGGCCAGCATTATTAGTGACTGCTTGGTAGGGCCGTTTTGCACTGCTATATCATCTCATTAGCTAAAGGTACATAGCATTCTTAAGAAAAAATAAATTAACAAATAAATAAAAACATTAAAAATTAAAAAAAAATTACATGTCCTGTTGTAAAATTACGAATATGATGAGACATGTACTTCATGCACAAGGAAGCTCCTGCTCATTTCACCCTCTCTGTTCATCAGTTTCTGAATAGACTGTTCCATGATAAATGGATAGGAAGAGGTGGACCAATTCCTTGGCCTCCATGCTCGCCTGATCCACTAGATTTTTATTTTTGGAGCATTTATAAAAACTCTTGTGTATGCAACACAGGTGCAAGATATAGAGAGTCTCTGTGCTTATTCTGCAAGATTGCCACATAATATGACATACTCCAGAGATAAATCAATGCATCAGGGAGTCCATCAGGTTGACAAATGTATCCATGCTAACGGAGGACATTTATTGAATATTTCATTTGATAGTAATTATACAGGGAATTGAAATTAACACTCCCTATATAGTTATTATGTTTAACTTCACTGCATACAATTTAATAGTATTTATTTCATGTTCTGTTACCCACAGTTCTGTTTCGTAGTACCATTTTATATGATTCTCCGTTTTCCACTGTTCTGTTTTCGAGTATTCTGCTAAGTGGTATGAGTATAAGGAAAGGGCTCTTACAACGTAATAAAGCATTTTCAAACCCATTGTTCATATAATTTCACCCTCTGATGTAAGGAATGTTTCTCCAAAGTTTTGTCCTAACTTTTTGTTACCCTCTGACATATAGTTTTTGAAATTGATTTATGTATTTCTGTTGATAATTGCTTTGAACATAATTATTCATATATATTTATAGAGCTATGAGGAACATATCTCACAGTGCGCTGTTCGTTCATTTTTCAGTTACAGTGTCTAGAATGAATATTGAATAATAACATATGTAATAATTATGTATTGAATGTAGTATCAAAGTGCTTTTTGAGTAAACAAAATCACTTCCTAGAGTTTATGGTATTGCTATTTATGATTTTGTTGACATTGATCTTTCTTGTTTTTTTCAGAAAACAAGATGTTGAAACTAAGCGACAGCATATTCCATTGATTGATCGAACTCCTTTGGAACCTCCACCAGTTGTTGTTGCTATAGTAGGCCCTCCTAAAGTTGGGAAGACAACACTTATTCAGTGCTTAATAAGGAATTTCACTAAGCAGCCAATGACGAGTTTGAAGGGACCTGTGACACTGGTGTCAGGTTGGTATCATGAAAGTTTTTGTTTCCTTTCTTTTTTTTTTCTTCCTTTTTTTTCTTTCTTTTTCTTTCTTTTAGAAATTGGAGAGTCAATTTTTTTTACTATGTTGCAGGAACCCATAATTGAAATTCAGCTCATTGATATTGTACTTAAATATCTTCACAGTTGACGGAGTAATCAGATTTAAGTCCCCTGCCAGTGTGGTTGAATTAGTTCTCCTTCTTATGAATAAAGATATTCTCCCAGACTGAAAGTTCTTTGTGACCACAGACACATTTTATCAGTTCTGGATTGCTATCAACTTCATGACCTGCATCCCAAAAGTGGGCCAAAACCACTGATTTGTCAGTGTTTTGTATTTGATGCTTCTTATGGGCTCCTTTGTTCAAAATTCCACTTTCTCAATTTGTACATGCACACATTTGTATTGAATTGTCAAATGACTCAATTGGTTAAAATACCTAATTATGATATAAATTATTCTTGGTTCTGTAATAAGCACAACTAGGCACTTTTTTGAAATATGTATTTACATAGGGTGGGCCTACAGTTGCAGATACACCATTAATATTACATTTAGGTAATCTCCACTTCATACTTTTCTTATTGGATATGTACCTGTAGTGTGTAAATTTTCAAAAGAATATTAAAAAAGAGGTTATTCTCAAATCAGACCAATATAATAGAGTACTGATGTACTGATAGATTCTTTGTTGTTTCTATTGTACTCTATTAATGTTTTCTTTCATTTAACAGGTAAAAAGAGAAGAATAACATTAATGGAATGTAACAATGACATCAATAGTATGATTGACATTGCAAAGGTTGCTGACTTGGTACTTTTATTGGTTGATGCATCGTTTGGTTTTGAAATGGAGATATTTGAATTTCTGAACATTTGTCAGGTAAGATTTTGATAGTCCTCTACAAAAATCACTTTCATTTACATAAAAACTGTGGCTGCCCACTTAGTCACAAATGAAGTACAAAAGAAACCCAGAGGAAGTACCAAGATAGCTCTGGTTATGTTTGGCTCTCTCTCACTCTGAGGAAATACCTTCATTTCTAAAAAAAATATTGTTTTTAATAACAAATAACAACACTGAAGGAATAGTGTAATAGCAGTATAAAAAATAAGTACTGTTAAAGAGAGTGACTACTCATGAGAATTAAAAATGTTAGGGCACGTTTAATATATACTGTCGACTTAGGAGGATAATTGAACACTTACTTAAGCTAAATTTAACTTATTTCACATTTTTTTAGCTTGAATACGTTATAAAACATCTAATCAGAAAAGAAACACTGTAGTCAAAGCTTCTTTCCTTTAAAAATGAAAATTGTTATTTCAAAAAGTCATTAAAAACATTAGCATTTGGTATTTAACATGAACAATATGTTCTTCATTTTTACTTTGCTCATGTACTGTACACAAGCTGCGGTTACATGATGGCTAAAATGGAACTTTGAACAACTTGTTGCCATTGGTGAGTCGAACATCCCAAATATAACTTAGGAATTCCAGTAAAATCTTCAAGCAGACACAAATTTCCCTAATATAATTTATCCTATAAGTTTGATACGAGTACATTTAGAGTCTCAGATAAAACTCTTCCAAACACCAGGACAACCCAACAAAAATAACAAAAATGGGACTGTCCGGGAAAATCAGATGTAAGAGGTTTTCTTGTATTAGAAGTGTGATAATGTAACATAGACCTCAAGTACCCTAATGTCATTCAACATTTGCAGGTGCATGGAATGCCCCGAGTGATGGGGGTTCTCACTCATCTCGACATGCTGAAAAACAACAAGCAGCTAAAAAGAACCAAGAAGACATTAAAGCATAGATTCTGGGCAGAGGTGTACGCAGGAGCAAAGCTCTTCTATCTCTCTGGTATATTGCATGGAGAATATATGCGCAATGAAGTTAAGAATTTGGGCAGGTTTATTTCTGTCATGAAATTCAGACCTCTCACATGGAGGACTACCCACCCTTACATCCTGGGTAAGCATGGGATTACTATTTTGTCGAGAAGGTTCACCTGTTAAATTCATTTCTGACTACTTTGATATCAGGTCATAGTGAAAGAAAATAGGATTG